>LNAC01000500.1:725321-884537 GCA_002007465.1 Ailurus styani
GGTGGGCGCGACGTCGGCGGCGGCGGCGGCGGCGGCGGCAGCGGCGGCAGCGGCAGCTGCAAGTTGGGCTGCAGGGGCAGCGCATACACTACAATGGCTGCTGGAAAGAGGCGTAAGGAAACAATTTCCAGGCCCGCCGCGTCCAGCCCGAAATATGAGAAAAAAATTATTAGAAATTCCGCGGGCGGTGTAAAGGCGGCGGACGGGCCGGAGGGAGGATGTTAAAGCCCCGCGGTGAGTTCTCCCGGGGTCCGGGGCGGCGGAGAGGCGTTTAGCGGGAGAAATATCAGGGTTATTTAAATTATGGGACTAGCCGAGGGGGCAGAGGAGCAGCAGCGGCGGCAGGAGGAGGAAAAGTTTGTGCTACTCTCAGCCCCTGCTCAGGACCCCAGAGAGAAAAATAATAATAAAAAATAAAATAAAATAATTAACCGGGGGTGTGAGGACTCCCGAAGTCGCTTCTGACAGGGCAGGGGGCGATGCGGCTGAAGACCCAAAGGTGAGGTCGGTGGGAAAAAAAAAAACCCTTTATTCAGGGTCTGGAAAGTTTGAAAAGTTTTCCTCCTCCTCCTCCTCCTCCTCCTCCTCTCTGGTGCTGTGAATATTGTGACAGCGGCAGCGGCAGCAGCGAGAGCGGAAGACATTAGAGACCCGAAAAATAAGGGAAAAATTAATATAAATTCAGTTTTGAGAGTAAACTCTCCGCATTTTCCACCAAAACATCCCGGGGGAAGGTCGCTTCCCAGAGGGCCTGGCGGAAACCCGCAGTCGGCAATATTTGGGGGGCACTTTGAGTGACTTGGGGTAACTTTGCCCCTTTTTCAAAAGAGGTTTTTCTTTTTTGGAGAAATGAATTTGTTTTTGCCCTTTCCTCAGGTGGGCGAGTCGGGGTCGGGGTGCGGGGTCTGCGGGGAGGTGTGAGCCCTGGATGTGTGGCTGCGAGGGGGGGGTAGGGGGAGGGGGTGCTAAATGAAAGCAGGAGATCTGCACAGAGCAGGGACAGCTTGTTGTCAGTATCATAAACAACCAAAATGGAGGGAGAACTCAGGCATATAACCAAATAAAAATTTTTTAAAAATCGCAAAAAATCCCTAAAAATCCGGGATGCTCCCCCTTTTCTCGCTAAAGGTAAAAGTATGAACCGCCTTTCCCCTGAAGTCCATTTTGACTTTGCAGGGACCAAGGAGTTAATATTTATTTATTTTTTAAAACTTTCGAAGGGCAAAAGCCTTTTATAACTCAACCGACAATGAGAAAACGTGAAAATCCGATGCAAGAGAAGGAGGGGGAGGGAGGGGGGGAGGTGGTAGTGCAGAAACTGCTAAACTTATTGGTAATGTGGACTGATCTGAGATAAGATAAACACTGTATTTGCTATTTTATAACTCTATTTTAATGATCTTTGCGGGGTGGGGTTTTTTTTTTTGGTGGAAAAAAAAGTGATGCCATTTTCTTAATAGAGTTAATATGTGTGATTGGAAGAATAAACCTTTCCGGCTTTAGGTTACATTTTCGTCGCATTTATGTTTCAGGTTTTGTTAGTGGCTCCCTCCTTTCTTTAAACTGGGCTCTACAGAGGAGGGGTGGAGAGGTGATGTTGCACAGAGAGACTGGAGTGCAGGACTGGAGCACCTTTTGGGGAGGGGTGGGAGTTGCTTGGTTTCTCCCTTCCTGACCCGTTTGCTTCACCTGTTCGTCCTCAGTAAAGAATATTAAGCTGAAGTTTTCTGGGTTTACGTATATAAAAGGATGGTGCCTCTTGCATCACATTGAAGTTAATGGGAAAGTGCTGCTGATGTTGGTTCCACGTGGGATATGGGACAGAGCAGGGCATTTTAAAGGGACAGCTTCTCTTTTCTTACGATTTTCATCACCTGCACAGAATCACTGTCTGTGGACCAAAGGCAGAGGTGCTGGGAGGATGTGGTGGTGGAAGAGCCTTCTCTTTCCATTACTCAAATGCACCCACCTCTAGAAGTGATGGAGGGGAAAAGAGGGATAAACAGGCTCAACAGAAGATGGATATTGTGTAGATTAGTTTGTATCCAAGCTGTTCTTTTGTGTAACAAGCCTCCCAGGAACTTTTCATGTTACATTTCTTTGCTTTGGAAGCTGATTTTGGAAGGATTTGTGGAAAAATGGAAATAGTTTAAGGTGTGTGGTGTAATGGTATAGCATTATTGAACAGTTATGAATTCTGTGCAGTAAGATCAAAGAGCTGTGTATGCTCATAATGTGATTTTACAGCCATTTTATAAAAGCTGTAAAATACCTAATATTCAATTTGGCTTAAGGTACATTGAAGACTTCTGGTTGAAAACTGCAGACAGAGTGGTGGAGATTCTTTTACACTGTAAGCAGTAGGCATTTCTTTAAGGGGGGAAAAAAACACGTACACCAACACCATGGAAAAGTTTACGTATACCCATTTTTAGAGCCCATCCTATACATGTGCTGTAACTCTGCTGCTTTGAAATTTAAAGGTTTTAAAATCCTGAAACTATCAGTTTGCATCTTTTAGTTGAATTTATTTGTGTTATTTAGCAGGAAATGTTTACTGATCATATACTACTATTGACTCTAATGGTTGACATTTTCACAATATTTTCAGAATTTAAAATATGTCAATTATTAGCTGAATTCTATTTGAGATTAAGGTTCATCTCAAATAGAATTGGCTTGTGCTGCGTTTTCCTCAGGTATATGGAGTTTTGAAATAAATGCCTATTTTCCTTTGTTTTTTATGAGTTATAGAAATAGATTAAACTTAGAGCTGGATTTTTACACATCTTATACAGACTATTTTTCTTTCCATACTGTACAAACAGATTATTGTTTTGAAGCCCACTGTATGTTAACATGTGTTCACAACTGAGCTCCTATCTGCACCTTTCTGTAAATACCTCCCGAACAGCATTACATCGGCGTAGTGTTTGAGTACATCATCTTGTGGTTTCTGATTTTGGAAGCAATTACACCTTTCTAAGAACTCATTAAAAATTATTCCCATGATCGACTGATAAATCAAAACTGATTGGAAAGTGATTAAACTAGCACTGGGAAGGAGAAACTTCCCCTTCCCCCAAATAATCATCTGTCCAGGAGTTTCAGAATGCTATTATTATTTATACAACCTTTGAAATTTCTCTTACACTTTTATTGTATTTTGGCTGAAGAAAGTTACATTAACTATAAGTAGTCAGAATTAGCCTCTGTGTTTAAAATAAATGAGACTTTTGGATCTTGAATAGTTGCCACTTTGACAGACTAGATACTAATAACAAATAAATTCAGTTTCTTTAAAAGTGAAGGAAAAATATTTCTTCCAGTTATATTAGATCATTGAGTTATTCAGTTTGTTTAGACTCTTCAAGTTATGATTAGTTTATTGTCAACCTAAATAAGAGTGCTATCATTGTGATTTTTTTTTCCTCTCTCACAAAGGGTGGTATAAAAGTTTCTTCGTGTTTGGGTTTTACACAACTAGCTGCTTATCTGAATTAGAAAATGCACTGAGAGTGCACAAGGAATAAAAACTTTAATTCCTTAGAGAGTCTTATTTAGATAGGGCACAGCATAATATCTAATTTGAATTGGTTGTATTGGGCTTTTTTAATGTCTCAGATATAATGTCTGTTGAACATACTTTTTCTGAAGCTATTACTAAATTATACCAGTTTACAGAAATAATCCAAGGGTATTGTATACTCAAAATCTTTATTTCAGTTAGAGTTAGAGAAACCTCCTACTTTGAGATTCTTACTTGAAATTTATATGCCTAATTCTGCTATTTGAAATTCTATAAGGAGTTTAGCTATTGTGGAAGATAATTTATAGATAAATAATCCAAGGATATTGTATACTCAAAATCTTTATTTCAATTAAAGTTAGCGAAACCTCCTACTTTGAGATTATTACTTGAAATTTATATGCCTAATTGAAATTCTATAAGGAGTTTAGCTGTTGTGGAAGATAATTTATAGACATGGGCTAGTACTGAAAAAATTCTATGTCTGTATGTTTATTATAAGCAAAATATTTTAATAAACAGTATCTACAGCTAAATAAATTAATGAATTTTCCTTTATCAACATAGTTTTAAATTTTTAAGGGTACTCTCTGTATTTTAATATCCTACAAAGGTGGGGGTTTTTTCCCTTCATTTTTAACATAATCCTGTTGCCATACACATTTTGGTTGGTATCCTGGAAATTTTACTTTCTAAGGATTAAATTGTTGTTTGCTAAATGAAATGTAATGTTCCTGTCTTTGATATTTGAAAAGCCAGATAACTGAAACCTGTATCTATAGCTATCTTTAAAGTTTTGTTTCAATAATCATTTGCCCCTTGAGTTGTGTAATCAAAATATTGGTTCCTTCTAGGAATGTTTTATTATTTTTTATTTAGAATTCTGTTCTTTGTAAAATTAAGATATATAAAAAATTACCTGTTACACATTTACGTACACACACACACACACAAACCCAGGGAGAAAAGAAGTTTTGCTTAAAAAGAGTTTACTTATACTGCCTGGAATACTCGTTCTTTTTGATGTGTTTCCAAATGTATAGGGAATAAATATAAATTTTTTCTCTTCGTGTTGATAACATCTTCGATTCTTTAGTTATTTGAGTAAGGGAAGAGTTTCAGAAGAAGGAAAAAACAACTGAATGTGTTCAACAAAATCCAAGATAGTGAATATGTTAAAGGTAAAAGGGCTATAAATTATCCCTTGAGCCATGTTTTAAATGTTTTAAGAACCTGCTAAACACCTTTTCTGAAACATCAAATACTTTGACTATATATCAGCCACTGTGAAAAAACAAAAGTGGACCTTTAATTTCTTTAATTTCAACAGGAATTAATGTAGGCAGCATATTTAACCAATTAGTAAGTGTTTAGGTAGCCTTGTGAAAGTATTTACAAATAAGTTAAATATGAGGGCAGGGTACATCGGATTGATAAACTGCAAAGTTAACTATGATTTTAGGATTCGTGTATGGGAATTCTTTTCCATTTTATGATAAGATCACTTTGGAGGTAGCTAATTTTTACTTTTTGCATTTATTTCAGTGCCTAATTTTTTTTGAAATGCCTGAACCTGACATCCACTCTATTACTGCTTTTCATTTATAACAGGGCAACTTTTATATTTCATTAGCAAATTTAATTTTCAAGCTTAATTAAGAGAAATTAAATGAAAATGTTTAGGTGTTAGTATTTTATAAAAGTATCGGTGAATAGTTATTAACATTTGATGTTATAAGAAATATATATGTACAAAAGCCTTCTAGAAATTATGACAGAGGCATAAGTTGATTTTTACTTTTAAATCGCTTGGCCTGCTGTCCAGTGGTTTGCATTGTACTCAGTTTGTACACCTGTCCCTGCCTCCTCTTTCCAGAGTGGTATTGACAAGGATAGGGTGCTGGGGAACTACCAAGGGTGGTTTGGTATTTTTGTTTTCTGTATGTTTGGTATTTTTGTTTTGTGTATGTATTATTGTTTGTTGTCCTTAGGGTGTTAAGGCTTTGCTTTTTTTTTTTTAATGCTTATCAGAAAACAGAAATCCATTTTTATAAAACAAATAATTTCTCATTTTAAAAAAGTGAAGTAGTGTGATACTGCATTAAAATTGTTAGTGTTTAAAAGTCCCTGGATGTCTTGTAAACAGAGTTACTGCAGGATCATGGTATTAAAACTAACCACAGTGTGTGTTGGGAATTTGAGATGACTACCTAAGAAATGTGTGTGCATATGTAAAGTGAGTGAATGTAGGCAATTAGGTCCTAAATTAATAGGATAAGCAGTTTGCTTGAAATGTTTCCTTGCATTTTTTAAAGTGAAATTTTTTTCCTAATCTAAAAACAGAAAACCTAGAACTATGAAGGTGTTAGAAAGTTTTTTTGATGCCTTTTAAAAATAAGAGTTTAAATAATGAAAGTGTGTAATGAGAATATAAGAATGGACTAAAATGTCCAAAATTGATAGGAAAGAAGTAGCGAGATGATAATTTCAGAATAAAATAAAAATCATGATAAATTTAAAAATTGACTTATGTGAGTAAAGAATAACTACCTACAAAGCAAAAATAATAAATTTACCCCTCAGAAGGGGAGAGATAATTGGGGAAATCTGTAAGAGAGTATTTCCAATACAAATTGCTGACTTTATAATAACCTTTTAAAAATTGATTCCCCCAAAGCCTTTCTTCCATATCTTCTTAGATTTAAATTAAACTACATTAAATTCTAAGAATAATTTGTAGTGGTCATTTTCAGTTCTTTATTTTTAAGTAAGGAAAAATTATTTTTTCGTATTTTAAGAAGATTTTAAAGATTATTTTAAATGTTTACCTAAGGGAAGTGTTCTCAAACATCTTAGAAAATATTAAAAATTATTTTCTCCATTCTTCATCAGAAAATTTAAAGCTTTCTGTTAGGTTAATGAAATAGATTTTAAATACTTAGTCTAAGAAAAAGGTACTTCGTGGGCTTTTTTAGGGCAATTAATATCATTTCCTACACATTTAATAACATTTAAAAAGCTTTTCACAAGGTAAAGATAAGAACAGTCAACAAAGTTCTTAATTTCTGGACTGTTTTTAGGTGTATGCTGACAGTTAAAGGAAAATTTTCTTTCTTATTTATTAATTAGCAATTGATTTTCTGAAGGAGGATCTAGACTTCTTATAGTATTATGTTCCGGTGTAGAAGTTTCCTTTAGTATGAGAAAATATTTTCAGGGTAGTGGAGACATCTTTTCCTAAAGGGCAACGGAATCCTCTACAGATTGTGAATGATGATCTGCTCTTGCAGAGTCTTGAACTCTACCTTTTTTGGGAATAAGAGGCTCATTTTAGACTTACAGTTATCAAATATTTGAATTATTGTCTTAAACCAGTATTGAAATTGCACATGTGCATATTGATTACTTATGATAGCCTATCTTTTGGTTTCTGAATATGGGAATATTAATTCTCAGATTAAATGCTAGAGCTAGACGGCTGCCATCAGTTTTTTTAAAAATTTCTATCATTTTAATCAATAGTTAGATATTAGAACTTTTAATTTTGAGATACATTTTTGGAGACTGTTAAGCTAGAAATCAATCAGAGAATGAGGGATTTAGCTCCTTAGGCTAAAAGCTGAGCTGAGAAAATGTTTTAATCAGTTTTGTTAACTTGAAGGTATATTAATAAGTTGATTTGAATCGTTCTCCATCAGGAGAATTTTAAGAAACTGAACCTGGAAGATTAAGGTAGTTCAGACATTCAGGTTAAAAATAACACCAGCTGTATTTTAGTCTGTTACATTTTCTAAGTAATTCGATTTTATTTTCTTGTATTGTCTTAAAGCTGGAATTACAGAGTGCCCACATCACTTTTCATCATACCCTCAAAGAGTTAGAATAACAGTTTTTGTTTTTTAAATCAATTTTAGCAAATGAAATGAAAATAGTTTTATTTAAGAATATGTTACCTTTCTTAAGCTTTTTGTATTTCCTAAATACAATTTCTATAACTGTTCTGTTACAAAGAAGAGAAATAGCTCCCTTCCTTTAAAATTGAATTTGTTCTAAACTTGCAGTTTATGAGAGAGTTGTATCTTTATATAGGTGAATAAGATCTATTATAACCTTAAATATTAGTATGACCAGTATATCTGATTAGAAACTACATCTCAAACATGAATTTGCTTTCCTTGTATTTCTAAACTTATTTCCTAAGTAAATCTGAGAAAATGTTTTTCATGTGTTTTTCTAATTTGTTATCATCTGAGGTCATTTGATTGGATAAAATTTCAACCTTGGTTATGTTACTTTTCTAATATTAGTAGTATTTTATTTGCAAATCACTATTCAGATGCTTAGGGTTTCAGTTCTAAAATAGAATTAGACATATAAGAAAAAGAAATAAGTAGGTAAATTATACCAGGGGTGGTGGAATCAACTCTAGTAGTTCTTATTTGGAAGAGTTTAAAATGTTTCAAAGAGTTAAAAATGCCTACAAATACAGAGCACTCTTCTAACAGCAGTTGGCGATATTTTATGTTTTTCTTTTAATGCTTCATAAAATTTGAGCATCCTCAGAGCTCCTGTCATATAAACAAATAACTGATTTAACTATGCCCTGTGTAAAGTGTATGTACCAGGCTTAGCTTTTGAGGTAATTTGCTTCAGTTTCTTTTTAAGAAAAAAGTGTAGGACAAGTATTCCTTAGCAATAATTTGGCATACAGTACATTTTAAAAGGTAATACATGTAAAATATATAATTTTAAATCAAAGTGGAAGTAACTATCATGTAACAGATCTAATTAGACATAGAATGAAGGTTTTAAATATTTGGATAACTTGATGTACTACTGAAATTAGGGAATTTTAATTGAAAGCTGTTTCTGTACCTGAATTTATTTTTGTATGCCTAGAAGTTTGTAAACAAAGCGAATATATATAATTATCTGACAGTTTGTAGAAGATCATAAACGTCTATCTTTTGACACAATTAATGAGAGTATGTTTTTCAAATACAGACACAAAATTACTTAAGAATTATAGTATTCAATTATTGTAGCTATTTTTGAAGGAAGAATGGTGGCAAAAGTGTTAGAACTCTTTATCTATGTCACTTGAATATCCACTGCATTTGAAATTTTTAATCATTAAGCATTTAAAACTCTTAAGGATATTTTAGTTCATTTTAAGTAGCATTATAGATGTTTTCCTTAAAAGTCTCTCTTTTTGGACATTATAACATAATTAAGACAATTACTTTAAAACTTGAGCTGCTTATATTTAATAACAGCAGTTTTGTTCCCAAGATCATAGTCTTCTTAAAAGAAGTTTCTACTTTGAAGCACTTTTAATCATAGCTCAGGTAATCTTTTAAAATATGCACTAGGCTTCTCTTGTTTCTTGAGGTAGGCATTTATCGCTATGAACTTCCCTCTTAGAACTGCTTTTGCTGCATCCCATAAGCTTCAGTAGGTTACATTTCCATTTTCATTTGTCTCTTTTATTTCTCTTTTGATTTCTTCTTTGACCAGGTGGTTGTTCAGTAGCATGTTCCTTAATCTCCCTGTGTTTGTGAATTTTCCAGTTGTCTTCATGTAATTAATTTCTAATTTCATACCACTGTGTTTGGAAAAGATGCCTGATAGGATTTTAATACTCTTAAGACTTTTTTTGTGGTCTAGCATATGATCTATCTTGAAAAATGTTCCATATGCACTTGAGAAGAATATGTATTCTGTTGCTTTTGGTGGAATGTTCTGTGAATGTCTGTTAAGTCTGTCGATCTAATGTATCATTTAAGGCCAATGTTAATTTATTGGTTTTCTGTCTGGATTATCTGTCCATCGATGTTAGTGAGGTATTAAAGTTCCTTATTGTTGTGTGGCTGTTTATTTCTTCCTTTATGTCTGTTAATATTTGTTTTATATATTTAGGTGCTCCTATTTTGGGTGTATAAATATTTACAAATGTTGTATCTTCTTGTTCAAATGAACAACCTAACTTTATACCTCAAGGAGCTAGACAAAGAACAAATAAATCCTAGAGCTAGTAGAAGGAAAGAAATAATGTATATTAAAGCAGAAATAAATGAAATAGAAACTAAAGAGATTAAAAATACAATAGGAAAGATCAATGAAACTAAGAGCTGATTCTTTGAAAAGATAAAATTGACAAACCATTAGCTAGACTCACCAAGAAAAAAAGAGAGAGGACTCAGGATCAGAAGTGAAAAAAGATGTTAAAACTGATACCACAGAAATAGAAAAGATCATGAGAGACTACCATGAACAATTATACACCAACAAATTGGATAACCAAAAAAAAACAAAAACAGAAACAAAAACAAACCAACAGATAAATTCCTAAAAACATACAGTCTACCAAAACTGATTCATGATGAAATAGAAAATCTGAACAGACCCATTACTAACAGACCGATTACTCGTAAGGGGATTGAGTCACTAATCAAAAATTTTCCAGCAAACAAAAGTTCAGGACCAGATGGCTCCACTGGTGAATTCTACCAAACATTCAAAGAAGAATTAATACTAATCTTTCTCAAACTCTTCCAGAAAATAAAAGAGGAGGGAATTCTTCCAAACTCACTTTATGAAGCCAGCATTATCCTGCTACCAAAACCAAATAGGATGCCACAAGAAAAGAAAATTACAGGTTAATGTTCTTGATGAACATGATAAAAAAAAAATCCCCAACAGAATGCTAGCAAACTGAATTTAATAATACATTAAAAGAATCATATACCATGATCAAGTGGGATTTATTCCAGGGATGTAAGAATGGCTCAATATCCACAAATCAGTCAAAATAATAACCACATTAACAAGATGAAGTATAAAAGTCATATGATCATCTGGATAGATGCAGAAAGAGCATTTGAAAAAATTCAATATCCATTTATGATAAAAAAAACTCAATGAAGTGGGTATAGAGGTACCATGCTTCAACATAATAAAAGCTATATAGGACAAGCCCATAGCTAACATCATACTCAATGGTGAAAAGCTGAAAACTTTACCTTTAACATCAAGAACAAGACAAGGATGCCTGTTCTTGCCACTTTTGTGGAACACAGTATTGGAAGTTTTAGCCAGAGAAATTAGGCACAAAAAAGAAATAAAAGGCATCTAAAAGGAAGAAGTGAAACTGCCCACTATTTGCAGATGATGTGATATTATATATATGGAAACCCTAAAGACTCCATCAAAAAGCTGTTAAATTTAATAAGCAAATTCAGTGAAGTTATAGGATATAAGATCAATATACAGAAATCTGTTGCATTTCTGTATGCTAATAATGAAATACCAAAAAGAAAAAAAAATGCCATTTACAATTGCATCAAAAAGAATACCTATGAATAAATCTAGCCAAGGGAAGTGAAAGACCTATATATATTGAAAACTAGAAAATGTGAAAGAAATTGAAGAAGATACAAATAAATAGAAAGATACTCCATGCTCACGGATTAGAAAAATTAATATTCAAATGTCCATACTGCCCAAAGCAGTCTACATATTCAGTGTAGCCCCTATCAAAATTCCAATTGCATTTCTCACAGAAATGGAACAAACAATCCTAAAATTTGTATGGAACCACAAAGACACCAGATAGCTGAAACAGTCTTGAGAAGAACAAAGCTGGAGGCATCACATTCCCTGATTTCAAGCTATATTACAAAGTTGTAGTAATCAAAACTGTGTGGTGTTGGCATAAAAACAGACACATAGATCAGTGGAACAGAATAGAGAGCCCAAAAATAAACCCACACATATATAGCCAATTAATTTATGATGGAGGAGCCAAGAACATACAATGAGGAAAACACACTCTCTTCAATAAATGGTACTGGGAAATTGGACAGCCACATGCAAAAGAATGAAACCGGACCACTACCTTCTACCACACACAAAGATTAACTAAAAATGGGTTAAAGAATTGAATGTGAGACCTGAAACCAGGTCTTAGAAGAAAACCTAGGCAGCAAGTTCTTTGACATAGGTCTTTGGTGATGATTTTTAAAATCTGACACCAAAAGCCACACGCACACACACACAAAGAAACAAGTGGGACTACATCAAACTAAAAATCTTGTGCACAGCAAGAAAACCATCAACAAAATGAAAAAACAACCTACTGAATGGGAGGAAATATTTACAAATCATTTATCTGGTAAGGGACTAATATCCAAAATACATAAATTCATACAACTCAATTGCAAAAAAACAATTCAAGTAAAAAATGGGTAGAGGATCTGAACATTTTTTTCAAAGAAGACATACAGATGGCCCACAGACACATGAAAAAACGCTAAACATCATTCATCATCAGAGAAATGCAAATTAAAACTACCATGAGATAATCACCTCACACCTGTTAGGGTGGCTATTTCAAAAAGCCTAGAAATAACAAGTGTTGACAAGGGTGTGGAGAAAAGAGAACCCTGTGCACTGTTGGTGCAAATGTAAATTGGTACAGCCACTGTGGGAAATAGTGTGGAGTTTCCTCAAAAAATTAAAAATAGAGCTACTATACGATCCAGCTATTTCACTTCTGGGTATTTATCTAGAGGAAATAAATACTGACTTTGAAAGGATATGTGCGCTCCCATATTCATCGCAGCATTATTTACAATAACCAGCATATGGGAACAACCTAAGTGTCCATGGATGGATGCACGGATAAAATGTTATGTAATATATATATATAATATATATTATCTATAGTATTCTAAAATTTATATTATATACCATGGAATATTATTCTGCTGTAAAAAAAATGAAATCTCACCATTTGTGACAATGTGGATGGATTTTGATGGTATTATGCTAAATGAAGTAAGAGAGAGAGAAGTACTGTATGATCTTTCTTATATGTTAAATTAATTTAAATATATTAAAACACAAACAAAGCCAAGCTCATACATACAGAGAACAGATCGGTAGTTGCCAGAGGCAGAGGGTGGGGTGAGGGTGGGAAAAATAGGTGAACTGTTTTTGTTTTTAGTTTAAATAAATTGGGAGGAAAAAACACACAAAACAACAATAACAACAAAATCTGTGGGGGGGGGTGTTTGTATGCACACACACACTTGAGATACAGTTGCTTTGCTTCAACACTGAGTATGATGTGGTGCTTAAATTTAATCCTACTCAGTTTACCTTTTTATCGGTGCAGGAAGAGGAAGAGAAAGCAGTTTGTTTTGAGAAAAGTGCAATTGATCACTTTCAGAGGCTGACTCATAAGAGCTTTTCTAAAATGCAGGATACCTCTGCCAGAATTAAAAGGAATTTCTTAATTAAAACCAAAATCCCCGTGTGTCTAAGAAGTGTTTTCATAATCAGATTCCAGGCACACTTGTGAAGCTGCATTGGCCATTCAGGCTTTCTGCCGCGGGTCTGGATTTCGTTCTCAGTGCTGCCACCCTGTGTATGGCAGTGCCTCTGTACCGTATGCATTCCTTTTCCGTGCTTTGTGTCAAGCCATGACTTCCAAAACTGCTTCTGAAAAATAAGCACACTTAGTATTATACATTTTAAAGATCTTTCTGTATACCCTGCTTCTGTGTCTAAGGCTGTACTAAATCTAGAGTTTTGAAGTTACACGGTTCAGAAGGGTGGTATTCAGCTGCCAAAAAATGAAATCTGGGAATTTTAAAAGGTAAACACCTTTATCTGTTTCATCGGTTACTTCACTAAAATAAGGTGGAATTGTACTAGTATTTTTCAGAGAGCTTGAAACTGATCAAATATGAAAGCAGAGGTTTTGATCCTTTAAAGATGATGAGAGCTATTAGAAGATTTTTTTTATTTTAGCCAAGTTTTAGTGAAAAGTTCTTCCCAGGAAAAGCAAAACTAAAATGAGCACAAAAAAAGAGACTGTTTCTGTTTAAAAGAAAAAGAAACTTAACTGGATTGGTTAAATTATTCCCCGAATCATTAGCCAACATGACTTTTAAATTATATCACCCAAAATATTTTGAGTATTAATGCCATGCATCCGTTATAGGGGACTTTGGCTGGATAGCAGTCTTTGCTCTTACTTATATTCTCTCATTTCGTTCTTATGAAATGAGTCTTGTGAGATAGGAACTGCAGGCATTGTGTATATTCAAGGAGCAATCATGATTTCAGAAACTGGAATTCTGTGACTTTGTATAAGTAAGTCTTTATAATGGGCAGGCCATGTAAGCTAGTTATTGATACATTAATTTGCTAGCATAAGCCTAAATTATATCCAGATTGGAATTTATGTATTTTTTTAAAAATTTGTAAAAATAAAATTTTCAGTCATAAAGTTGACACTAACTCAAGTTAGAACATGCTGCATGTCTACTTATTTTTTTTTTAAGATTTTATTTCTCAGAGAGAGAGAGAGAGAGAGTACAAGCAGGGGATCGGCAGGCAGAGGCAGAGGGAGAAGACTTCCTGCTGAGCAGGGAGCCCTATGTCTCAGGCTCAATTCCAGGGACTCGATTCTAGGACTCTGGGATCATGACTTGGGCCAAAGGTAGCTGCTTAACCAACCAACTGAGCCACCCAGGCATCCCTGTCTACTTTATTTTAAGCCATGTATTAGGAATTGGGGGAAAATTATAAATTTGCTAAGTTCAAGGAGATTTTTTTAACTATAAACCTAAACTTTGTTTTATAGGCTTTAATGATCTCACTAAGTATAGTTTTGTCAGTTTTTGCTTCAAAACACGTTTAGAGCAAAACCATCTCCCCTCAGAATGAGTGTCTTTTTGAATGGTTTTCGTTCCGTAAACAATTTAATTCTTTATTGTGACAATGGAAAATAGTGTTTAGTTAATTTCAGATATTAGGCTTCTGAGCTAGAAATGTCACTGATGATCTTAGCACTCAGAAGAATTGAAAGAATTTAATGCAGTATACAGTATCATCCCAAGTTCTTCAAAATTCCAAGTTAAGTTCCAGATTCCTATTTCGTTATTCGTGTATTTACCTCCACAGATTTAGGGGATTTAGAGACATACCCCACATTTGACTGTGCATGTTTTTTACTTAGGCCAGTCCCTGCAAAGCTTTTCTCTCATACTTGTCTGCATCTTACTTGTCCAGTAAGTCCCATTGCAAACCATCTTCTTTTTGAAGTTTCTTTATTCTCCAAATGGGAGCCAGAAGTAGGAAGAGTACTTCCCGCCCCTGGTGGGGTACTTATATTTGCCTTCTACCTTTTCCTTGTTTTTCTTTTATGCCTTGTGGATGATAGGTTGATATATGAAAGAGAACACAAAGCAGCAGATCTTAAAATGCGAAACGAATGGTACTGTAAACATGACAGGTATTCCAGTGGGGGAGAGGTGGAACTTGAGGTGGGCTTTGAACAGGTGTGAGTTAAGAATGGGCAGAAAGAAGGGAGGGCCTTCAGGGGAAATGAATGATTGCAGCAGAGGTGAGGAGGCAGGAATAGCAGTCTGACAGGAAGGGAGGGTTTGTTGGGGGCAGCACAAGGTGAGACTAGAAAGATATGCTATACTAGTGGTAGACAAGATAGACTAGAAAGGCCTGACTCTGAACAGCCTTGATTGCCAGCCCAAGGAGTTTGCTCTCCATGCTGTGGAAGGCACTGTAGTTTTTTGAACAGAGGAGGATGAGTTAGGAAAGTAAATTCGACTCAGAATCTAGAATAAATTGAGCCAATGGGTATGAGACAAGAGTTCAGAAATGTTACTATAATCCAGATCTGAAGCAGTGGTCCACTGCTGTGCACATGACTCTCTCTGCTCCTTATCACTGCTAGTCCCTTCCTCACTGGCAAGTTCTAGATGTATGTTTTCAAGGGCCTCTTTTGACATGGTTGTCTGAATGGAAGGCAGGCATCTCAAACTCTCAACATCCCTAATACTAGCAGTTCAGACTTCAGTAGTTTTATTAATGAACCTACCATTCCTTCAGGCCCCAGGGTACAAAGCCACCTTGTCTACATTCAGTTGGAACTTCTGATGTGGCTCTAGTACTTACATTATAGAGACATGAAACATATAGAGGACATATAGGGGACATATAGAGGAAGAAGTAGTTTGATAGTAGTAGGTTATTCTGTCCACAGAGGATTCTCTCCTAGAGCAGCAGGTGGGAGGGGTAACCATTCTGGGCATGTGACACATGTTGGGCCCTCCCCTGGAACTGGAGTCTGGGGTGTCAGGGGTGAACAGAATCATGGTAGGTGAGACTGGAAAGGGAGAGTGGGACCAGGATGTATCAGATCTTGAATGCCACACTGAAGGATTTTTATGCTGCTGTGAATGAGAACCGCCCCCTGCCCCGCCGAGATTCACAGGTGGGTCTCTAGTGATACAGAGCTAGTCTTTTAGCTGTGTATCTCTTCTTCATTCCTTTGCTCAGTCCTTTCCTCACTGATTCTCAGCCCTCACACACTCATTCCCCTACCCTCGCACCCAGTGGCCTGCCCAGTCCACAGAGAAGACAGGAGCCACCAATCCAGCCCTCCACCTGCTCTTCTTTACCTCTTACTCTTCCAGAATAGTTATCCACCTCCTGTGGGTCAGACAAGGCTTCAGAAGAGCCTAGGGAGGCTGAGCCTCATGGCCTTGGGAGGCATACGTCAGTTGATTGGAGCCAACTGGGTTACTCCTCACCCCTCCCCTTGGTACTTCCCATCTTTTCCTGTCCGCCTGTAAGAATGCCTCAGTCTTCCCTTGTCAGAAACAAAATATTGGAGACCTTTGCCTTCATCCCCCCACTGCGTATCTTCTTTTTCTTCCCATCAGGGCCAGACTCCCTGAAAGAGTGTTCTCAGTCTGGGTCTGTTTCCTTCATCTCTTTCTGTTTACCTGATCCTGCCCCACTATTTGGAGTCTGTGTTCACAGAGAACATCCATCAATAGCCCATCAGTAGTAGCATCTTTCCATTTTATTCCCTCTGGGCTTTTCTGCAGGACCTGATAGGCTTCTGAAAACTCTCTCCTCTCCCACTCTTCTGGCCCTGCTGCTCCTGCTCTGACACCGCTTATGGACTTTCCTTCGAGGGTGCCCATTCTTCTAACATTTGGCCATTTCCTAGGGTTCCTGGGTCCTCCTCTTCCTTCAGTGTACACCCTTCCTGAGCACCAGGTTCCAGTCCTACCGTACCCGTGCCTGGCAGCTCTGTGCTGAGAAAGCCTCGGTCTCTAACCCCCTCCTGGGCCTCTGTGCCTGTTTTTCTGTTTACACAAACATCTCCACATCTGTGTCCAGGACGCTTTTGCTCATGCCTCTTACACCGTGAGAAGACTTGACAGAGAGCCTCCCCTGGGCCAGACACTAAGCCAAACTGAATGAAGGAGATAGTGGACAGAATTTTCTCAGGTTGTGGCAGGTGGTATGAAAGAAATAAGGAATATAGGGATGAAGAGTTAGGGACCTGGGGGAGAAAGGACCCTTAGAGACAGTGCTTAGAGAGGATGTGTTGATGAGGGAACCTTTGTGTAGAGGCCTAACTGATAAGAATGAGCAAACCAGGAACACCTGGGGGGGCAGTTCCAGAGAGAACCCTGACGGCGGGGGAGCCCAGCCAGGCAGAGGCAAGGTAGGGGATGAGGCCAGAGAGCCACTCTGCAGGACTGTTACATGCCCTCTGGGGACAGCTGGCTCACACTGTGCTTAGAACTCCTGAGCACCACATGCGTTGCCCTTTGCCAGCTTGGCTACCCCTCGGGCCTCATCCTCATTCATGACCACCCTTTCCTTGTAGCCAGAGGGTCTGGGGTGAGGGGGTCATCCCCTCCCTGGTGTCCTTGAGAGTGCAGCTTCCTGGGGCTAGTGACCTCCCAGCTCACACCTTCCTCACCTCCTCCCTTCCCTGCTCCTTTGGAGCTTGGTTGCTAAGTATGTCCCAGAGCATGTCCCCAACCTGCCTGTCTTGCAGTTGGGGTGACACCTCTGTGCTGGCACAGCCGATTCCATTCCCTGCTCTCAGCATCTTCCCATCCTGCGCTTGTCCTGTTTCCTCACTAGACTGAGCCCCGACCGCCTCCCTCTTACCTCCTCCCTCATTCTCTGTCTGGAACCAGGCACACAGTAAATATATGGAGAGGTGCACTCTGTCCTCAGGGCCAGACTGCAGGGTTGGCTACAGTGGAGGAAGCTTAGAGTAGTGGCTAGGTACTGTGTGACAAGAGTCCTCCCAGAGGACAGCATCGAGGAGAAGAATGGAGGCAGCATTGGGCCCATAGAAAGGTCAGCAAGAAGAGACCTGGGTGTCGCCCTCAAGAGTGGCAGCCAGTTAACTGTGAAGTGCAGGACAGCAAGTTTGGGAGGCAGGGAGATAGCTTGTTTCATCTCTGCTGCCCCCCACCCACTCCGGAGACCCCTCCCTTCTCAACTTGAGCCTTTCCCACTACAGGTAGAAGCCTCTTCCTTGCCCTCAGCAAGTGAGGCCTTGCAGTGGGGCTATGGAGCCAAATATACACACCCCAAAGAAAGACAGACAGCCATGCTTATGGTGGGAGAGGACACACACATACCAGAGTCCCAGAGAGAGAGAGAGACTCACAGACAGACTGAACACACAGTGGGGAGAGGTGACCTAAACACCCAGGGATGCTATGTCTATGTATATATGTGTGAGTTATTGTTCACACTTCAGGGGAGGAAGAGAGAGAGAGCCGCACACTCAGCTCATACCCAGAGTGGGAGAAACTCTGTGTCTGTCTTGCCCCAGCCTTGGGGACACCGATAACTGGATGAGGGAGAGAGAGTGGCACACATCCAGAAGGTAAAAGAAGGTGGAAGGGGTGGGGGAGAGAGAGAGATAGATTCCAGGATGGGTGGGGGGAGGGGGGACATACTCATACAAACATGGGGTGGGGACACTCACCTTGGGGGGACAGGAAAGATACACTTCCAGAAGGTGGGAGAGAGAGTATGTGAAAGAAAACACTTGCACACACATACCCAGAAGGTTGTGAGAGGCACACTCCCACTAGGCACACTCCTACTGGGATGGGGAGGGGGAGGCACCCTCATGCCCAGAAGGAGCTAGACACACAACAGGCGTCCAGAGTGTAGGAGGGACACCCCTAGAATCAGAAGAGAGACACCACATACACAGACCTTTAGTAGGAGAGAGAAGCAGACTCCCAGAGGGCAGACAAGGACAGACACAAACACACACATACACACACCTAGAGGAGATAGGTGTGTGTGTGTCCATCCTTCTCTACACACCCCTAGGGATGCGCTAACACAGATACCCAGAGTTGGGGAGAGGAGTAGGCACACATACCAGGGGAGGGGAGAGAGATCTATATACCCTGAACTGGGAAAGCAGAACAATAGAGAAATTCAGAACAGAGCTGACACATTTGTGCTCACAAATGCATGTGTGCTCACACACCCACAGACACCCATAGAGGAAGCCACATATACCAGAACAGCAGAGAGGCCAACATGCAGCAGGAGATAGGGGGTCTGCACACGGGGAGGTACACAGGACAGTGAGAGGAGAAACACAGCTCACACACACTCTTGACTCCAGAGACCACACCAGAGAAACAGGGTTGGGAATTACTCACTGTGTCTCTCAGCCCTGGGGAGTAATGTGTTCTGACATCTATACTGGGTTTTCCCAGAGGGCGAGTCTGTAAATGGGCATAATCACTTGACTGCTGAGGGTACTCTAAACTCCAGTCTGTCTCCTTCAGGTCACACTTCTCCAGAAAGGTCACACCTTATTCCTTTCACCCCAGTTAAAATACTAAAAAGGTACTGGACATTCTCTTAGACTTGTTTGTTTGTTTTTTTTCCTTTCCTGAGTATAACATATCTGTTAATCACAACCATTGTAGGACTTTTTTTTGAGTCCAGCAATCTTCAGTAGGCTTCAGGATCATTTGGTTCAGCCCGTACCATAGGCGGTTACTTGAAGCACCACCTGGAATCCACCATGCCCTTGGCTCCTTCAAGTCCTTCAGCTTTGGATTCTCTTTTCCCACTTCTCATTAGACAGCATCCTTTCAGGCCTTACTCAGTGGTTCTTCTGTGCCCCAGAGTCCTGTGTTAGTGCTTGTGTTCTAGTCCTTAGCACACAGCTTGCTCTGACTTCCAGTCTGGGATATCCTCCCCCCGCTCGTGAAGATAGGTTTTACTTCTCCAGAAAGCTTTATACAGCAAGCACTTGGCAAGTTTTGTGAGGCTTGAGCTGTTGTAACATTTAGAAGTGGAGCCTTGGGTCCTGTGTTCTCACCTAACCGAGGGCTCTTGGAGGTTGCCTCCCCCCACCCCAACCTGTTTGCACTGTCCCTTGTCCCCCCATAGGAAGCCAGGCACTCCAAACTTCAGGACCCCTTGCTTCCTTGGAGTCGGGCTGAGAGGGCTGCAGGCAGGGGAGCCAGTAGCTGGTTTCCCTGGCTACTGGCAATGACCCTGGGCCTCCTCACGGCTGTCACCCCCTTCACCCATCCCTAGACTCTGAAGCTAGACCTCATCATGGCTGTGCAACCGCCCCACTGCCAGCCATCCCCCTCCCCTGCTCACCCCTGGGCTGCTCTGGCCTCATGGCAGGTCACCCCTGCCAGGCTGGTTAGCTACATGGGTAATGCAGGGGCAGCCAGGCGGCCCTGCTGCAGACCTGGTGAATTGGGAAGGTGACTCACTTGGAGCAGCAGTAACCCCTGACCCTAGGAAGTGCTTACTCCACTCTGTTCTATGAAATTCAAGCTAATAATGATGACAGTGATAATAGTTCTCATAGAACTAGGATCTCTAGTAATCTAATAATCTATTAATAGAGTAATATCAATCTATTAAGTAATATTTTCCTTTTATATTCTAGTATTAATATATATCTAATATTTTATGTCCTGATGATTAATACTCATCTATTCATAGTTAATAGTCTGAGATTCTAATTAAAATCTATAGTAGACATTAGGTAAGTGCCCCAAGTTCACTGAGAAAATTGGGTCTATCAGATATGCCCTATCTACTGTCTATTCCCTGACCACAAACCTATCCCTTTCTTTTCTTGGCTGCAGGGAAGCCCTTCTCTCCTGCCTAAGACTTACCATCTCTTTTCCTGTCCCATGGAGTATGGACATGTATATGCTGCATCAACTATTTTTCTTCAGCCAGTAGACATGTTCATGGCTGTCCAGAAGCCCTCACTTGACTCTACCACTCTCTCTGGACTTCCTCTTTCGTCCTCAGACCATCATATCTTTGCCTCCTTTTCCAGACCTTGCCATGCATTGTATTCTGTGCGCCTGCATGTGTGCACGCATACACACACCTGTGCAACCCCTTGTGCCTGGTCTGTCTGCTCCATGACAAGGGACCCTTCCCCCGTGGTGTGCCATTGCCTCCTCGAGCCACCATATTCATCTACTGCCCCCACCCCACCCCCAGCCCGACACAGTTCTCTGATCTTGCTGGACCAATCTATTCTCCACCCTTATGAGAGTTTAAAGTTACCCAGTCATTGTATGCAAAGTGAGTACTTGAAAGCCTAAATGTTAAAAAGCCTCTCCCAGAATACTTACTTCTAAAAAAGTAAATTATGTAATTGAAAGGCCTTGACCACTAAAGACAGTTGTTATGTGTTACTTATACATACAAGTACAAGGAACTACTTGGCTTCAGTAGAGTACCATCCATCAGTTGATTGGCCTGTAACCTTTGTGGCAGGGTTAGGGCTTCAGAAATGATCATGTGCATTCCTTAGTCAAAACAGAAGTTGTAAGTGTCATAAACTACATGTAAGTAATTTCTGACTTTGTCACTTCTATTGAGCATCCATGGTTTATAATATACCACATATAGTGCTTATGTGTAGTTCTGCCTAGAGAGATTTTTAAAGAACTTTTTATTACATAAAATTTCAGAGAAACACAAAAGCACAGAGAGTACTAGAAGAATCTTCATATACCTGTCACCAGTTTCAGAGTTATCACCTTTGTAGCCTACTCATGTGCATCTTTTCTGCAGACTATTTTGATGCAAAATTATTTCTTATCATTACTTATTTTTTGGTGTGTATTTCTAAAACACACAGACCCTTTCTAGAGATATAATCACAATATTATCTTCACACCTCAAAAGAACAAAAATGTCTTAATATCACCAAATATTTAGTTAATGTTCAAATATCTACAATTGTCTCGGTGTTTTTAACAGTTTGCAGGACCCATAAGGCCCGTATCTACAGGTAGGTAATAATATCTCTTGAATCTTTTCTGACCTACTCGTTACCCCTTTCCTTTGTTCCCCCTTAAATTTTGTTTAAGAAGTGGTCTTTTTGGTTTGGTTTAGAGTTTCCCACAAGTCTGTTTCTTGCTGGCTGCATCCCTGTAAAATTGTTTGTCAGGCTTCTGTGGCCCCTCATTTGATGTAAGATTCAGGTTCTGCTCTTACCGCCAAACTTTTTGGAGTCTCCTAGAAAGAAAAGTTGGAAAGATTGAATTTGTGGAAGAAATAAATATTGAGTTAAATACTAACTCTAAGCAAGAAGAATAACATCGATCCACATGTAGTAAATAATAGATATGTGATATTATATTTCTCTAATATTAAAGTTCATATAATCAAAACTATATTAAATACAAACAGGCATTTTTTTTTCTTTAAAGTGCCTAGGTCACAACCAATGGAATATTACTCAGCCATCAAAAATGAAATCTTATTGCAACGATGTGGTTGGAACTAGAGGGTATTATGCTAAGTGAAATAAGTCAGTCAGAAAAAAGTTATGATTTCACTCATGTGGAATCTAAGAAACAAAACAGAGGATCATAGGGGAAGGGAGGGAAAAATGAGACAAAATCAGAGAGGGACACAATTCATAAGATACCCTTAACTATAGAGAACAAACTGAGGGTTGCTGGAGGGGAGATGGGTGGGGGGCTGGGTGATGGGCATTAAGGAAGATACATGAAGTAGTGAGCACTGAGTGTTATATGCAACTGATGAATCACTGACCTCTACCTCTGAAACTAATAATATATTATTATTATATTTTTATCTATTGTTATTAGAAACTATATATTAATTGAATGAAAAATTAAAATTTAAAAAATAAACTACCTAAGTAATACTTTTTTTTTTTTAAAGATTTTATTTATTTATTTGACACAGAGGAGAGAGTTTACAAGGAGGCAGAGAGGCAGGCAGAGAGAGAGGGGGAAGCAGGCTCCCTGCTGAGCAGAGAGCCCGATGCGGGCCTCGATCCCAGGACCCTGAGATCATGACCTGAGCCGAAAGCAGAGGCTTTAACCCACTGAGCCACCCAGGCGCCCAAGTAATACTTTTGTAAACCGAATTGAGATCTTTGTTTTGTGTACTACTTTTTGAAAAACTAAAATTGTGTTAATGTTGTTTCCCATGTACTTTTTTTTTTAAGATTTTTTTTTTTTTTTTTTTTTTTTTTNGAGAGAGGGAATACAAGCAGGGGGAGTGGGAGAGGGAGAGGCAGGCTTCTGGCTGAGCAGGGAGCTGATGCAGGGCTTGATGCGGGGCTCAATCCCAGGACCCTGGGATCGTGAGCGGAGCTGAAGGCAGACGTTTAACCACTGAGCCACCCAGGTGCCCCTCCCATATACTTTTATGTTACTTCTACTTATTCCTCAAAAGCTAGACTACTTGTGAATGAGCGCCACAATGTATTTAGCCTTCTCCCATTGGCTGTGTAGCTTATTTCCGGTCTTACATAAGCAGTGATGAATGGCCTGGTGCATAAATCTTTATATGCATCTCTGGTTATTTGCCGCAGATAAATTCTTAGGTGTGAAATGGGTGGAGAGAATGATAGATGCTTGGCATTTATCCCTGGCTTGGCAGTTGTGTGGCTACTTTGACCCCCAGGAGGACTTGAGTCACTAGGTGTATGTGGGTGTGCCCATTTCCTTAACCCTCCGCAACGTGGGCCACGACCACTTAAAGAACCCTTGCTGCTGTCTATGCTTTTTGACTTCTCCTACACATATTTCTCTTTCATGTTTTCCTTCTGAGCCATCCCCTCCCGCTGCCATCATTATGTTTGCCCTTGACACCTGAGGCTGCTCATCTTCCCTGCGCCAGAACTCTCAGCCTCGTTGTTCCTGAGAGATTGGCACTAGATGAGGGAGGGTGCACGGCGCTCCCTCTGTCAGAAAGTGCATGAAGTGTGTGGAATTGTAACCTCTGCTTAGGCTGTTCGGATCCTTGTTCCTCCTGTTTTTTCTCCCTGTGTCAGATCACTGATGTTGCAGGACAAGTGAAAGATGGCTGTAGAATCACACTCCAAGTTCATGTTACAGTGAGGGGAAAACACGTGCCATGTTCTGAACTAATTAGAATTTTCAAAGCAAATAAATTAAGGAAGTAATTATTCACATTACCTAATTCCTTTAAAAAAATAAGGATTCAAACTGGCACCTCTTTTGGTACCTTTTAAGTATAAACTAGGATGTCAGTTTTAAATTAGGAAGGGTCAACTGTTGCAATCAAGATTCTCTGACATAATATAAACTAAAAATACCTCACATTTGCATTCTGCTTTCCAGAGTGTCATCGTCACTTCAGCTTGCTCACCTCTGTGCATCTGAACCCCAGAGTAAGCCTTGCCAGCCACAGCTTGTGTCCTTCCGCTCCACTTAGTGCCGTGCTCTGCTGGACATGGGACATGGTGGTCTCACAGTATTGAGGCTCTTAGCCTCTCCTTTTCCCTTGGCATATCTTCGCGTGCTCTCTCTGCCGCCCCAGCTTGCTCTCGCTAGTCCTCCAGAATATTCCACCGCATCGACTGCGCTCTTTCCCACCTCACTACTCCCAACCCTGGAAGAATCCTTGCTTTTTCTTTCCTTGGGCTTCCAGGTGACTGGGACAGCCACATCACCAGATGTTTTAGAAATAGCATGTGTAAAGTGGTCCTGAAATGACAGCTGGAGTCCAAGGCCTGTCGTGATTTGGTCCCAGGTCACGCTCTGGCTCCCTTCCCATTTACACCCCCATAGCACCAACCTGAAGTTCCTCAGGCTTATCAGTCTGGGGATCATATTCCTGCCCTCACTCACGCCATTTCCTCTGCTGGAATGTTCTTACCTCCTTTTGCCCACATGGCCAGTGCCAGTTCATCCTTGAAAATTGTGCTCATGTGTCCCGTCCTGTGTGAGGCAATGTTCATTTCTGTCTTTCCTGTCCTCTGCCTGTGTGTTTTGGGTCTTTGGTCGCTATTGTATATATCCTGTCCTCCTGTACCTACTCTTGTGTGCTGGGTCCCATCCCTGCTAATCCATTATCCTTTCTCCACCTGAACCTATAAGCATGTAAACATGCCAAGCCTCTGCCATCTTAAAAACAAACACAAGGACAGAAAGCTCTCTCTTTTCTATACCTTCCCCTTCAGCAGATACCATTTCTCCAAAGAGCTTCAAGCCTTAGATTTCTCACATGGCACTCCTTCCTCAACCTCAGCATTCCATGCTGGGTCCTCCATCCCCTGACATAGTTCTTTCCAGGGTTACAAAAAGCCTACATGTGTCCAAAGCAAAAGGGAGTAGAATTTAATTCTTACCGTGACCACCATCTCCATGAAATTCTCTCTTCCTTTTGCTTTTCTGACAGTACAGTGGCCTGGTTTTTTCCCCCCTATTCCATGGTCTTCCTTCTCCCCTTACCCTAGCCCATCTGTTCTGTCCATTCTGCAAGTGATAGGGTTCCTCCTTTTGCCGCTGTCCACACTCCTTCCCCTAAACATCTGTGTGTCATGAGCAATCTGGCTCCTATGTCTCTGTCATGGCCTCTGTCGCCTCTCATCCTTCCCCTGCTCTTCAAAGCCTGTGCCAGTTCTCCCTTGTCTGTTAAAGACACTGCCAGGGTCTTCATGTTATTGGTGATACTCAACATTTAGTAAAACTCTTGAGTGCCACTGGCTGTGCCTTGTGATTTGCATGTGATAGCAGATGCCATCTATCACTTGTAGCAACCTCTAGGGTTTAATGATGTCCCTTTTCAGCTGAGGAAACCCAGGCTGCAAAAAAGGTAAATCATTTTTTATCCACAGCATCACAGCTGGTCCACTCGTCCCCCATAACCCTCCCCCGACAAGATTGGTTCCACAGGCACAAGTGAGCCTGACCTCGCCCACAAAAGTGCTTTTTTCCTCGATGCTCAGCTTCCTTCAGCCTCCTGGTCCCTCTCAGCCTGCTACTCAGCACTAGTCACCATCGGCAAGGAAGAAATAACTGCATCTGCCCTCGTCCCTCCTCCGCAAGCAGGGGCCTGCACACCACCCCCCAACCCCCGCCACAGGTCCAGGGCTTCTCTCTCTCCACTCGCCATTCACTTGGCTCTTCCTTCCCAAACTTTGACCTCCAAAACTTGAATGAATCTTTTATCTCTAGGAATTCCCATTATTCTTTTTTTTTTTTAAAGATTTTATTTATTTATTTCACAGAGGGAGAGAGATCACAAGGAGGCAGAGAGGCAAGCAGAGAGAGAGAGGGGGAAGCAGGCTCCCCGCTGAGCAGGGAGCCCGATGCGGGCCTCGATCCCAGGACCCTGAGATCATGACCTGAGCCGAAAGCAGAGGCATTAACCCACTGAGCCACCCAGGCGCCCGGAATTCCCATTATTCTTAATCTACACTTATTTTAGGGTGTTTTTTACCTTCTGTTTTGTTACCAATAATTATATTCTTTTGTTGTATCTCCCCTTCTAGTTTACACACTTCTTGGTAGTGGGACCGGTAACTGATTCATCTTTTTGTTTTCCATGATAGTTGAATTAAATAATGGAGAGCTGTTTATCCAAAACTTTAGTCTTAGAGCCCATTCATTTCAAGAGCCTCTCTGCAGGTAGGGAGACCCTAATGGTATATTGAGGAAGACGAACTTGCTAGACATGACCACAAGATGGCACAGTGACTGCAGTGTCCTGGTATCTGTTGAGGGTGGGCCAAAGGAGGAAAGAGAACAAGGTGTTCTTGATTGCTAGTACTCAAGAGAAAGCCAAGAGAATTTTAAAATTTAAAGTATTCAGTCAATTCTTAATCATTCACGAAGGCAATCAAGTGGGTTGGGCAGCTGTTTTCTTCCCCAGATCCATTCGGCCAATAGAATGAAAACCTTCCCTCCCTCTCTCTTTTCTCTTCCTCATCCTATTCCTTCAACAAATATTTGAGTGCCACCGTCTGCATCCACTGTTCTAGGTATTAGGGACACAGAAATGGACAGTGAAAAGCAAGATCTCTGCTCTGATAGAACTGATTCTATAGTCTTCACTGAGATTCAGTAGATGATATTGGAGACAGACCCAAGAGTTTCTGTGTTGTTTTTTTGGTTTTTGTTTTTTTTTTTTTTCGTTACTCCTGAGGTCACTTTTCCCCCTCGTGCCCAGCACAAATTGATCTGTAGCTTTGTGTAATCCAAATGAGTTTAAAATGCGAAAGGACCACCAGTCAGCGTATTTTTGTGACCAATTTTATTTTAGCCATGATTTTCTGTGTCCTATCTTGATTAAGGTATCCCAGTTAATCAAGAATTGACTGTGTTCTCTTTGCAGTTAGAGATACTGAGGCTCAGAGAGTCAAAATATGCATATTGCATAGGTAAATATGTGGAAAAATACATACTCAGTTCTCTGTATCATTCATTACCTCATGATCAAGATCAATGCCAGTTTCTTCAAAACAAAAGAAGATAAGCGAGTGTCTGTATTGTGGCAGGTACCTATAGATAAATTTGACATAAACTATGTTGTTGCCAAAAGTAAATGTTTGCCCAGGTAAACTCAGTGTAAATTTATTTAGTTGAAATTGCACCTAGTGTTTAGAAACATTTCTTCTGCAAGGGGAAAGCAAGAGTGTAAAAGTAATACAAGTTGATCATTTGAAAATCTCAGAAGTCACACACTGCTTGTCTTAAAACTGTGAGAAGTACTATCTACTAGAGCAACCTCCTTTGTGGTGTGTCATAGTTGAGCACTGATTTTTCTTGCCCAGTATTGGGTCTCCATCGCCTCCCTGTGCCTTCCCTCCATACGTCCACCAGCCTGGCTCTGCCAGATGGGGGTTTTTTCACACTTTTCTTGCCACCCCCTGCTTCAGTTTCAGGAAGATGAGGGTAGGGGATTAATCTGAGGTGCTATGTGAAAGAGACATTCCCATGTAGAAGTCAGTGTGGAATTTGGGGTGTACTTTTCATGTACTTCAATGGAGTACGTTTTTTCCCTAATATATAGCTGTTTTCTCTGATTTTTAGTAATCTTAATATTTTTGGAGACCCAATATAATCTTTTCCCACAGTTAAGCCATAGGGAGGGGTCAGTCCATCCCTGGATGGTCATAATCACATATTACCAAGTTACCATTCAGTTCAACATGCAAAATGACTGTTGGTTCCACATGGATGGGCTAGTTTTAGCTGTGATTTGGCATTATCTGTGACTCTGACCACCATAAAATTTACGGTGCACACACCACCTGTGTCACAGAGATGAGGAGATCAAAGGTATACTACTTACCAAACATCACTCTTAATACTCATCTGGCATCACACATGCGTGCCGTCTTCTTCCGTGGAGTATTGCCATTGTTTGTCCTTCAAAGATTCTGTTGGCTGTGATTCTACAGGAGCCTGTGCCAGGAAAAAAAAAACCAAACCCTTATTTTTAAGTGCACATCAGGCCATTTGGGGCTGGCACTTATTTCTGAGTAACACACTGAGTATAATAGCTTTGCATTTTGAACCCTCAGAACTATGCCAGAGTCTGGACATACATGACCCCTGCTTACTCTTCACCCCAAGGTAAGTATCTTTTCCCATCTTGCAGAGGAAAATGCTGAACAGAGATTGAATTGTCCAATGTTGCACTTACAGTAAGGCTCTGGCGGGATTCAGACACTTTTCTAACTCCCAAAAAGCAAGCCGGTTGCCTCCATACCCTATTCCCTGTAGTGCTCAAGGCTCTGAATTGGTGTAAGTGTTTGTGGGGCAAGGCCCTCTCCAAGTCCGAGTCACAAAGGAGCAGTGTAAAGACAATTGCCAGAACTGTACCCGTTAGGATTATGGGTGGGCAGCCTTTCTGTAATACATGTCCCTCTCAGAGTGGGGCAAGGGGAGCGAGTGGGGTGTGTCCTGCAATGGAGAAGGGGCTTCTCCAGGTCCAGGTTGAGCTTCAAGAAAGAGGACCCCGAGGCCTCACAGTGACAGGTTTAAACCCTCTTTTTGTTAATTACCTGTCAGCAAACACTGGAAAGGCCTAAGTGAGTTTATAATTCCAGAAGGTCAGATTTCGTTGAAAAAAACGTTATGCTAAATAAAAACTGAAAGGAGAATCCCACTGAATTGTTTTAGAAAGCAATAAAAGCACACAAAGTTTTCTGAATTATCTCAAAACATGGCTGGGGATGGGAGTGGGGAGAGAAAATTGTACAGGTGCCTACATTTAGGATAATTTGTAAATTATCAATGTAATTTAAAATTTTTCAGCCCTTGGTAACAGGACTCATATAAGTCTTCTCCACCCATTGCCAGTCTCTTTGCTCCAGTCTGTCTTTCGCTCTGGCTCCAAAAATAACAAATCGCCTCAAGTTACCCAGACCCACTCCACAGTTTCTGACTCCCTCTACCTGAATAGCTGCCCAAGGTTGGCTAGTACTTGTTCTTTTGTCATCTTGGCTGGAGTGTAACTTAATTTATTTTTTTTTAATTAATCAAAGGCAGGCCTACCAATTAGCATGGCACTTATTTCTTTTTAAGGCTACCACTAATTAACATATTTAAAAGGTCTATACAGAGGCTGCATTGAGTCACTTCAGTGGGTACTTCCTTTGGTATTTGATAAATGGAACTTATCCCAGAACTATTTATTATTTGTAGGTCTCCATTCCAGCTAAAGTATTCCTGGAGCCTTTAAATCATCTAGTACGATGTGCCAGTCTATAAAGTGACAGGTGAACTGCACTGGCTTCCGCCTTGGGCAACAGCTGAGAATGTGACTCTAAAAACTGCCTAGACGTAGCCTTTCTAGTAAGGACTGAACGTGACTCTTACAATTAAGCCAATATTCCTCTTTTTCTGCCCCCCGCCCCCGTGAATTGGAAGGAAAGCCTTTCGTCATTTTGAGTCATTGCCCTTATAAAGGATTTTAGTTTATCAGTTCACAGAAAGTGGTTTGGGTTTTTGGTTTTGGTTTTTTTGTTTTTTGTCTTTTGTTTTTTTGGCACACTTCAGTAAATTCATTTGAAGATTTGTTTGTCATCCTCATTAATTTTTTCTCAATATGAAAACTTGGGCTTTTTTTCTAGCCTTTTTAAGGTACAATTGATACTTAATAAACTGGACACAATTAAAGGGTATAATTGCCAAGTTGTGACATTATGTCCACATCCCTAAAACCTTCACCATAACCAACATAGTGAACATAACCATCATTCCCAGAAGTTTACTCATGTCATTTGGTGAGCTTTTCTTCCCAATCCCCCACTCCCATTCCCAGATAACCACTGAGCTGCTTCCTGTCACTATAGATTAGTTTGCATTTCCTAGAACTCTATATTAATGGAATCATTTAATATTTACTTTTTCTGTCTGACTTCTTTCATTCAGTGTAATTATTTTGAGGTCCTTCCATGTTGCCATGTGTGTGAGTAGTTCATTCCTTTTTACTGCTAATTAGCAAGTCCATTACGTGAATCTACTACAACTTGTTTACCCATTCACATGTGGATGGGCATTTGGGTTGTGTCTAGTATTTTTTACTATTACAAATGAAGCTGGCATGAATATTCATGCACAAGCCTTTATATAGATACGTGTGTTCATATATCTTCTGGGTAAACACATAGGTGTGAAATGGCTGTTTCATATGGTAGACACATGTTTAACGTTTTAAGAAACTGCCAGACTTCTAAAAAGTGACGTTATTATTTTTATCTTCTTGCCAGTGGTAGGAGTTCCATTTGTTTTACATCCTTACCAGTACTTGATCCAGTCAGATGGTCAGTGTTTTTCATTTTAGTCTTTCTAATAGGTCGATGGCGGTATCTCACTGTGGTATTCATTCGCATTTCTGTAATTACCTATGATGTTGAGCATCTTTTAATGTGCTTATTTGCCTCCGTGTATCTTCATTGGCAAAATGTCTGTTCGGATATTTTCTCATTTTTCAGTTGTGTTGTGTTCTTACTGTTGAGTTTTGGAAGTCTTAATATATTCTAGGTATAAGTTCTTTAACAAATGTATGTTTTGCAAAGATTTCCTTCTAGTGGCTTGTCTTTTTGTTTTTTTAAATGTGGTCCTTTGAAGAGCAGTTTTCGATTTTGATGAAATCCATTTTATCATTCTATTGTTTTATGCTTTCAGTGTTGTAGCCAGGGGATTTTTGAGTAACTGAATGTCACAAGATTTTTGTCTGTTTTCCTCTAGAATTTTTATACTTTTAGCTTTTACATTTGTGTCTCTGATCCACTTGGAGTTAAGTATATTTATTGCGTGAGGTAGGGATTCTAGTTATTTTTGTTGTTGTTAATGGACAACAAACTTTTATAGCTCCATTATTTGAAAAACCATTCTTTTTGGTGAAATATTCTTGTAATATAAAAGTAGGACATTTGTAATATACAGAAGAATATAAAGCCTACATCTTGCTAATCTTTAAAAATAATTTACGTAGATACATTTAAGGGTATTATAGGAATAGTTCTAAGTGTGTACTCTACAAAATTGGGATCATAGTATATTCTGTCTTGCTTTTTAAAATTTTAGCATTTTATCATTGTTTTCCTGTGATTTAATACTCTTTAAATGCAAGGTTTTTAACAGCCACATAGCTATTCTATCATAGATGTATACTTTACCCCTTTTATTAGACATTATCAAATTTTATTCTTAAAATATACTTTGAACATGCTTATACTTAAATCTTTGTTTCTCACCTTTCTTTTTTTTTTCTGCTTACATTTAGAAATTTCTCAGGTCAACATGCATGAACATTTCAAGGGCTTTGATTACATATTTCCACAATGTAGTCCAGAAAGTTTTAACGGTTTACATTCCCACCAGCAACTACTAAAAAACTTTAATTCTTATTTATTTTGTTTGTTTTTTTAAAAGCATCAGGGATGCTCCGGGACTCCCTCTCTTGTTCTCCACAGCGTCTTTCTAACCTTCACCCTGGCCAAGTGCCTTGCTCCCCCTCATTCTCCTCATATGACCCTTCTACTTGGCACTGGCGAAGTTAAGCAAACTCCTGCATCTCTTGCCTCTTTTACGAAAACATTTACAGGGTTGAATATACGTTTCTCCCAGGTCAGTAAAGAAGCCCCTTTTCTCATCTGAGACGAAAAGTTCTCCTTTTTCTCAGGCTCCCCTTGTGCCCGTCTCCCGGAATGCTCCATTTCTCTTCCCTGACTCTTTACCCTCACTAAGCATAGAAGCTGTCCCAGGTCTTCACCACCTGGCATCCTGAGTTGCCCCTCAGCTACCAGCCTGTCTTTTTCTTCTCTTCCAGTGCAAAGCTCTTTGGAAGAAAGCATCCTTTTGTTGGAAGTCACTTCCTTCTTGCTCAACTGGCAATTCACAGGGGAGTGTTTCTCCCTCCTCCTCCTTCCTCATTCTTGCCCTCCCTCCCACCCCACCCCCACAGTCTTTCTTGTTGAAGTGTGGTGTCTTCATGCCTAAGTGGTTAGCTCTAGGCAAGAATTTCAGGGTGGTTCTAGAACTCATGGTAGCTTTGTCTTTTTGTGGGGCTCACCATCTTTTTCTTCCTTCTCTTTGAAGCTCTGTCTCTGCCCATCCCCTCTTTAAATAAGAGTGGCTGTCACTAGACACCAACGTGACTTAGCCAGTAACTTGGTTTGAGTTTGTCTATGTAAGAGTGAGCCACACAGACCTGTCTACCATCTTCGCATCTCCTTAGTCATTGTGGTCAGGCACTTATGGACCTGTCTGCTTTCCTCTAGGAAGTGCCCATTTGTGCTGGTTTTCAGCTCTCTGCTTTAGATACTCCGGGACCCAACTTCTGTATCTCATTCGAGCAAGCACACCCTATACCTTCTTCCCTGCCCCCCCCCAACTGCTTGTTCTCATTGCTTTAAAATTTCCCCACTTCTTGTCATTATAATGGGGCAACTGAGTATATAATGTCCCAGCCACTTGGGATTCAGTGTACTTTTCTCATTTGAATCTTTACAGTGTTTATAAATCACACTGCACCCCAGCCAGAGCATTATCTTAGAATCTGTAGTAATCTGTGGTGCTCATCTCTGAGTTCTTCTGGCTAACTGGTGTGCCTACCACATACCCCCATGTCCCCCTTTCTTTAATGTACTTTCTTCAAGGTAAAAATCACCACAACTCCATTGTATTCTTTTCCTTTTCTGACCTTCTGAGGTACTTGTTTATACCATATAACAGTGTTTTTTACTGTCGCTTTGTCCTTCTAACACTGCCTTATAAGGGCAACTTTTATTTTAATTCTTAGGCAGATTGCTTCACTTGACATAAGGTGTCTATCCTGTGGCTGCAGCTGTCTTGGAGACTCCTAGAGAACAGGGGTTGTTCCTGTTTGCATCCCCAGTAGTTTCAGATTGGCGCCATACGTAATAGGTGTTGGTAATATTTATTACATCAGTGTCAGCTACTTATCTTAATGGGATACAATTGAGCATTGATTCTCTGGTCTGGGGAAATGAAGTAGACTACTTCTGCAGAGAACTCCCGGCAATCCCTTTTCTCTCTTGATTCATGGCCCTGGTGGTAGGTCTTCCTTACTTCTACCAATAGAACGAAGTTGTGGATTGTCCAAAACCTGGAGTACTTTGGAGTACATGTTGGTATTTCTTTGTGTGTTGCTGAAGATGGACTTGCCTTCTGTGTATTTGTTTTAAAATGAATAGTAGTCTCATCATAAAGACAGACGCAGAAGCTGAGCAATTGTCTGTCTCCTTACTCTGCCTCTCCTCTGGGACATTTCTGGTTTGCACCCTTGCCTGTGAACACATGGCCTGAGGGAATCAGGCGTGGTTTCTCCAAGCTGTTGTTTAGAACAAGATCTATACCTCACAAGGTTTTTCCAAAAACTGTTATAGAGAAACTGTTACAGAGATATGTTTCCAATGTAAATGAGGGAAATAAGCAGCAATATTGAGGAATGACAGTAAACTGGGAGTAATATTTGAATAAAAATATGAACTATCTAGATAACTTATGATTCAGTGGGGAAATATATAAATCTAGGGATATTGATTTATTTACTTTTCACTTTTCAGTGTACTGGAAATATTGTATGTCTTTCATGTTTGTTTCTAACAGGAACTAAGATAGATTTTCTGATAAAGTATAAAAATTTGATAATGGATAAAAACCAATTTGGCTCATATGCCATTAACCAGATTGGCTCGCACTTTTGGAATTTCAAACTAACTCTTCTTTTCTTTTTAGGTTGCCTCTTGGTGCTGCATTGGCCGTATTTGGCACCCAGAATGCGTCATTCTGTGATGGTCTATTAGTAAGGTTACCTTGTAGAGTTTGGAGCAGGGCCTCAGGTAGGTGGCTTTTATCATTATATGGCATGGCTTTCAAAGTGATCCATTATTTCAGTTTCTCAATAATTTAAGATCCCATATTAAAAGCTTTGAAAAGCATGCCACATAATAAGCATGCCACTTACTGTTTTAAGGTCTATCAATATGGACTGTGTTCAGCAGGACTTTATTAATAGTTATAGTCTAATGGAAGGATTGAAATACTGGCACTGAGCAGTCTTCCTTACTTTGTGCACAAAATGCATAGCTGCCATAAAAGCTTATTTGTTCATGTTCCCCAAATAGCCCGCAGATGAACTCTTAAGCTCCTCTTTCTCCTCTTGCTCAGAGTGATAGACTATCCCATGTTACCACTGTGTCTTCTTCCTGTCTACTGGGAGGGATCCGATGAACTCTGGGCAGGTGGGGAAGGCTGCTCACTCTGCTTGCTGGGATGGGGCAGATGCTAGAATAAGGAACTCCGTGGGACAAGAGCAGTTTGCTAGCCTTGTTGTAAAGGGGACACACCTCAGTATCTGGACTTTCCAGCCTGTAGGTGCAGCTCAGTGGCAAAGAATTGGTAGCAATACTTGGAAGTTCAGGCACCTGTGGATGTGGGACCAGGTAAGTCTGTCAGCTGACCTCACACACAGAGTCAAGGTTTAGAGGCCAGGACACTCGGCCCTAGGGAAGGAAGAATGGTATGAAAAAAGATGGCTATGCCAAGTGCCAGAGGATAGGCTCAAGGTCATAAACTCCACTGAGGGCAGGCAGGGCGGCCCTGGGGAAAGAAGGACTGGCTGAGAGCCAGGCAGGGTCCCACAGTGTATGGAGCTTTACAGTCAAACAAAAGGTACATAAACTAATCTGGCTAAAATTTATAATCACAGTATAAACATTAAAAGCTAGTTAGCGTAAATTTTTAGTCATTTGCATGTTTGTGTAGTCAATTTTTAAAGATGTTAATGGTTTTTCAGTGTTGTAGATTATGGGTTTTTTTTTTTTTTCCTTTTCTACTTGTCATTTTTGAACCACTTTTTGATGAAACTGTTTTAGCAGCTGGATAAAAGAAAAAGTTTTTCATTGCTTTTATGGAGCCAACTACGTTTATGTAGATTTTCTCCTTTTTGATTTTTCTTGTGTCAGTAATCCCTCAGACATTTTCTCTGATATTTTCAATGTCATCCTCACATTTTAATTTCCCATGAAGAACATCCTCTTTCAAGATTTTGAATGTTACTTTGTTCCTTTTCCTTTCCTATAAAACTTCATTGGCTATTTCCAAATGATAAGTCGGAAGGGATGCAGGCTGCGTGCCCTCAAGGAGCTATGGGACAGAACATTTAAAAGCAGACACGTTCTGAAAATCGGGGCCAACAGAGTGCACCCCAGCTGTGTCTCCCTGCCTGTCGGGCCACCTGCAGGCCTCTGAGTAGTACATCCCCACGTATTCCTAGCTTTCAGCACCCCTGACAGAAACCTGAGGGATCCCCAGGTGGGTGTGATGCTCCCCCTGTTTCTCCTGTGCCGCCCAAGCAAACTAACAGCCTCCTTCTACAGGATTTGTCTTCTGAGCCTGCTTTATGCTGATGTGAAATTGCAGAAACACCAAAACCTGTTTACCTGCTATTTTGATTCCTGAAATCCCTTCTCAGGACTATAGTTATGGTCAACAAATATTTATCAAATGTGTACTAAATGCCAGGACGCTGACCAGGTGCTAGGGGGTGGAAGGATGAATAATAGTCTCCCTGCGGATGAATTTAGAATCCCTGGGGATGGGGGAGACAGGTCATTTCAAGAACATCACAGTCTGTATTAGAGGTAAAAGGCACCCTGAGTGGTAACATTGTGAAGTTCTTTCTCATTCAAGTAAAATCAATCCAGGAATATAATTATCAAATCTCTTCTGATTGGCATGGCCTGGGCAGTGATACTTGTCCTCTGGAGGTGGAGGAGGAAGTGGCCACCCCTGACTTGACATTTTTGCCTCGAACTGATCTGTTTACTCAACTACATAGGAATATGTAGAGGTGGTGATATCCAGAGATGGTTGTGACCTGAACGGTCACACGGGCAGAACTGAAGGACAGAGTAATGGCACATACAGAGCCTTCCCTGGACTGGGCTCTTTTTCATGATACAGCTTAATGCTGCTCAAGATTTTGCACACATGCACACAAATACACACTTAACCTTTATATCTCCTCATATACCACAGCACTAGCCTATATTTCAAGTGCACTTTATTTGAGATGGCCTAAAACTAATTCTCTGCATGAGCTATTGTAACTACATAAAACTTTCTGTCTTCATCGCTTTTGTTTGAATATGTACTGTTTCTGCCCTCCCATTTGCATTTGTAGGCAGATGCAGTAGGAGTGATTGGAGAGTTCAGACATGGAACCTAGATGATGCTATGTTCATCATTTTAATAGTATCAGTCAGTTAACCCTAAATGAATGGAGGCATGTTCTCCAGATGTTTGGGGTCCATCCGTGTGAACATTTTTAGAGTTGATGTCAGGCATTTTTGTTGTCGCCCCTGTAATATAAGGAGTCAGTGGTCATAAAAACAGCCCCTCACAGTTTGGGAAATAGGCAATTTTCAGATTGGGCTCACCTGTGAGTCACTTACTTTATACCTAGCTAGAGCACCAATATTTTGGAAATGTTTCAGACCAAAAAGCAAAGCCAGTAAAACCTCTAAAAACCGTGAAAGTTTTGATTAAGCAGTCTTACGTGGTATTCACATATCATTGATTTCTTTGCTCTCTCCCAAGCACCATTGCTTCCCTTGTGAACAGTTTCCCCTCGTACATCCCGTTTGCAAATACTGACTAAAATTGCCCTATGTGATAAAAATGGAAATACCTGGTATGCCACCCACATGTACTTTTTTAGCTTTTTATTTTGATGAGACTATACAATCTTAGGGGGAAGAATCCTCCACGTACTTGTTAAAAGGAAATGCTGACTTCTAAGTTACGGGTCATTAAAAGAGAGGTTTTAAAAGAGAAGAAAAATTTTAACTTAACATGCCATTTATGTTCTATAAAATAACCAGTGAAAATATTTCAGAATTGGAAAACAAAATTGGATTGTCTCTTCCTTCTCTCTGGGTACTCTAGAAAATGTAACAAAACAGCCATACCCAGATTCAGGGCGGCCCATAAGGAATATCCTAATTGTACAGAGAGAGAACTGATGTTGGGAATTGTTGGTTCCATTGACTTTTTCCTAGTGGTTCTTAAAAACAAACAGGTCTGCTTTTACCCTTCACTTGTCTGTTGGTTTTTATTATTTGTACCTTAAACATAAGGCTTTCTACATAAGTAAGTAAGGCTTACTACATACATGAGTAAGGCTAAATTTTTTTGCTAAGTGTAAAAATGGTTGTGCTAGAACTACATTTTAATGAACTGCTCAGAAGTTAAAAACATCAAGTACAGTCATTCAAAACAGGCAGCCTTATTTTTACTAGTTTTAGTTAACTATGACTTTTATAGGAAAACAAGTACTGTAGTTTTCAGTATTTGCGGTATAAAATGTGTTAATCAGGTACCTCCTTACAGCTTGGGTGGGTTAGGCACAATCCCAGTCCTTTGCCCTGTCTCCTGCTTCTTTCTGTCCTCTTGAGGCATCAGCAGCCCCATCTCACAATCTAACCATCCAGCCGTCCTTCCTGCTCTGTGTCAGGCATGGGTGCAGGTACCAGGCATGTTTTCACTTTAGCAATTTTTATTAGGAATGGGGACTGGATCGATACTACCTACTTGTACTGATTCCTTAGCAATGGATCAACCCGAGAAGGTGTGTTTTCTGAAACAAATATTTTAGATTTTACAACAATTGCTGCTGTTTTAATTTAAGACTTTACAAATAGCTGGTAAGTTTCAAAAATACCTTGCTAGTTTGTTGGACCAAATTGTATCCATACCATATTATTTTTTGCTTGAACATAGATACATATATTCTGTCCTATGTCTGTTATGGTGATTGAACAAGCCTGTAGTTTGTTTTGATGCTGGAAAGCACTTGCCCTGCTTTAATTATTTTCATTCATTCAAAAATAAATAAATAAAACTTTACTTTTATGGGAAACAGCAGTGAGTAAATAAAACTGACACAGCTCCTGCCCCAATGCTGCCTACAGTCTATTTTTAATAGTCATGCAAGATATACTTCTCCTTTTATTATCCATTAATAAGGGATTTTACAGACGTACAGAAATTGTGTGCTCTAAAAATTTCCACATAACATTCCCAATCAAAAAAATGTGCTAACTATGCCGTTGCCCTTACTTGTAACAATATTGGTTTGCAGTTATCTTGTTAATTTCTTTCACATTCTCTGAAGCTCTGTTATGTTTTGTACAAGTGAATTAAAGTATTAACTATTGGTAAGTTTCCTTTTGCAAGCTACCTATTTATATGAAAAACGTGTTTTAAGCAAATGACATTTTCTGCATTGTTTACTCATGGTGTTTTATGATTAGCATATGGGAGCATAAATAAAGCTTTGATTGTCGATGGCATTTGCCCTTAATCATCAAAGTGTATGTTTGACTTTTAAATACGAACGAATTATTGATGCAGGTAAGTGTGTAAGAATTCACAGCTGCGGAATTGCAAGTATAGAAACAGTGTCCAGTATAGGGCTATTTTTATGCCAGCATCCTCACAGAAATTTGTTTTAGTAGACCCTCTGATGTGTAATTCATTTTTGCTTGTTATGTTTCTATGTGAATCACTGTTTTAGAATGTAAAACATAGGATGATGAACATGTGTGTGTGCACGCACACACAATGTCCCCTTTACTTCCTGTTGTTATGTTTGCAAAGTTGCTCTAGAAAATTAAGTGTGTGTTCCCGTACCAGCAAAAACTGGAAGCGCATCCTGAATTGTGACTTTCTCAGGGCGAGTTGAAATGGGTATATTGCTTCACAATTCTTAGGTCAAGGCAAAGAATTCGATTCCTTTGAAAAGCATAATAACTGCTCTTTGACACATAAAAAAGAAAGATGGGAGAATACATTTTGTTTTCAGAATAGTAATTACAATACTTTTTAAAAGTCTTTCTTCTATAAAAAAGAACACAGATCAGTTTAGTTGACATTGTAGTTAGGATTACGTAAATTTAAATGGTATATTTTTCAATGTTTATTTTATCAAGTCATATAATAATGAACTCTAACTGGCTCCTGGTTTCCTTTGTTTGGGAAAATAATTAGCAGCCCTTTGAAATTATTGGGTCACTCATAAGAACTTAAGATAGTTAGATTGAAGTTAGGGAAAATTAACTGTGACTTTGGAATTATGTTTTGCAATAAAATGAATGAAAATCTTGGCTTTATTTATAATTTTATTTCAGGCTAAAATATGTAATGAGTAATTTGTAGACTATAGTAATATTTCAAATCAAGATAGAAATTTTAAACTATATTGAAATACTTAAACTCTAAAGTTTTTATTATAAGTGCCATTAAAGAATTAGCATCAATGACATTTTTATGAATGTATTTGAGATGCAATAAAATTTATATTGGTCAGGAAAAACACAAAAATGTATTGTTTACTAGTCAGCTTTTATGTTTGTTTCTACCCAAATCACTGTCCACTCTGATAGATATGCTAGTTATTTTAACTGTTAAATAAATTACTTTAAATTTACTTTGCAAACTGCCTTTATTAAAAGAAGCAAAGTCTTATATTTGTTTCCTTTTGGGGATCATATTGGCAGCTCTGATAGAGAAAATAGGCACTATTCCCTGTTCTTGTCTTTTAAACGTAATGACAGGATTTATCCACTAGCGTATTGGTTTGCCAACCTACCCTTCTCCTAGAATGTAGCCATGTAAGACTGAAAAAGGAATTTTTAAGCCTTATGCCCCTTCTTGACCACATACATGCTGTCAGGATAGTCAGTTTCTATGAGCCTCTGAAGTTAAAATGGCAGTGATGAGAAATGCACCCGCCTCTTAAGTTCACTGAATTTTCCAGGGAGGTCATAGAGATGAAAACACTCTATACTTGCAAGGTATTTATTTTATTAAAATAACACAAAACACAAAGCAGCCTTTCATGTTCTTAACTACCCTACCCAAACCTCAGTATGTGCCCTGGGCAAGTAAGTATTTACAAAGTTAACTTTATTATTTTGTAATTTTGATGTGCAGAATTCAGTTCTTCCATTTATGCATGTCCTGTGCTTTACAAAAGAATGGAGCTTTTGCTTTAACTTTTTAAATATCTTTTATTAGTCTGAATTTTTATTTTTCTTGTTTTTTAAACTATGAGAATAATGCTGCTTTCAAATATACCTCTATTATTTTTGTAATGATGCTTGAATGTTCTCTAGCAAATATTTTATTTACACATCAAATTCTTAAAAATACGTTAAAATTTGATATCAGGAGAAATTAATTTGTGTTTGGAACATTATGTAAAATTGTTTCCATTTTGCTTGTCATTGGTGAACCCTTTTATTATTGTACTTTAACCATTTGATTTATATTATCCCCCTCATGTTCTTACAATCATGATTTCTGAACATTCAACTTTAAAATATTCAGAGCTTATTTATCTCTTTGTGCCCTGTAGTCTCTACAATAAATAATCCTATAGTTGTTTTTTCCGCCTTTTGACCATTCTTTTCACATTTACTTGTACAATCAAGAATTATTAACAGATTTTTTTCTATGTATGTTCTTAGTTAATTGAAGATCATGCCAATAGGCATTTTTTACAGATATTCTAAGATTTTCAACAGTGATCTTTTAAAACCCAGTGATGCTTTGTTCCTGATACCTCTGCAGCAAACCCATATATAACTTCCCTTACCTGCTTTTGAAATCTAAAGAGTGCAGAGTTATTGCTCCATTTTAGCAATCCTTGCAGCATTCCAATAAATAAATCGGCAGGTGTTGCAGGTAGCAAAAGTGCAGCTCACAGAGGCCCTCCTTGCACAAGTGTGTTCCCTGTGGGCAGATGAGGTGCTTTCTTCAGGAATCTGCTCTATGATGAGGTTCCACATGCACTGACTTTGTCTCTTCCATAATATTACTAAGCTTAATGGAATTTTGATCAGTTTGGTTTATAGATCGTAACCCTAATATCCATTTCTCTCAATAGACAAGTTAGATTTTAAAAAATTAAAAATTGAATTTGGGAAAGAAGTAGGGAGTCATTCAGCATCACAAAATGCCATTTATATGGGTAATACTACTTTACTTTTTGTTTCTGCATTCATTTGGTCATGTAAGTGTGCTTAGAACTAATAAAAATTTGCGACTGGTGAAAATTAATGCATGACTTGTCAGCAGAGTCTGGAATGTAAGCATGTGCCATGAAATTGCAATTCTTTTATCCTTTATTTTCCATCATTTACATACTGATTCCATTTAGAGTGTAGTCCATCCTTATTTTTTGTTTCACAGATTGGCCAAAATGGGAAGGACTGGATTCCACTCTCTTCTACGAAGAGTCAATGGGACTGGCTAAGATCAAGGTCTGAGGTTTTTTCCATCTGTTATCAGGTATGCATTGAACAAGAATCACTACAGTTCTCTGCATGTATCTTTAAAGTGTTTGATGTGCATATTATGAATGTGGATTTTTGTTCAATGTTGAACTCACAGCATATTATCCTATAGTTTTAAATGCACCTGTAACTAATTTGAGTTTTGTAATATATTCAGATGAAAAGCTATTATTAGCCATGAAAAAATTTCAGCTGGTCTTAGCAAAGTGTAATATTTGAAATCTGCAGTTCTTCATTGCTCAGTATGTACATCCAAAGATAACAGAATTCACTTGTTACTCCATATTGAGTATCACCAACTTTAATATAATCAAATGTTTGTATATTGTTTCTTGGTATACTTTCAGTACTTTTTTTTCATTGACTTAGAAGTTATCATTTTTTTTTTCCCCAACTGGAATTCTCTGCCCCTTATGCTTGGAACTCTTAACACAACAATGACAAATATGACCAGTCTTTGCAATATTTTCAGATACTAGTTATATACAGGGACTTAGATACTTTGCATTCCGTGTTGATTTTATAGTTGACAAATTTGTCAGCTTATTTCCCACAGCACTCTAAATAGGTGCATAAAAGCATCATGTTAGGAAATCAAAGCGTCAGAATTACTGTTTTTTTCCCTGCCTTGGCAGAGTGCTTTCTACCAATTTACAGTGTCATTGCTGATCACAGCAAAATGGCTGTATAGATAGTTCTGGGAGAGCTAGAGAAGCTGTCTCTTGAATGAGAATATAACAGAAAAAGAACAAGTCCCTGAGATTCAGGAAATCTAAAACTGGGGGAGCGTATTGTGTTAGCATTAGTAATGTCAGTTGTGTTAACTGTGTTAACGTCACTTTTAAACTGCAGAGGAGATTTAGACAATTTGCACAGCTTGAAGGGAAGGCTTTGTCTGTGTCTCCCTACTGATGAAGAAAGGGTACACAAAGCAGACACTGGTTAACGTACCCACAAGCCTTCCATTTGAATCAAATGAGTGGATAACCACCCTATTTTGTGTGTTTAGTGACAGCCTCTACATTAAAACACGGATCTACTGTAATACACACTTAGTCTTATAGAAATTAGGTTAAATTTAGAGCTCCTGCAAAAGTGTAACTAGAATTGGCAGTACTCAGTAGGACACATTTTCTCGTAAAGGCAAACTAGGGACAGTGTGATGCCAAAACAGGCTATAAAGAAACTGGTTTTCATTTGTTTCTAAATACATAATAGGAGGAAAAGTCCAGTTGAGTAGTGGTTGATTAATCATCAGTCAGCCACGTGCAGTTTTCACTTCAAAAAGCAGATCTTTTTCAAGAGAGGCTGTAGGTCTCCTCACTTCTGTGTCTCTTAAAAGTACGTTGTCAGATTGGTAGTCATGAAACTCGAGTCCGTTTAACTCTTTTATATCAGGCGGATCTTTGGGGAGTTGGTTTCTTACTCTGAGAAATACAGTTGATAATATTTATTATTTCCTATCCATGAATTTCCAAAGGTTCCCGTCAATTAAACATTTTTGTTTAAATAGACATACTCTTTGCCATATGATGCATACATGTCCTTCTTCCTCAGAGCTCCCATAGTGAATTGAAACTCTGATATACTTTTTACCTGAAATGCCTCCATAATGATGTGTCCCGCACAGGTATTGGGCTCCAAGCCAAAAGTCACACTGGTGTACCACACACAGGTTACAGGTGTGCCCAAGACTGATCCCCTCAGCTCCTGGGGAGGCCTGAGGGCTCTGTCTCATGCACTGACCTCACTGTGCCCAATGAACAAAATCATTTTCTGTGATGTGCAAAAAGGTGAAGAAACTTACCTCGACCAAATCTTTCTCCCCCCCAAATGACAAGAAGCCATGATCCTCACCTCAAATAACTTCACAAGGTGTAACCATTTCAAGAATGTGTATTTGTTACGAAGAGAAGTCATTTCCACTCTTGACTCGGCAATCCCTCCGTGTGTGCTGACACTGGTATCGAGAGCAAATTTCTACTCTGGGTGGTGCCTTCAACTCTTTCAGGCCTCCCGTGGCTGCATTAAGCACTTCTTCCTTGGACTAAATGGTTCACAGGGTGCCTAAAAGAGTTTCCAGTCGCCTCTCTGTATTTCTCTATAACACAGAGTCCAACTAGAGTTTACTTACACAAGTTAAGATGCTTTTTCGACCTTAAAATATTTGCAGAAACATTTTTCTTTTCTTAGATTTCTGTTTCTAATCTTACCTTGTCAAAATTTAAGCTTCACAATGCCACTTTGAGTGTCATGTTTTGATGCTTCCTGAGAGTTCCTGAGATCACTACTGCTTTCCCTAAGTACAACATTTGTCAGGTGGAATTTCTGGGGGGGTATGAACTGTTCATTCTGAGCAATGCGTTAATATGTATTTTGGCAAATGTAAAGAGACCTATAGATATTACATTAGACCAGCTGAATCCATTTTATGGTTTCTTTTTGAATTCAAAAGCATCACATAGCAAATAAAAATTTTAAAAATTAAATTTAGTTACAAACTAGTTGTTTCTTATTTTTTTTTCCAGTCCCTTTTTGCTTTCTTTTACGACCACATGAAACTTGAGAAGCCACCTAAAGCTAAATCATTTAGTGGAGTTGGGCAGTTCCCAAGTGTCCAACAAGAAGGCCTGCTTTAGGCTGCGATGGCCACTGTCATTCCTGGTGATTTGTCAGAAGTAAGAGATACCCAGAAAGTCCCTTCAGGGAAACGTAAGCGTGGTGAAACCAAACCAAGAAAAAACTTTCCTTGCCAACTGTGTGACAAGGCCTTTAACAGTGTTGAGAAATTAAAGGTTCACTCCTACTCTCACACAGGAGAGAGGCCCTACAAGTGCATACAACAAGACTGCACCAAGGCCTTTGTTTCTAAGTACAAATTACAAAGGTATTAAATTCTATTTGTCTTTCAGATTATATTTTCTATTATGTTGGCCATGTGAAGCCGTTGTAAACTTATATATATTTGTATACACATTCTTGAGCTGCTTTGCAGAGAGGAAATGTTAACATAGATTAGACATTGGCTAGCTTTAGTATTCTAAGTCACATACTTTGATGTGTTAGTGTCTTTGAATTTTTTTTTAAATGAAATGCTTAATGAGAGTAGAATTTCGGTTTGTGCAAAGAGATTACAAGGAGAGGGTATGGACATTTACGTGAGTATATTCATTCTCACTCATTGGTTTTTGTAGTAATAGCTACGAACCAGAGAATCCTGAAGTGGCAACTTCAGCCACTCGAGTTCTGCAGTATTTAGGGGTATTGACTGTCCTTGTAGAGCATGTTAAGTTAAAGCGTGTCCATTAGCAGGGAGCCAGCCTGTTTTAGCTTAGCAGCTTAGCTTCCATTTGAAAAGTGATTCCCTGCCATTTGTGTCGTAATACTGACAGAATATGTCTGTGTTTCAAGGCACATGGCTACTCATTCTCCTGAGAAAACCCACAAGTGTAATTATTGTGAGAAAATGTTTCACCGGAAAGATCACCTGAAGAATCACCTCCATACGCACGACCCCAACAAAGAGACGTTTAAGTGTGAAGAGTGTGGCAAGAACTACAACACCAAGCTCGGCTTCAAGCGTCACCTGGCCTTGCATGCCGCGACGAGCGGCGACCTCACCTGCAAGGTCTGCCTGCAGACTTTTGAGAGCACGGGAGTGCTGCTGGAGCACCTTAAATCGCACGCCGGCAAGTCGTCCGGCGGGGTCAAAGAGAAAAAGCACCAGTGCGAGCATTGCGATCGCCGCTTCTACACCCGGAAGGACGTCCGGAGACACATGGTGGTGCACACAGGAAGGAAGGACTTCCTCTGTCAGTATTGTGCACAGAGATTTGGGCGGAAGGATCACCTGACTCGACACATGAAGAAGAGTCACAATCAAGAACTTCTGAAGGTCAAAACCGAACCGGTGGACTTTCTGGATCCATTCACCTGCAACGTTTCTGTGCCTATAAAAGATGAGCTCCTTCCGGTGATGTCCTTACCTTCCAGCGAACTGTTGTCAAAGCCATTCACAAACACTCTGCAGTTAAACCTCTATAACACTCCGTTTCAGTCCATGCAGAGCTCGGGACCTGCCCACCAAATGATCACGACTTTACCTTTGGGAATGACATGCCCGATAGAGATGGACGCTGTCCATCCCTCTCACCACCTTTCTTTCAAATACCCATTCAGTTCTACCTCATACGCCATTTCTATTCCTGAAAAAGAACAGCCACTAAAGGGGGAGATTGAGAGTTATCTGATGGAGCTGCAAGGTGGCGTGCCCTCCTCATCCCAGGATTCCCAAGCATCATCATCTAAACTAGGGTTGGATCCTCAGGTTGGGTCCCTCGATGATGGCGCAGGGGATCTCTCCCTGTCAAAAAGCTCTATTTCTATCAGTGACCCCCTAAACACGCCCGCCTTGGATTTTTCCCAGTTGTTTAATTTCATACCCCTCAATGGCCCTCCCTATAATCCTATCTCAGTCGGGAGCCTCGGAATGAGCTATTCCCAAGAAGAAGCACATTCTTCTGTGTCTCAGCTGCCCCCCCAGACACAGGATCTTCAGGATCCTGCAAACACCCTAGGTCTTGGTTCCCTGCACTCCCTGTCAGCAGCGTTCACCAGTAGTTTCAGCACGAGCACCACACTGCCACGTTTCCATCAAGCTTTCCAGTAGGAGTCCCAGATGTGGACTGATCACAGAAACCTATGTGTAGCGCTGCCTTAGAGGACCATTTTTATTTTAGTGCCTACTTTAAAACCGCATAAAAACTTCTGCTTTTGTACAGTACCAATTTTCATTAAGCCAGTATGAAATAGAAACAAGCTTTATAAATGAGCTTTGGAACCATTTGCGTTCAGTTATGTTTACCTGGGTACTTTGTCCACACTCACTGCCAATTGTCATATTTTAAGATGCTTTTTCCTCTAGGAAAGCCATTATTAGCAGTAAAGTCTTACGAGTCCCACGTTCAAATTGCTTTGAGATCTTAAAATTTTTAGTTCTGTCCAATAACAGTGGCTCTAGCTTTTGACATTTGGCTCATTAAAGATTTTTGCAATAGAACGTACATTTTCTAAAATGTATATGAATAACCTGAGAGTTTTTACATTTTTACTACTCTCTAAATGGATTCATAAGCAAATGTTTTCAGATGAATTCAGAATCCAGTTTGGGGAGATAATAGATGTTTCTTAGATATACTGTAATTTCAGGTCAGTATATTTTGAAGACTTTGCTATTGTCTGGCTCAAATATTTGCCGTCTATATTCACATATAAGGAAAACAAAACAAACACAACGCACCAGTATTTATAGCAAAAAGAGACTCCTGGTGAGGTGACACACATTCCATGTTACTCAGTAGTTGGCCTTAAGCTTGTATGCAGGATATTTTGCCACACTGCAAAGTAGCTCTCTTTCCAATTTAATAGTGCTCATTGTGTTACGGCATCAGAGTCTTCAGAGTCAGTGTATGGCTAGATCTCTTTAATCTTTTCCACCTTTCATGGCCAAAGGGTGGGTCAAGTGCAGCCAGCAATTGTATTTTAATTGTCAGTCCACAGTCCAGAATCGAAAGTCATTGTGGAACCGCAGATGTCAGGGGTGTTTTATCCCAGAGTGGACTGTCTCTTTTTCTGTGGAGTGATAGTCTTCTAAGAAGAAAGATAGATGTGAAGCACTTGGTTCAGCTTGGGAACTTGTCTAGGGATCCTGTCCCTTGTTGCCAGGGTTGGAAACTAGACTCTTGAGGAGTAAAGGAAAAGCATATCACTCACATCACTTCTTGCTGAATTTAATACAGTTTTCTTTCCCACAAGAGCCAAAAGCAGAAAACAACAGCCCTACCCCCATGGTATCTTTCTTATTCAGTGTTGATTTATCTTTCCTTGCTATTTTCGGATGGAGACTTTAAAAGTAACTGCATTAGAAAGCTATTTGAGGAATGACCGCAAAGTTTTAAGGGACTAAAAATATATACAGTAAAACCCCACTTTTACACATCTCTGGGAAATCGGGGGAGAGTTGCAAATCCGTTGAATTTGTAGAGGGGGGAGAAAACTAAAGCAAAACAAGCACTGTCTTAGTTAATGTGAAAGTAACAAGAATATTGTGTTCACTGAATAAAGTAGTTATTGTGGGCTTTCCTCATATTAAACAACCACCATAACCTTTTTTTGAAAGTCAAATTATACTTTTCTAAATATTGGTTGGGACATCAGCCTATGAAACATATCTATTAAGCACTTGTTAACACCTTATTTTGGGACCCTGTCTTTTGGGGTGGGTATGAAGGGGAAGGTTTATAGAAGAGTATATATCTCTTAAAAAAAAAAAGAAAGAAAAATATTCGAGCACTCATTAGCCCTATACGGAAGCTTCTTTTTCATTTATAGGGCCAGTTATCACTGCAGATTGTGATGTTTACCAAGAATTTCTAAAAATGAGTGCATATTACTGAATATAATACATTATTTAAAATATTTGGGAGTAGTATAATTTGTGGAGAAATGTAAATTGTAATAATGTAAATGGGGGTTTCACTATATATATTATACACACACACACATACACACACACACACACACACACATATATCGCACTTCATAGAATCAGAGTTGCTCTCTTAAGGGAGCTTTGGCTCCTGATATTTTATCATGCTCCTATTTCTTTTTTAAATTCTAGGGGCAGTAGTTTTTATACTTATGTATTTAAATTTTATTATAAAAAATACATTTTATAAAAAGTGTGTTCCAAAGGCATTAAAATTATATATGTTTTAATAAGGAAATACATTTAAATTTTTTCAAACAGCTCCTAAGCTTTTGATTAGGAGAATATTTGCTCTGAAAGTAGGCTTTTAGCTCTGCTTTATTACTGCTTCCTTTAGTTTCTATGAAACAGATTGCTTACTTAAATCATTAGTTGAATGATTAGTGTTCAATATTGCTTTAATCACCATTAAAAAAAGGAAAAATAATTGGTGACAGAGCACAAATAAATAGAAATCCTATTTTTATGCAGAAGTCACAAATATAAGTGTGGAAGCACTACTTTGTCTAAAATTTGCTTAAGGAAAAGTCAAATTAATGACCTGAGACTTTGGCCTTAGCAGGCTGTATTTCACTGCTAATAAACAACTAAAAAGGGAGTACCGGGATTTATTCAGTAAAGCATTTTGGAAATGGGGAATGGCGCCATATATGTATGTATATTTTTAACCTAATTCTCACCCTGCATGGAATTCAGATACATGGAGGCACATCTTTCAGGGCACCAGGGTTAAAATTGTAGAGTCTTAATTTTCATGTGAACACCTCTTTGCCTGTTGCCGCCTCATAGACTTGAAATACTTGCAAGGAAGAGGGAATTCAATTCATGTGTTTTTCAAATTGACTATACTGGTCACTAAACCCTTTTTGAGATTATTCCTGTTAAACATAAGGCAGATTCATTTATTTTAATTGCACAATGGTCTAACAAGGATATAACGCAGAACTGGCTCTTTTTTCCTAGGAAAAATTTGACATTTGTTTTTACATCAACCGGATGTGACTAAAAATAATTATTGCCAATGCTGTTTTCATTCTCCCCGTGGCCAGAATCATCATCCTTGAAATTTCTAGTAGTGCCTTCTCTTGGTTAAAAAAAGGGGGGGGGGATTATGATTAAGTAAAAAATATTTCAGTTTAGAATTTGGACCTCAGACAAGATATTGAACCTCATTCAGTTTGAACTTCCACACGTGTGTTACAAATTCAATCACCAGACACAAAAGCATGAGTGTGGAAGGGTCTCAGCACTGTAAGCAATATTATCCACTGATGTATGCAAATATCATCTTTATAGTTATTGGTCACTGTTAAAATTTGCATTTTAATATATTACCAAGTGCAGTTTTCAGAAACTTCAGTTGTCCTGGCTGATCACACACCACTCTTTGTGCAACTTTTTAATTTCACTTAGTGTTTCTTCCAAACTATGTATTTTTGCCTATTTGTTGCTTGTGCTTTATTATTCTTAGTCATTTGTGGAATATAGTGATATATTGTGTTAATTTGGACAGTAGCGGTTTTTAAAAACCATATACTGACTGAAACATGAGCCAGAGCTGATTGCTTTATTAAGCTAATAATGAATGTTAAAGAGTACATATTTCAGGATCATTCATCCAGTAAGCAATACACATATATAGGCCAATATTTTTTTAAAAAATAGAGCTTGGTCAACCTCTATACTACACATATTACAAGATATAGCACTTTCAAAACGAATCTAAACCTTTACAGAAACTTTCTTATAGGTTATGCCTTTTATTTTAAGACTTATTATAATTTGTTTCAAGTGCCATTAGATGATATATATGTAGGCCTTTGATATATAATGCTTTGTGTTCAAAAATGGTAGATGGTATTTTAAACAGGTACATTTTTACAGTGTTTTCTTATCAATTTGCTATATTGCACAGAATCAGTGTGTGTCTTTTCATAAGGTTTTACAATGGTTTATTTTTTTACAAGGTTTACGTGTTTCAAAACACACTGTCTTCCCAGTATGTAAATTAAAAAAATACCAGTTTGCCCAAGTTGCTTCTAGCCTACTGAGATCCATGTGACATTGGAGGAGGTCTTTAAAATGTCGAGTATTCTTCATTAGCAATAGTGGACTGTTATCTCTGACAAACAGTGCCTAAGTTGACCTTGTCTTATTTTTTCTCACACTGTGTCAGCAGCCATGTCTACAACACAGATTGTCTGTCGTGATTCCATAGATCCATGTAGCTCGCCTTGTGTAGTTTTGTGCTAGAATCCCATACGGAGCGCCTTTTGGTTCACATAAAACAAACTGATAACCACCCGTGTTGCTAAAGGCACTCTTAGATCACCGCCCTTAGGCCCTTCTCCACTACCAACCCTTTGAGGATGGAAAGGCCGCGTCTTTTGATAAGTTTATCTCACTCTAGAAATGACAGAACTATTGCTAATGTATAAAACACTTCCTTGTATAAGCTTCAGTGGTACAGATGAACCAGAATGAATGTTTATCTTCTCAGAAACACTCCTTCAATATTATGTTGGATCATGCTGCTAATGTAACTTGGGATACAACTCTTCATGGTGCTACAAACGTCTCTGTCTCGTTCAGTCATATTTTTTTTAGCCATAGGAAAAAAAGGACTCCATTAGGCGTAAAGGTGTACAATATATTTTTATACTGTGACTTAATCTGTCATTAACAGACTTTTTAACACCACCCACCACAATGTATTCACGTGCACTTGCAAAAGGAAATCTTGGACGTGCAAATGTTATCAGAACAAACCCAGCTTTTGTCCACAAGGTGACTCTTAACTCAGAATGAAAAGTGGGCTTTGTAATATGCTGTGGAGTGAAGAACATGCTGTATGTTACTAACAGCCCTTTGAATTTAACAAAAACTGGGAATCCACTAGGAAATGGATTGCATCATGCCTGAACATAAGCTGGACTGCTGAAATTGTATTTTTAGCTGACGAAAAAGTGTTTGGACTAGTACTCTAAAAAAATATGTTCAAATGATAAAGTTGTGAGTCAAAATAGAAAAGAAAAATCTGCATTCCAGGCTGAATTTTGTATATTTTTATTGCATTTAAAATCGCTGTTCTGTGATATTGGGAGATCAAGTGGCTTATCATGTATATCATGTACTTAAAATGTATTCACAAACTACTGTTGTATTTGTATAAAATATAGACAAAGATCGTATTTTTTGTGTGTGTATAAGCTCTGTAAAATAGCAATCACATTATGAAGCTGCAGTGGTACTTCATTTTAAACATCCACATCCAAAGAAGCAGGCTATTTATTGTCCAGTTACCCAGATATAAAATATTAATTTGCTGCTAATGAAACAATAGTACTGCAGCTTCTTGTGGCCTACAGTGTTATGTTTGCTGTAAGAAAAAGATATGTGAACTCCACAAAATATATGAATAAAATTATAGAATGGCTTTAGATAATGTAGATCTTCCTGAAATTTTAATAGATGATACATTTCTATTTGGCATAACTTTTTCTTTTCACTTTGAATTTTAAGTATCTTCTCATTGGGTAAATATACAATTCTAATAGCTGACTTGAGGACAATACTTTGTTGTTGAAATGAAATGTAAAATTCCAGGGTTTCTTTTGTTTTAAAACTTTTGTACCTTTAAAGGAAGGATAGAAACTGTAAATAAAAAGAAAAAAAAGTCGAAAGGTCCTGCATCAAAACTGTAATCCAGGTGAGCATCCAAAAAAGAATTCCTAAGAGGCAATTAGAATGTATACATCAATAATGTCTCTTGTCCGTGTGAGGTAAGATTGGCATTAAGCATTCCTTTAACACCCTATCTGCAGGTACTATCAGTTATCCTTTTAGAGGTTTCCTTTGGGCTCTTTGTCTAAAATTTTGCTGAAAACCCTCCCTTGGCAGTTATCTGGACCAAAGCAAACACACCACTTTGTCTAAGACTCATCAGTGAAACAGGAATGCACAGAGTGACATTATCTGAAGATTCAGTTAATAATTTGAGCAGAAATCAATTGTAGAAAACATGTTTTATGTCTCTCATAGCACCTCTTTCAGGGTGAGAGGAAAATTCCCTCTTTACTTTTGGCTTTCCTGTTTTAAGGCTCTCCCACTTTCAAAAAGAAAGAAACTGAATGGCGATTTGCAGTGTCAGCAGTCCCTCTTTTCACCTGCTTGCTTCCAGAAAATCAAAAAGCATGGCTCTGTTAATTCTTAACACTAACACTAAATACATTTTTACTTAAATTCATGCATATGAAATATTTGAAGGACTATTTATCAAAACATAATGCTTTTCTTAGTTACAATACTTTGAAAAAGTATCTTTGGGATTAATCCACTTAAGCTATAATTTCCCTTATGGAAAAGTAATTTGAAAAGCAGTTTGCACATTTTTCATTTGTGTCATTCTTTAAAAAGTTCATACCAATGGCTTACCATTGAGGGGAGATGGAATTTCAAGTCTGACTATACATAGCTTGAGTTTTGCTGTCCCTTTTCCTTAATCAGGCATTTCTTCAGCAAAAGGCATCACTTTGTGCTAAGTCCTAGGAGTATTCCAAAGAAATCAGCTTTATAAAAAGGTGGTTTTGTGATCAGGCATCCATGTGATGACGGCAGCATCACGGCAACTGCTGGAAAGCCTGAATGTCATATTGAGCCATACCCAGTTTACCTTTTTCTGCAGATCAAAAATTGTCAAATATTGTCACTTTCAGCCTAACTAAAAACAACAAAACCCAGAATGTCTTGACTTCACCTGCATTCTATTCAACACAGAGGTCAATAATAAATTTTTCTACTCTGAAGATGTTTGACTCTTGGCTATTGTGATGGTTAATTTCATGCGTCAACTTGGCCTGGCTGGGGTACAAAATGTTGCTGCAGAGGTATTTTTTTAGATGTGATTAACAGTTGTAATCAGTTGACTTTATGGGGCACCTGGATGGTTCCTTTGGTTAAGCATCGACTCTTGGTTTTGGCTCACGTCATGATCTCATGGGTCAGGGTGGGGCTCCAGGCTCAGTGGGGAATCTGCATGAAGATTCTCACCCTTTGCCCCTACATCCCTCAAATAAATAAATCTTCAAAACACTACCCTCCATAGGGCATGTGGGCCTCATCTAATCAGTTGAAGACCTTAAGAAGAAAAGACGTAGGTTCCCCAGCAAGAGGGAAGTCTGCCCTGAGACTGTCTTTGTACTCAGGCTGCAACATCAACTCTCATTTGGATCTCCAGCCAGCTGGCCTGCCCTGCAGATGTCGGACTTGGTCAACCTCCATGATTACATGAGCCAATTTCATATATAGATATAGATATAGATATAGATATAGATATAGATATAGATATAGATATGTATGTATATATATGCATATATATTTATACATACACACACATATACATTTCATATATGTATATACACACGTTCATTCATTTATATATTTATACACACATCTGATTGGTTTCTCTGGAGAACACTTTAATACGACTAGATTTAATTGTCATTCTTTAGTTGTGCTAGTATTACCTTGAAAGTAGAAATATTTCTTCTCTGATACACTGTTATGCAAGAGAACATAAATTCCCAGGTCCTGACTGCTTTAGAAAAGAAACACACACACACACACACACACAAGAGCACAGTGCTCAATGGAGACCGTGTCCATAAAGGAGTCCTCGGAATCTCCTTTTCTGTACTGTTATCATTATTGCAGATGACGAAGGGTTTTCTCCTAATGAACAAGTTTTTTAAAAATGAGAACAGAGGCTGCCTGGGTGGCTCAGCTCTTAAGCATCTGCCTTCGGCTCAGGTCATGATCCCAGGGTCCTGGGATCGAGCCCCATGCAGCAGGCTCCCTCTTCCACTCCCACTGCTTGTGTTCCCCCTCTCACTTTGTCTGTCAAATAAATAAATAAAATCTTTAAAAAAAAATGAAAACAGACTAATCTTGCTTTACTCAGTAGAAGCATACTTGAAATGTAGACCAGTATTTATATACATACACACGTGGAAATGTAAATTGAATCTTTTTTTTAAAACAGGCATAGTCCATTTATAATAATACTACTTATAATAAGGTTTGGGGTTCTGAAGGGATGAGAGAAGTGTAATGGATCCTCACATAAACTATGAAATTTTGTGTTTTATGATATTAGAATTGTTGCAAAGATTTAACTTTTGGTTTATTCTATTTGTAATTAGAGAACTTTAACCTTTTTATGGGGCGGGGGGGAGGGTGGGGAGGCCTTTCAAAGTGCTATTAGTGCATTCGGAAGTCATACTGGAATGATGTTGGTAAACTGCCCTGCTTCTAAAAATACATAATTGATCTGTTATCATTCACACACCCCTAATGACATTTCTAAGAAGGCTCCTGTAACCAGATTTTCATGTCCTGGGAACGTTCACTGTGTAAGTAGGTTAATAGCCTAAACCATGCCCTATTTAAGATTTCAAGGTATGTCAGCTTTTCCCACCCCAGAATTAGAGGTGTTCAGTGGCTATCATAGATACACACCCTTTTAAAGGTCTCAAAGACCATATTGTTTAAAGACTTCACGCAGATGAGTTCAGTTCATCCCATTTTCCAAATTCAATTACCTTTTGCACGAGTAAAGTGCTACTTACTGTTGTATTTTCTGTTGTAAATTCTTTCATGTGCTATTTCCATATTTTCCTCTAAATTATACCTTGACTAAGAGAGCATCAAGTTAGTACCAGTTGGTGATTTGAAGGACCCTGAAAATTCTCATCTATTCTTAGCAGTCTGCCCATTGCTTCCTCTTCCTCTTTCTCTGATTTTCACGTGATTTTAACTCACTGTTCCCTGTCTTTTATCCATCCCTTTGCCTACACTTGCCCCTGGAATGTTTCCTTTCTCTGCTCCTGCTTATGAATCCACATGCCAAAATCTCGCCATCTTCTCGCCCCCTTTTTCTATGATGGCTCTTCTATTCCATACCTTCTCTCATCTCACCCACTGAAAGGTAACTTATTTTCCCTCTTAATATTTATTACAGCATATGAGATCTTCTCAAGGATGTGTATATTTTTTAACTCTTCTAAGTACTTGAGGTCAAAACCCTGTTCACACAGTTCCCTGCACCTGGCAAATAACACATATTTGTTGGCTGAAGGGTAATCAACCATCTTAGTAATTAGGACACATTTCTTTAAAAGAAATACTCTTTCACAATATGACCCGAGAAAATTTTGTAAGTAAGCGTTTTATCACTTGGATTACCTTTGTTCTATAGAAAAGTTTATCTGATACACTAAAGATTGTGTAATCACACTTAAAACTTCCATTTTATTCTACCCTTTTGCACCTAAACAAGCAAATTCCACAAGAACATATGATTTCTTCAGAAGTAAACCACTCTAAATGCTTTCCCTACAATGGACCAAAACTAAGAACCTGTAAGAACTCTAATTCTTATCAATTTGGACTTCAAAAGCTGGAACCATGGAGTCTTTAGCTCTATTTAAAATTTCTGGAAGGTGAGTGTGGCTAAGTAACAGGCATCAGTAGGTAGCGTTCTTAATATCTTATTTCATCAAGTACTATGATAAGTTCTCCTAACAGAAATTCTCTTTGAAATTTCCCTCGATCTTATTTAAACTTTAATTTGCCTTTTCTCTTTTGCAATTAGACCAGTGACTAAGAAGTCACTGAAGGGGAACCTATTTGTTTGCTTATTCTATACAGTGAAAATCAATTTGTCCTTAAAAAAAAAAATCAAAACCAAACTCTAAAACTAAAGTGGACCTTGGAAGTTTTCTCCTCACCTTTACAGACTAGTCCTGGGTCCATGCAGCTAGACCAGGCAGGGCCGTGGGGTCTCCTCACATAGCCCATAGCTTGAAAACTGAATTTTCCCAGCCGAGCCAGCCCTGGTCAAGAGATGTGCTACTTACGACGTACAAGGCCACAAGCAGAAATCTCTTAAAAGTCTCATGCTTTGCCTTTAAAATTCAAATTCTGGGAAGATAGGAAAAGCTTGCCTTTGCTTCCCTTGTCAGTACTTCTTATTATCTCCATTTTACATGAAGAAGCCAAGGCTGGGAGAGCTGGTGACCTGAAGTGGTGGGATTTAAACCAGGTTATTTGACCCCAGGGCCTGTGCCCTTAACCACTATAGTTTCAGAAGAACCAATACCCAGGCAACCAGAAGGAGAGAGAAAAGTGAGGATTGAGCGTTGGGGAGACAGTACTCCGAAAATACCATGAGAATCCTCCCCCGCCCCCCGCAACTGGCACCAAGCTGAAGGAAGAGCCAACACGTGAGATCAACACGTGCTGGAGAAGATTACCAAAAAAGGTCTGTTCCACCAAGTCAAGAAAATTGGACTGAACATTTTCACACCAATCTAACAACAAAATATATGGAACAATATTTTAGAAATGCTAGGAGGCTTTGGTCAAGCCACAATCTTAAGAAAATATGGGAAATTATGAGAATAAATGAAGAACAAAAACAAAAAATATAGGGCCCAGATACTGACATTAGACTTACCGAAAATAATTATAGAAGCCAGCGGAGCCAAACGAGTTGTCAAATAGATGTTCAAACAAAATATAACTTCTGGCACATAAGCATTTAGAAAGTAAATTATTCACTTTTTATTTTAAAAAAATCTACAAATAACGCAGAGAAGATGGAATCAACATGGACATCTCAAGAAAGCAGAAGATACATAAGTGGTGAACAATAATGCTAATAATTTGGTTAAATCTAAAGTATTATCATTTGCTAGTGAGTAAGCATTTTTGAAAGAGATAAATTTGACTGTAATGCAGATGTCCTCATGTGGGTGTGTGGGTAGGGCTTACATATCAAGGTTTGACCACACATGAAAAGAAAACTTTGGAGACTTCTACATGAAACCATATAACATGGTACTATGGAGTGAGATTTGGAGCAATCCAGTTTGGTCAGAAACAATTTAGCACAAAAACAATACTGGAGAAACTCAACTTTTTGAAGAAACCTAAAGAGACCCCCAGATTTTCATTGTTAGGAAGAATGAGGGAGCTGATGATGGCTACCCTTCAGGCATCAAAATTAAATAACTCTGAGGATTGGAACCCAATACAGTGATTCAGATTTGGGGGGACTGGATATGCTATAAGTATGACCAGCACCCCCTGCCCAAGTTTGATTCCTGATGAACAGAATCCATTCATTCTACAAATGTTGTTTAGAACCTACGATGCACCAGGCTTCAAGTGCTGGGACTACAGTTCTATTCCCATGGAGTCCACATTCATTGGAGTGAGTTCCCAAGAAGTGAAAGCCAGGGTTCCCTGCTCCTGGTCAAAATGCCCCGCGAATACACTCCAGATCCTGCTAAGAAACTATACCTCCTTGTTTGAGTCCAGTATGTGGTCCTAGGTCTCAAAAGTGGACAGTTCTATCAACCAAGCCACACCTCAGTGTCCCCCGACACCATACCAATACAGCTTCAGAGCATGCAGACCCACTTTGAATGGTTGAAAAGGAAACACTGTGGTTGTGAAGAAGAGTTCACACTCATGATGAACAAAAACTGAGGGACGACCTGGGAAGGGGACTATCCCATTTCTCCATACCCCTCCCTCCCTGGTGCCCATCCAACCTGGAGCACACGATCTTGATGGGGTTCCAGCTTCCGAACTCCTGAATTGTTTGGTGCAAGCTCAGCTTGGAGATAGACCACTAATGGGACCAGGCATGGCCATCAAATCCAGGGTGTCAATGTCAGGAGCAACCGAGGCAGCCTGTATGCAGGGACAGCGGCAGAGGGACCCTCAGGGAAGGAGGCAGCATGCATGTCAGGGAATTAGGAAACCGTGAATGTCAAATATGTATTTTTGAAACTTTCATAGGACTTCAAAATTGATCACGTATTGAGTCACTAAAAACAAACAATACACCCCCCCATAGTAAGATATTTCAACAGGCATGGCAGAATTTTTTGTTCTCCCAAACTTCTTAAATTCTAGTAACTATTGCCAGATTGCTCTCCAAAACAGTAACACCAATTTACGTGTGTATTTTTTTTTCTGTGAGATGAAGGTGAGAATTTTTATATGTATTTATTCTTCTCTAAGTTGCTATTTATATGTGCTTATTTTTCCAGATGGATGTTACTACCTTAATGTCACTTTCTTCATTATTAGGATATTGGAATATCCCAAAGAGTTTGCAGGCCTAAGAGGAATGCATATTACTATTGGTGCAAGTTCTCACCTAGCTATAAAATTTGTAAGTATAATCAGCAAAATATTCAAAACAAACATTACTAACACAATTCATCAAAGCTTACTAATTATGTCTAATACATTAACATTAAACATTGCTTACAAATGTATTTAAGTAAATTTGCTTAGGCATTTTATAAGAATGCAGATGATGGGCAATCTCTTTGTTTGCTGGTCTTGACCACTATAAACCATGCTTTAGTAAGAGTTCATGATACTAAGTCCTTATTAATTGATCTATGGGACAAACTCTCAGAAGGCGTTGAAGAGTATTTGAAATCTTAATTTTAAGGGACATTGCCAGATTGCTTTCCAAAAATTTTATATTGTTAGTTGCTATAACACTTCATGTTCCTACAGCAGTATGTAAAAACTCTATCTCCCACCTCCCCAACCAGTAAGTAATAGGCATTACATTTCCTTTTGGTTTCTCCTGTCTGATGGGAGTAAAGAGATATTTCAATTGTTACTTTAATTTGCATTTCCCCGACTTGCTAGTGAATTTGAACGTCTTTTCAATCATTTGGTGGCCATTTGGGTTTTCTCCTCTGTTCTTGCTATCTGTACACCCTTCGCTTATTTTCACAAGATGTTTGTTGTTGGTCAGTAAGTTTGCTTTGTATAATAGAGAAATTATCATTTGCCATCTGCATTATAAGCTTTTTCCAGCAAGATTGTCTTTTCATGCCTTTGGTACCAAGCAATGTCATAGATACCACTTTTAAAGTTTTAAATTTTTATATATTCAGACATGACTAAATTTTCTTCTGTGGTTTTATATTTTCAGGCTTTAGTATACAGGATTCTAAGAAATAGAAATTCTAAGAAATAGAATAACTGGATTGAAGAATATCTGTTATCATCCTTACTTTCCAGATTTTCTTGTAAGATTTTTTATTGTTTTGATTTGGTATTTATATTACAATCTTTTTGTTTTTATACCATGGGTAAGATGCTGGTAAAATTTTAATATCTTCCAGACAGGAGATGGTTGTGCTGGCATTACTATTGACTGGCCTGTCCTCATCTGAAGTTCCACACTTGTCATATATTGACTTCTTATATAAATTGAGATCTAAATCTAGATTCTCCGTTCCACTAATCTATTTGTCCATTAGTACACCAAGACTATTTGCTTAAGGTGACTTTAGCAAAAGTTCTGATAACTAATATGGCAAATCTCCCCTCTATTTTTCTTTTTTTCTTAAAAAAGAAAAGATTTTATTTATTTAAGAGAGAGAGGAAAGAGAACAAGCCAGGGGGAGGGACAAAGAGGGACAAGCAGGCTCCCCTCTGAGCAGGGATCCCCACCCAGGGCTTGATCCCAGACACCCAGGATCATGACCTGAGCTGAAGACGCTTAATGGACTGAGCAACCCAGGCACCCCTCCTTTTTCTCTTAGCTATCCTCATAGACATCTGTTCAATATAAGAAGTCTAAGAATACTTTTTTCAATTACAAAAAAAAAACCCGTTGATTCTAATTGGAAATTAGACATCCAAGAACATGGGAGACCTCTCCATTTTTTAAGATTTTGTTTGATGTCTTTTAATATTATAGGGTCTTAATGTTGGCCCTCAGTCTTGTTAAAATTTTTCCTATGTAATTTAAAACTTGTCTTCCCATTTCACATCTAGATTTTAACAACTAGAATGTTAAAAAGTGGTTGGTTTATTTTTTTAAATATTTATTTCACCTCTACTTACCAAATTTGCACAATTATTCTAATTGGTTGGGTTTTTTTTTCCTCCACTGTTCTCTTGGGCTTACTAAAGTGTACATTCATACCATCAACAGAAAAGATACTTTTACATACTTTCTATGTCCGTGCCAGTCATTTCATGTTCTTATTTTATCATATTTTCCAAAATCTCTGAGAAAATAATCAATAATAATAATGACAGGCATTGCTTTCTCGTGCAATGGCTTCAGTGTTTGGAATTTAAAACATTTGCTGATAGTTTTGGGGAACTCTAGGCATTGCTTGGTCAGTTTCTACTGACCTTCTCATCTTCACTGGGACAACTGCTCACTGCAAATGCTCCAGGCATTTTTGGATGAGTTCTGGTAGTTGGAATTGCCAGGAAATCATTCATTTCCTTCAGGTTTGGGCTTGCTTGCTATCGTTCTCTTATGATGCTTTTTATCTTCACTGAAAGTCCCTTAAATCTGCTGTCCTCCTTCCCATCCTCTACCCCACCAAGTTGAGCCATCAAAAACCATCATAGTTCATTTGTGATGTCAACCTTTTTATCTTTGATTTAATTTTGTGTGTGTGTGCCACGATTACAGTTAGCGCTTAATTTTTCACTACATCTAACGATCTTTGTCTTTATGTGGTTGATCCAGTTGATTCATATGTTAGACTGTTTTATTTTATTCCTTTTATCTTACTCTACGCTTACTATATTTAATATTGTATAACATTATAATATTATAAACATTGTATATTGTAATGTGCAACAACATTATTATTGTATTATGTTATCATTACTTATATTATTTAAGGACTATTTGTCTTTTCTTTTACCTTATTTTTGTGAGTTTGCTAGAGCTGTTATGAATTTCACTTCTTCTTCTTGTTAATTTTGATCTTCCTTGGTATGTTTTCATCCCATTAATCATTAGTGTTCTGTTTTCCCTGCTTTATTAGTCAGTCACACACAACTCTCCTTTTATCTGTAGACAAAAGTACTATTTTCCTTCCCTGAAATGCACCCCACAACACACTAATTCTTCCCTACTCACCTGCTGTACCCTATTCCTCAAGAAAGGATCCTTTTACTTCCCTACCTGCACAACCCCCCAGCATGCTATGCTGGTATTTTATTTTGCAACATAGTTTAGCATTTATTATTTTCTATAACTCTATATAACCATCTAATGAAATGGTTCATTCCAATAGTGTACTTTTAAGTTCTATAATTTTCACTTGGTTCTTTTCTCTAATTTTGCTTTCTCTGTGGAGATTTCCTATTTGTTTGTTTAGGCTGTATATTTACTCTTATTCCTTTGAGCACAGATTTCAGTTCCTTTCCTGCTAATTCTAGTCACAACTCCTTGGTTAGGGTCAGCTTCCAGCAATCACCTTTTTTTCTTGTGTATGGCTCAATGTTTCTTTTTCTTTGTATTTCTAGTAATTTTGTATGTTTCTCTAAAGAGTATTGGGTTTGTTTGAGATTTGTCTCCTCTATGGTGGGCTACAACTGATATAGGGGTTCTTTGGCTTAGATGAGGCTGCTTTTAGTCTCCCCACTAAATAGATGGCTATTTCAGGCGTTAGAAATCTGGGCCAGTTTATGCACAGAACTTGGCTTTTGCTCAATGACGCTCTTTCTGGGATTCTCCCGCTCCACCTTTTCAGCTGCTGTTTTCCCTTCAAACTCTGTGTCTGGCTTATCAAGTCAGTAAGACTGCAGAGTTTTAGTTGCCATTCAGAATGTAATAAACTTGAAAAGTGAATTTTATTTGCCTTGGTTTATAATACCTTTTTCATGTGAAAAAGCTATGAACTCTGTTAAACCCTAGAAAAGTTTACTCCATTTTATGCGTGTTTCCTTGGTTTATTGTGTATGGCCTTTGCCTACAACATGAAGGGTTATTCTTTTTTTCTGGGTAACCTGCCTGGATAGCAAATATTCTATATGATTACTAGATCATATGATAAGTATATGATTAACATAGTAACAAAGTTTTATATCATCTTCCAAAATGGCTGTACCATCTTTTTCATTTCCGTGAATAATGAATGAGAGGTCCTGTTGCCTCACATCCTCCCAGTGTTTTGATATTATAGGATGTTTGGATTTTAACTGGAATCTTATTGTTGTTTTGATTTGCATTTCCCAATGATAATGATGTTGAGAACTTTTCCATACACTTACTGGCAACTATGTATCATTTTAAATAAAATATCTGTTCAGATCCTTTGCCCATTTTTTAAACCGGACTTTTTGTTTTTTATTAGTGTGAATGTTTTCCTATTGTTGAATCTTAAGAGTTCTTTATACATTTTGGGTAGAAATCCTTTATCAGGTATTTTCCGTATATTTTCTCTCAGTCTGTGACTGTCTTTTAATCGTTTTAAGTGTGTCTTTGAAAGAGAGAAAGTTTTCAGCTTTTATAAAATCCAATTTATATATTTGTTCCTTTGTGGATTGTAGTATCATGCATATTTTCCCCCAGATTTCTTTTAAAAGTTGTGTAGTGTTATGTTTCACATGTAGTTCTATGCTCCATTTCTATTTAATTGTTGTACAAGATGTGAGGTATGTACTGAGATCCTTTTCTTCTCTTTTGTTTGGCATATGGATATCCACTTATTCCAGCATCACTTGGTTATTTCTGGCCTCTCTGTTCTGTTCTGTTGACCTGTGTTGCTCTCTTTTCACCAGCATCACACTGGTGTAATTCTTTAAAAGTCTCAAAGTCAGGAAATGTGAATCTTCCAAGTATATTTTTCTTTTTCAGCATTGTCTTGGCTATTCCTTTTGTTTTTGCATATATTGTATAGATTGTGTACATTTTAGAATCAGCTTGTTAATACCTACTAAAGAACTTGCTTGGATTTCGATTATAATTATACCGAATATATAAATCCAATGAGGAAGAATAGACATCTTTCAAATATTGAGTCTTATATGAACCAGGGTATAGATCTAATCATCCAGATCATCTTTTGGGAAACTACTTCGTAGTTTTCTGCATACAAATCCTGCACATTTTTTGTCACTACTTTCTTTTCTATTATTGTAAATGGTATTTTTAAAAATTTCAAAATCCCATTATTGATTGGTGGTGTATAAGAATACACAAAATTTTAAATTTGTTTCCTGTAACCTTGCTAAACTCACTTATTAGTTCCAGGGGATTGTATGTGTGTGTGTAGATTTGGGGGGATTTTCTACACAGACAATCATCTGTGAATAACGATGGTTTTATTTCTTGTTTTCCAGTCTCTATGTCTTTTCTTTTTCTTGTACAAACTAGGATTTCCAGTATGATATTGAATAAAAGCAGTAATTGAGAACATCTTTGCCTTGTTCTAGATCTTAGGGAGAAAGCATTCAGTCTCTCACCATTAAATATGTTAGTTGTAGGGCTTTCATGAAGACCTTTTATTAGGTTAAGGAAGCTCTGTCTATTTCTAGTTTGTATGATTTTTTTAAAAAATCATGAATAGATGCTGTGTTGAATGCCTGTTTTGCATTTTCTGATAGGATGATGTTTTTACTTACTTAGTATAGTAATATGGTGAGTTATTATGATTGATTTTGAACATTAAACCAGCCTTGTATTCCTAGGATGGACCATACTTGATTGTGAGATGGTATTCTTTTTTATATATTGCTGGATTTGATTTGCTAATATTTTGTTGGGGATTTCTGTGTCTGTGTTCATTAGAGATGCTGGCCTAAAGTTTTCTTTCCTCTGGATATATGAGAAAGAGAGAGAGAGAGAGAGAGAGAGAGAGAGAGAGAGTGTGTGTGTGTGTAGATAGATAGATAGATAAATAGATAGATAGATATTTTCCATCAGCTTACAGTTATGCATCCAAAAATTTCAACCTAACAACTCAGAATTCAGTCTAGCATTTTTCATATATACACTGTTTTCTCCAACAGTGAGAAACCTGGCTCTCATTATCCACAATATATTTACTTATTCAGTCATGGAAGACATATAAAGTAGTTTCATAATTGCTCACCCACACTTACTAACTAGAGCACAATATTTGTTTACAGTTCTTGTGGTCTTTAGCCTGTGGGCATATATTCAAAATACTGTGTTCAAAGTTATCCCTCATGCCCTTTCAGTGTGGTCATGTTATCCATTTAGAATATATTTAAGTTCATTTGTTTCTGTGTTCTGTTTTTTTTGTTATTTCCCACCCTCGTTAATATTTTCTTTAAGTATGTAAAACATTAAAATAGTTCTAAAATTCAGAACATATTAAAAAGTAAATCAAAGAAATGCCCCTTTGTCATCACTTCTATTCCAGTGCCCTCATGCTTTCCACCCAATTTCCACCCATTAGCCTTGGAAAACAGTCTCATTAGTTTCTGGTCTATTCTTCCTAAGTTTCTTTTCTTTCTTTCTTTCTTTTTCATGAATAAGCAGACACATATATATTTTCCTATCTCCCTTTCTTCACATAAATGGTATATTATAGATATATACTGATCTACATTTTGCTTTTTCAATGAACAATATATCCAGGATATCACTCCATGTCAGTTGATAGAACTCACCCTTATTATTTATTTTACTACATAGTATTACTTTGTGTGGATGTGGCATAGCTTATTTAATCTCTCTCCTATATTTGGGCACTTAGATTGTTTCCCATATTTTATAATTACAAATAATCATGCAATTAATGACTTTGTTCATATATATTTCCATATTGTTGTGGTATAGCTGTCAAAGTAAATTCTAGAAGTTGGATTGATGGGTCACATGTAAGTGCATGTGTAGTTTTTTTGATTCTGTAAATTCCTCTCCAAAACAGTTTTATCAAGGTGTATTCCCATTTATGTTGCTTCTAAGAAGACATTTTTATACTTTTCTCCAATATCTATAGTTGTTTTCATAGAAAGTTTGGTCTGAAAGAAGTATTTCATCATTATAGAAAACAAGAAATCCCTTGTGCATGACTCTTAAATATGGCATGACAGTCAGTGGCCACTGGACATTTCAGACAACTCCCCACATGGAAGACACAGTGAACAAAATGCAAAAAAAGAAGAAGAAGAAGAAGAAGAAGAAGAAGAAGAAGAAGAAGAAGAAGAAGAAGAAGGAGAAGGAGAAGGAGAAGGAGAAGGAGAAGGAGAAGAAGAAGAAAAGAAAAAAGAAAAGGAAAGGAAACTCAGGTGAAACAAAGGCAATGAGGAACAGAAAATAATTTTTAATCCCTTAATTAACATTCTCAGGGGTATATCTTGTTCCTAAAAGACAGAAAAAAGCAGTGTGCGTATATGCGAGTAATATAAAGACAGATGTATACACACACATTTAAGCATGTATTTCCTAACTCTGCCTCTGAGAGGGCTTAGAAGCAGTGATACCTAGCAGCAGTTAGCACACTAATAACCAGATCTTGGTTTCTAAGTACCATTCACCACTAACCAGTTCAAAACTCTTTGGACTGCTTCTAGGACTTGGAGCAAGGAAAGTACAAGACAGTCCTGAAACATCTTGTACCAGAAAGTAAGCAAAGGTTCAAAGGGTGATATGCAACATGAGAAAATGACACAGAAGCCACCTTGAAGTGGTACCCACTGGCTTAATTTGGGAACATTGGAGCAAAAATAAATAAGTAAACACACACACACACTCACACACACAGAGTAACAGATTGGAACCCACGAAATAAGATAACATAAAAGGTCATGATGATAAAATTAAATCAATAAATACAAATAAGTAGAGAAGTGGGATTCCACCTAATAACTGGAGAAAAAGAATGATGAAATTCAAAAACTATGAACTTCCAACTACCATAGTGATAAGTACTTCACCAAGAGAAACATCAATGGATATGAACTAGTGAGCTAAGTATTGATGAGAAGCAGCATATTTATATAAGATTAAAATATCTTCTCACAAAATACTTATTAATTACAAAAAGAATAACTTTGCAATAGAAAAATTAAGTAGACACCAATTTCAATAACTTACCAGAGTTAACCTCATCAGTAATGGAACAAATCAACAGTCTGTAATTGATCAAATTTAAGCTCATCAGTAAAGGGACAAATCAAAACACTGAGAACACAAGAGCATTTTCCTTCACTGATATTCCTGCCACAATTTTATAACATGAATTTAGTCATGGGAAATATCAGACAAACCTAAATGGAAGGATGTTCAACAAAATACTCCCCAAAATTATCAAAGCCAAGAAAGACTAAGAAACTGTTTCAGATTAAGAAAAACTAAAGAGACTTGATAGCTGAATTAGTTTTCTGTGGCTGTTGTAACAAATTACCACAAAATGAGAGAGGAGAGAGATAAGCTCAAGAAAGACATACATGGATCGAGGACTTGCTAGCTTCAAAATAAAACTGTTCTTACTTCCATGATTCCTAAGATGTTCAATTTGAGAAAAGGCTGCAGAAAAAGATCAATTCCAAAGTAGGACTCTAAGTCCCTTGTTAATATCACAGAAAGATCTACAACAGTGCCTCCAAAAACCACTCAACCAGACAAAATGACATCTAAGGATTTTGAGGGTGTGCCCCAAAGAACCTCTGCATTAAACCGTAGGGTTTCTAAGAATCTTCAGTGTGTTTTCTCTCAGCAGCCCCAGTGGAAGCCAACTCAACGACACTTGTGGTTGTAATTTTTTTAATGGACTGGGTTTTGTAAATTGATTCCCAGGAAATCCATAATGTTTTTAAAGGAATTGTATCAGCATGGAATGAAAGGGTAGGGGGCAGTGCAAAAGGAAGAAGGATCTTAAGTGTGTGTCTCACAGATCCTCTCCATTAAATGGTAGGACTTCTAAGAATCTTGAATCTGTTGTCTATCATCAGCTTCATTTGAAGCCTAGTCAATGAGATTTCTGGGAGTGGATTTCTATAAGTCGATTCATAAAAAAAAAAAAGCCACAGAGTTTTTAAAGGAACTGTATCGACATGGACTGAAAGGAACAGAGGCAGTACAAAATAAAGAGGTTCTTTTACTCTCAATATTCTTTGGGCAAGAAGCAGGCTGCCAAAATTCCTCAGCTGTCAAGATGGCTGCCCTTTATGGAAAAGGAAGGCTAACTCAGAAGGCAGAACCAGGACCCAGAGCTATGGTGAATCATACCACATGGTAGGCTGAGCCTAGTCAAGGCAACATGTGCCTAGTTGGGCTTCAAAACTGTACAGACCAGTGATTCCTGTGTGCTTCTTACTGTTCCTTGTTATGAATGAGAATTAATCTCTTATACAGCAGTTATTCTATACCTGTCCCACCATTGTATGTGGAAAGTTTAGTTCCCAGGTCTCAGACTGAGACAAGCTGTACTTCAGGTCCTGAATCAGGAGCTGCATTGGAGCCACCATCCCCAAAGAGCCTCCACCACTCCTGAGCCAGATTTAGAAAATAAGACTCTGGACCCCAAGCCTGAGTTTTTTCCTTAACAGATGAAAGTTTTAGGGATTTGGGAAAGATGATATGCAATTTGCATGTGGGAAAAAAGTATGTAATTTGAGGCCAGTGAGTTGACTGTGGCAGATATAAAACATGCCCACAAAATCTTTGACATCCTTCTGTCAAAAGATGAGATCTAATTCCCCTTCACTTGAACCCATAATGACCTTAGTGACTCACTTCTAAGAAAAAGAACACAGCATAAATGTTGCTGGGAGATCTATAAGGCTAACGCATAAAAATACAGCCTTCCTTTGGCTCAGTCTCCTTCTTAGGACACCTGCCTTGGATGCCCTGAGCTAGCTTGTAGAAGTCCAGCTGCCTAGAAGTTACCCTGCAGAAAAACCACATGAAGACACAGGAACACAAGGATCTCCAGGTGTTCCAGTCCCAATTGTTTATTCCCAACCCCAGATACCTGACATGAAAGCGAATGGACCTCCAGGTAGTGCCATTCCTCAGTTTTCCAACCACAAGCTGGCCCAGTTGCAGACTCATGAAGAAAACAGATACATCATGGCTCCTGTTGTTTTCAGCCACTACATTTAGGGATGCAAGTAATAATCAGAACTGTTGACTACTGATCATCCAATACATTTAAAGTTTTTGCTAGATTTTTCCATAAAAAGAATTTTCTTTCTCCGTATTCAATTTCTTCATATGTTTTGTGATTTGATTAACAGTCTCATTTTGAGTGAGATATTTGAGGTTTGTTTTTCTCTACTTCCCCCTGTTTTTAACCCCTCATTCTCTGCCAGTTTTACAGTTGTCTTCATCTAAGTTCCCTTCCCTCTGACCCCTGGTCCACAATAGTTCTTATTATAATTATATATAGTCTTATTGGGCTACTGTCACATCATGCTTAATTGGCAACATCGCAGGTTCATCCCTTGAACATGATTCGGTTCCTGGTCCCAAAGATGGTTGTGTTCGCCCATTCCTCTAGGCTCCCCACTTCCATAAACCCATAGCCCTACATGGTAGCAGCCTTTATGGAGGATGAGGTATATTCCCTCTAGATCCTAACTTCAAGCAGGATCCTGGCTTTTATCCCCCCATCTAAGTAAAAAATGTTCAGCTTCACCCCCAATTTACCTTGGATCCAAATGGCTAGCAGCCACCTCTGCTATCCAACTTCTGTATCCAAGACCCAGACAACATGTGGTTTCAGTGCCACTCACCGCTTTGCATTTCTGTACTGTATGTATATGGTTTCTAGAGACCTTTATTTTGTTTTTCAGCCAGACCATGTCTATTCTCCTATAGTGTTATCTATCATCATTATGTGTTTGTGGAAGACAGAGTGCATCAAACAATGAAGTCATTGCCCCATAGTGACTGGTGGTTCCCTTCCTATTCCTTCAAGGAGAGCTGGGTCTGGGAGTTGGATCATTTGCTCTCAGCGTGGTTCAAGTCAGGTACTCGTTCATCACATGAGGACCTTCGTTGTTAAATTAAACAAAGGCTTTACTTGGCTCATCTATTTAATATTTAAGAACAACATAAATAATTAACATAGCCCAATGTCTCTGTGGGACAAAAATTTCTGATTACTCTCTCTGCCCTGCCACGAGTTATTGGAAATAACAACTGTGACCTTGATCACTTATCATTATTGACATTGGAGAGCCCATTTCAACTGCAGTATCTTGTACTAGAATTTCTGGCTTAGAGGGAACAGCCAGGAAGGCACTTTTTAAAGATGCTGGGACTTCCCTCACTAGCTTGACATATTCTCTAGCCTTGTCCCAATGTGCAAAGATTCAGAAAATACAAAAGCCATGTAACCTATCTGAGGAAAACATTTGGGAAAGTCCTCTAACCCTAAATTCAAACCAGAGTATGAGAGGAGAAGCCGAGAAAAACATGGTGAGCAGTAGATCCTATTATAGATGACAGGAATGTCACTCAGAGTTCATAATGTAAGTTAGGTAAGTATTATTGAAAAGGAAGAATAATTTTAGCCTGTGCCTAGATATTTTAAACTGTTTCAGCATGGCCAGTTAGGCAGGGAGAAAAAGCACTGAAAGTCACCTACAGGTTTTGTTGGTGGGAGGAGGTTAGGAAGGTGTATTACAGTGACACGTATTATTCTGCTCTGTTGTCATAATGGAAAAACATTTTAATTGTGATTTCAAGATCAAGATGGTAACTGCTAGGAGCCCTGGAAAGGAAAATAGTTTTCAAAAATAGTGAGGGAGAAAGTTGACCAAGTCAATAAGAGTAAGGAAGGGAAAAAAGAAAAGGAAGAAAGATAAATAGCAAATTTTAAAATAAGTTAGAAAAATTACATTTTATCCAATTATGACATTAAATGTGGATTGTATGAATCTCTAAACAAAAGACTTTTTAAAAAGAATATATTTTGTATTAAAACCTAAGAGAAACAGCTAAAGCTTCTTGTCATAGAACAGTGGTGAAATGGGAGTTTGTTTCTGAATGTTGGGAAAGGACTGGCTAAATGAACTAGTTAAGGGAAATGAAACTAATAAGTGAAAAAGAACAGAATTAATCTTAAGTTCATAAAACTTGTAAAAATGAGGAAATTAGATAAGAACAAACCCCAAAGTAAAATGTGTGCTAAACATAAACATAAATTTAGAATATCAATTGTGAATGCAAATGTAGTTAGTGGGTTATGTTCTCCTATAAAAAGACATACACCATCACAAGGGAACTTTTACAACATATATGTTGTTTTAAAAAACACACTTAAGGGGCTCCTGGGTGGCTCAGTTGTTAAGCATCTGCCTTCAGCTCAGGTCATGATCCCAGGGTCCTGGAATTGAGCCCCCTGCTGCAGGCTCCCTGCTCAGCAGGAAGCCTGTTTCTCCCTCTCCCACCCCCGATGCTTGTGTTCCCTCTCTCACTGTCTCTCTCTCTCTCTCCCAAATAAATAAATAAACTCGAAAGAAAGAAAGAAAGAAAGAAAGAAAGAAAGAAAGAAAGAAAGAAAGAAAGAAAGAAAGAAAGAAAACTTAAAACCAAGGGATAAAGTAAGATTAGAAATAAATGGATTTTCCTTTTCTTTTCTTTTTAAGACTCATTTATTTTAGAGAGAGAGAGGGAAAGAGCAGGGAGTGGGGAGAGACAGAGGGAAAGTAGACAGAAACTCAGGCAGAGTCCTTACTGAGTGTGGAGCTTGACATGAGCTCAATCCAATGATCATGACCTGAGCTGAAATCAAGAGTCAGATGCTTAACTGACTGTTCCACCCAGGTTCCCCAGGATTTTCCTTCGTTAATATCCAGGAGGATGTAAGGAAACTAAGAAGGACCTAGACTGATGATGTAGCAAGAAGTGGCTCTTTACAGGATAGAAACACAGCAAGAAAGGACAAATTTTCTGAGTCTATAATTTTACCCATTTTTGATTGTGGGGGGTGCCAATGGAAGTTGTGCTCAAAAGTGTTTCATCACGTGACTCAGATAAAGAATAAAGAGAATACCTGAGTATTCTTTATTTGGTGTTTCATAGTAGCTTTTTTTTTTAACTTTATACCTATTTTTAGTCATTAATAGCAGGAAAATAAAAATTAAGTCAATGTATTTTTTGTTTAATTATTTATGGGTTCCATAATAATAATAATGGTGTAAATATTCTTCCTGGTGTCTGGAATGAAAGTTGGCAAGTGAATGGTATAGTTATCTATATATGTTGGAATAACCAGCCCACTGCTTAATGATTAAGTTGGTTAGAAAGATAATCAGGATGGACAGATAAAAAGATAGGCAGGTAGGTATAGAAATAGATGATGAATGATAAAGTGGATCTGATGCTCCCAGTAATGTTCCCAGTAATGCTCCCAGTAATTCAGTCAGACAACAACAAATTAGGTGGATTAGTAGGCCCAGCAGTAGGAATGATAACCGTTATATGTGGTGTTCTTTATGGTTTATGAACACTCACAGCCATTATCCTTCATTATCACAAAAGTAGGGCATGTTTTATCATCTTCATTTTACAGGTTAGAGATGTAACTCTTAGGTAAAAGAAAAAATTGGATGAGAAATAGATATTCAGTACAAGCAAAAAAGTCATCACAAGTGGCATCATTGTTATCAGAACACATAGATTTAAGATTAAAATCTTCAAAAGGAAAAACAAGGACGTACAGTAATAATACATAATTTGAAGGACAAGATATAGTAGTTATAAATTTGTTGCACCAAAAAAAAACGGCAGATAAATATATAAATGACAATTAGAAATGCAAGATCTTCATTCTAAAAATTATATTAAAATGAGAGTAATAGGGTGCCTGGGTGACTCAGTCAGTTAAGTGGCTGCCTTCAGCTCAAGTCATGACTTCAGGGGCCTGGGATCAAGTCCCATGTCGGGCTCCCTGCTCAGCAGGGAGTCTGTTTCTCCCTCTCCCTCTACCTGCTGTTCCCTCTGCTTGTACTCTTTCTCTCTGTGTGTATAAAATAAATAAAAATCTTTTAAAAAATGAGAGTAATAATCCTCTCAGAATTAGATATAAAAGACAAAAATAAGAAAGGTCATAAAATCAAATAACATAATCAAACTTGATGTGTATATTAAATAAAACTTTATCATTTCAAAAAGAAATACATACACACATGTATGTATGTCCAGGTATCACAAAATCTTTCATGCATTTTGTCAAAAAAAAAACCATAGACACATTTTTAAAAATATAAATGTTAGGGCCACAGTCTCTTAATAAAACTAGAAATTAATAAAAGTATGACCTTAGAAAATATATAACTACTTGAAAACTAAGAAACATCATCCCAAATATTCTATGGACTAATGAAGAAATCCAAACTGAAATTGCAACCAACCTAAAAAAGGTCAAGAAAAGGAGAATGTGTGATATCAAAATCTCTGAGTCAAAGTTTAAGTTGTACTGGAAAAATACTTGTCACTTGGAATCCCTTCGTTATTAAAAGAGAAAGACAGAAAATAGAGGAACTTCATGTTTAACTATGGGAGAAACTGTTAGCAGTCCTTCAAAATCAATTCTCTCCTCTTCCCACAGTAAAGGAAGAGTAGCTGGGCACATGGCACGTCGAGCCAAAGTACATTACTTTCCCATGACTCCCTGGCTGTTAGATACGGCCATGTGACTAAGTCTTCAAATATGAGTGGAAGTGTTATGTGCCACTTTCAGGAACAGGGGGCATGCCTTTTCCCATTTTCTTTCTCCTCCCCACCAGCTGGAAGAAGGCATGGTGGTGACCCACTTTGGATTATGTACACAGGACATTGCCTGAGAGCAGTATCAACAAACTTTTTCTGAAAAAGGCTGAAGAGAAAATGGTTTTGGTTTTGTGGGCCATATGGTCTCTCATGGACCAGTCAGTTCAGCCACTGAAGCTCAAAAGTAAAATGTAGGCAAAAGGTAAACAAACCAGTGTGGTTGCATTGCAATAAAACTTTACTTATAAGAACAGGTAACAGTCAGGAATGTCCCTCATGTGGTATGCTTACCCCTGCCCTAGAGAATGGCAGAGATTCCCTACTTGCTTGTATTCCTGAATGACTTTATAGAACAGGCCACTCACCTGCCCATGATTGGTCCATGAAAAAAAACAACAACAAAGGAAATGAAACAAGATGGGATGGGGAGGGAGACAAACTATAAGAGATTCTTAATCTCATGAAACAAACTGAGGGTTGCTGGGGGGTAGGGGAGGAGGAGTAGGTGGGTGGGTTATGGACATTGGAGAGGGTTTGTGCTTTGCTGAGTGCTGTGTATTGTTTAAGACTGATGATTCACAGACCTGTACCCCTGAAGCAAATAATACATTGTATGTTAAGAGAGAAAGACAGAAAGACAAGAAAGACAAGGAAGAAAGAAAGAAAGAAAGAAAGAAAGAAAGAAAGAAAGAAAGAAAGAAAGAAAGGAAGGAAGGAAGGAAGGGGAAAAGAAAAGAAAAGAAAGAAAAGAAAAGAAAAGAAAAAAGGAAAGGAAAGGAAAGGAAAGGAAAGGAAAAAGGAAAGGAAAGGAAAGGAAAAACAATAAAAGAATCTTGGGATCCATCCCCTGCTCCAGCAATTTAGCCTTCATCTTAACTAACATGTCAACGTAATAAATTAGAAAAATTAGAAAAAAAAAAGAAAAAGAAAATATAAGAAAGAAAATAGATTAAATAAATTAAAGTTGAACTCAGTGAGGTAAAAATTATGAAAAATAAATGAAAAGTTAGGGCTTTGCAACAACAAAATTCAATAAGATAGAAATCACCCTTGGTGATCCTGGCTAAAGAAAAACAGAGATGAAGGAGAGAGAAAAGAGACTACTACATTGAAACCTATTGAAATTATTTTGAAAATGTAGAGGAAATGGATAGTTTCCTAACAAAATACTAATTATAAAGACTCAAGAAGGAGTAGAAAATTGGACTAAATCAAATGCTAATCAAATCAAATAGACGAGAATGAAAAAGTGATTAAAACTGTATTATTTGGAAAGACCAGCACTCCAAGGATTAAATTCACAGATGAGTTCTATCTAAACTTGCAAGAGTTGGGCGCCTGGGTGGCTCAGTGGGTTAATGCCTCTGCTTTCGGCTCAGGTCATGATCTCAGGGTCCTGGGATCAAGGCCCGCATAGGGCTCCCTGCTCAGCGGGGAGCCTGCTTCCCCCTCTCTCTCTGCTTGCCTCTCTGCCTCCTTGTGATCTCTCTCCCTCTGTGAAATAAATAAATAAAATCTTTAAAAAAAAAAACTTGCAAGAGCATGTATTCATTCATTCTATAAATATTTACTGAGTGCTTACCACCTTCTAGGCAAAATTTTGGCCAGGGTGAAAAAGCAGTGAACAAAACATAGTCCCCACCCACATGGAGATTATATTTTACTGGAGGAAGACAGACAATACATAAAAACACCCAAATAAATACATGATGCATATTGTGATAACAAATGCTGTGGAGAAAAGCAAAGCAAAGGTAATCAATGCCCCTAATGGTAGGGAGTTTCCCTAATGGCACATTTTTGCATGTGGTTATTTATCATCTGCATATCCTCTTAGATGAAATGACTCTTTTTTTGTTTGATTTTTTAACTGCTGAGTTTTGAGATCTCTTGCTATATTCCAGATACTAAGCCTTTGTTGGATATGTGGTTTGCAAATGTTTTCTCCCACTCTGTAGTTTGTATTTTTATCCCCTTAGTAAGTTTTAAATTTTTATGAAGTCTTATTCATCAATTTTCCCTTTTATAGTTCATGCTTTCAGTGTCCAATCAAAGAATTATTGGTATTACCTTAGATGTTGAAGATTTTTCATAGGTCTTTTCCCTAAAAGTCTTTTAGTTTTGTTTTACATTTATGTTCTTAATCCATTTTGAGTTCATTTTTATATAAACTATGACACTTAGAAAAAGGTGTTTTTTTTTTCCATTTGTTTGGTTTTGGTTTTTTTGCTCATGTATGTCCAATTGCTCCAGCAATCATTTACTGAAAAGGTTGCCTTTGCTCTTTCGAATTTATCTTGAATCTTTGTCAAAAATTGATTGGGCATATTTTTGTGGATCTATTTTTGTGTTCTCTATATAAGAGTATATAGTCTTAATTATTGTAGCTATATAATCAGTCTTGAAACGGTGTAGACTAATTCTTCCTATTTCATTCTTCCTTATCAAAATTGTTTTAGCTCTTTTGGCTTCTTTGTATTTCTCCACGAATCTTAGAACATTCTTTATATGTACAAAAAGATCTTGCTGGAAATTTGGTAAGAATTGTGTTAAACCAGAATATCAGTTTGAGGAGAAACTGACTTCTTTACAATGTTGCCTTCAATCCATGAACATAGTATGTCTCTCCATTTATTTAGGTCTTCTTTGATTTCTTTCATCAGTGTTTTATAGTTTCCAACAAACAAATCCTGTACATGTTTTGTTAGATTTACATGTAAATATTGCTCTTTTTTTTTTTTTTAAAGATTTTATTTATTCATTTGACACAGAGAGAGAGATTACAAGTAGGCAGAGAGGCAGGCAGAGAGAGGAGAGAGGAGGAAGCAGGCTCCCTGCTGAGCAGAGAGCCCGATACGGGCCTCGATCCCAGGACCCTGGGATCATGACCTGAGCCGAAGGCAGCGGCTTTAACCCACTGAGCCACCCAGGCGCCCTGCTCTTTTTTTTTGAGTGACTGTAAATGGGATTGTATTTTTAATTTTGGTGTGCATGTGTTCATTGCTAGCATGTAGAAATACAATTTATACAGAAATACAGAAGTACAATTTATACAATTATACAGTTTCTCTCGTATCCTATAAACTTGCTGAACTCACTTATTAATTCTAGGAGGTTTTTATAGTTTTTGAAGTTTTTCTGCATAGATAATAAGCATGTTATCAGTAAATAGGAACAATTTTATTTCTTCCTTTCTAATATCTATGACTATTCCTTTTCTTTTCTTGCCTTATTACACTGGCTAGAACTTTCAGCATTTTTTGAATAAAAGTGGAAGAACAGACATCCTTGCCTTGTTCCCAATCTTAAGAGAAATGCATTTAACCTTTCACCATTAAGTATACTGTTAAGTATAGATTTTTATAAATGCACTTTATTAAGTTAGGGAAGTTCCCCTCTATTCCTAATTTGTAAGCAGTTTCATTGTGAATAAATCTTGAATAGTTCAAATTTTGTTCTGTATCAATTAATGTGCTGATGTGACTTCTTATTTAGCCTGTTGATATGGTGAATGACATTGCTTGACTTTCAAATATTGAACTAGCCTTGCATTCCTTGAATAAACATCATTTGGTCATAGTGTACAATTACTTTATATATTGCTGAATTCTATTTGTTAATATTTTGTTAAGGATTTTTGCATCAGTATCCGTGAGGAATATTGGTCTATAGTTTGCTTTTCTTGTGCTGTCTTTGATTTTGGTACCAATGTAATACTACCTTCATAAATGAATTGGAAAGTGTTCCTTACTCTTATATTTTCTGGTATAGATTATACAGAGTTTGGTGCTAATTTTTCTTTAAACCTTTAGGAGAATTCTTCAAAGAAGCTATCTGTGACTCAATACTTCTTTTGGGAAAGTTCTTAAATTAAGAATTTAATTTCCTGGGGTGCCTGGGTGGTTCAGTCATTAAGTGACTGCCTTTGGGTCAGGTCATGATCCCAGGGTCCTGGGATCGAGTCCCGCATTGGGCTCCCTGCTCTGCGGGAAGCCTGCTTCTCCCTCTCCCACTCCCCCTGCTTGTGTTCCCTCTCTTGCTGTATCTCTCTCTCTCAAATAAATAAATAAAATCTTTTAAAAAAAGAATTCAATTTCCTTAATACTTACAGAGCAATTCAAATTATACATTTCATATTGGGTGAATTATGGTAATTCATTTTCTGAGGAATTGGTCTATTCATTTAATTTGCCAAATTTATACATATATAATTTTTGTAGTATCTCTTATGTTTTTTATATTTGTAGGATCTGTAGTAACATTACCTGTTTCAATCTTGATATTAGTAAGTTGTGTCTTCTTTTTTATGTGTCAGTCTTTCTTGTAGTTTGTCAATTTTTTTATCTCAGAAAGCTTGATTTTGTTCTATTGATTTTCTATGTTACTTTTCTGCTTATAATTTCATTGTTTGCTGATCTCTTTTATTTCCTTCTTAAGCTTCTTTTGGGTTTATTTTGCTCTTCTTTTTCTAAGTTCTTGAGGGGAGGATGTAGACCATTGATTTAAGGTTTTTCTTATTTTATAATGTGAGCATTTAGTGTTGCAAATTTCCTTCTTAGCACTGCTTTGGCTGTGTCCCACAAATTTTGAATATGCTGTATGCATATCAGTTCAATGTTGTTGTTTTTTTATTTCCTTTGAGACTTTTCCCTTTGAAACATGGATTATTTTCAAGTGTGTAATTTAGTTGCCAAGTGCTTGGAGGTTTTCCTGTTATCTTTTTGTTATTCTTTTCTAGTTTAATTATATTATGATCAGAGAACATATTCTGTTTAGTTTCAATTTTTTTTTTACATTTGTTGGGGTTTGTTTTCTGGATTTGGTCTTCTTGATATATTCCACAGACACTTGAAGAGAATATGTATGCTGTTGTTGTTAGGTTGAATATTCTATCAATGTCAATTTGAAATAATGGAGTACAAGAGATATGTTGAACTATACCATCAGTATGTAATCAGTAAAATCCAGACTAGGGAAAGTCTACAGATAAAATGGCCCACATGCTTCAACAGATAATTTGTAAAGGAAAAAAAAAATGGGATAGAGAGGAAATCTGCAGATTAAAGACCTTAAAATACACAACAGGGTAAAAATAAGGTGTGATATTAACCATAGTGTCTAGGGATGGACACATGGGTGATAAAAACCATTAAACACACACACACACACACACACACACACACGGAAGTGATTAGTATAAAAATCAGAGTAGTGGTTACTTTTGGATAGAGAGGGTTATGATGGGACACACGGAGGGGTTACCAAGGTGGCTGGCAACATTTTATTTATTAGCTTGTGATTTTATTTCTTGACTTGGGTGGTAGTTACAAGCAGTGGTGTGCTGGTATTTAACAACTGGCTCTCCAGGGGGAAAAGAAAGCCTGGACTTGTAGCATTTCCTGATTTCCATCATGTAAACACTACCACCATGGCCAATTTTCAAGCTACCAACATGATGTCATTGTCTGTGGAGCTGGGAAGAAATTGCACAAACAGCTCTGAGGGGACTGTGTGAGCCAGCTCTGACACAGCACTGGGAGGCTGTGTTCCTTGTAATAACTCGGTGAGCTGTACATTTATTTCTTGAATATTTTAAAGTTAAAGAGATAAAAAAATGTAAAACAATAGCCCTGGATAAATGGCTGTTTCTAGGATGGAAAAGGAAATATGGAAAATGAGCCTTGAACATCTTTTAGTGTCAGAAAGTAGGAAAGTGCTCAAAATAGAAATAAAACCCCCATAATGATAGGGGTATGTCAAAGGGACACAGTAATTAATTAAAAGGGTTCCCAATGGTCAAATCTGGAATGATTTGAGCAATAAGATAAAGTAATGTTGGATTATAGCCAAAAGTATAAAGTAAATAGCCATGACTACATACTGATATAAATAAATGATTGAATATGGAGGAGAACAGACACATCTGTTGTGCAGAAGAATCCAAGTAACTTATGTATATATGCAATCACATAACTCCCTGCCTCTTAAGTAAGGGCCACACATAGTGACTTCTTTCCAATGAGTACAGTGGAAAGTGGGGTGGTTAAAAACAGTGACTTCACAGTAGAGAAACATGACAAACACTACCGCAGCCAGGTGATCAAGGTCAACATCAACAGAGATAAGTCATGTTGATATTTTACACCCTTGATATATGAGGAAAATGGCATTTTACTTCTATAGTCTTCTTTCCAAAAACCCATAACCCCATTCTAATCATGGGGAAAACATCAGCAAATCCCAAATGGGGGACATTCTACAAAATACTTGATCAATACTGCTTAAAGCTGTCAAGGTCATCAAAGACAAGGAAAGTCTAAGAAACTGCCATAGGCAAGAGGAGCCTAAGTAGACATGACAACTAAATGTGATGTAGTCTAGATGGGATCCTATAACAGAAACATACATGAGGTAAAATGATAATAATAATAAAAATTAATAATAATAATGTCATCTGAATAAAGTATGGACTATTGTTAATAATGTATCCATACTGGCCATTAAATGTGCCACCCCAAAGTCAGCTGTTAGTAATAGTGGAAACCGAGTTTGGGTTATATGGGAACTCTGTATGATCTTACAATTTTTCTGTAAATGTAAAACTGTTCTAAAGTTACAAGTCTAAAGTTAAATAAAATTTTAAACTCTGTTTACTCCACATCCTTTACTTATAAAAGCCACACATTCAGGCTAACTCATCTCACCTAAAATTTGTGACCCCGAACCTCTAGTGGGTGCTTGGTGTTGTCTGGCAGTCTTACTATCATCCTGAACAAATTTGTCTGCCTTTCTCCAAGTCACATTTCCTTGATCCTCTCATCTCCTCCACACTGCTCCCACCCCAGTCCCAGCTGGTAGTCTTGCTTTGTATTTGACCAAGAAAATAGAAGCAAGCAGAAGAGAATTTCCATGTTTTGACCACTGAATCTAACCATTTGCACTTTGCCCTCCCTCCGGTTAAAATAAATGACCTGTCCAGACACCTAAGACCAGATACTCCATTTCTGCACTGGATTCCATCTCCCCACTACTCCCCATTAAAATAAAATCATGATTTTTCCCCTTCGTGTAAGCTCATTACCATCAGCAGTGTGGCATCCAAACGTGTTGCCAAATCTTTTCCCATATTCCCCTGCAGCTTACCCCCCATTTTTCCATTCTTTACACTAAAATGCCCTAAAGGAGTTATCTATATTCACCATCACTGTTGTTTTAAAATATAGTATAATCATAGAAAATGTGAGGTATGGTAGGGCCAACAGATCAGGAAATGAGTACCCTTGAAAAGATAGTTTGTTACTCATGGTTCCTAAAGGCAGAGGAATGCCACACCATTGGCAGAGGAAGAGGGTGCCACTGTGGATAAGAGCCTTATGGTGGCTTCCACAGGAAGCAACAGGCAAGGCAGGGAAAGCAGGATTAGGATTAACTACTTTGAATCATTCCTGTGGGCTCTGGGGCACAGGGAATCCCTGGTTGTCTGGTATTTGGCCCTGGGTGATCGGAGCAGAATACAGTGGTCCAGAATGTCTCTAGACTGATTCGTCTGTATTTGAAAAGTGTGCTCAGGAACGGGTTGTTTAGTATCTCTAGGAACTGTTAACCCTGGGAGGGGCAGACCATCCAAGATCAGTAAGGCCCCAGATGTCAAAGCGTCAGCATAAAGAAAACACACTCAACTAGGCTTGCTTCCTACTACTATTGGCTTCCTCATTCTGGTAATGACACCTTAATCCTACTGGATGTCTTTTCACCTCATTGGTCACTCCTCATTGTCCTCTGGTGGAGCCTCCTCCTCAGCCCAACCTCTGAAGGTTGAAATAACCCCAAGGCTTAATGCTCTTCTCATTTCTGTCTTCACCAGCAGCTCATGCGGTGAGCTGGCGTGGACCGCTGTGGCCTATGAGAGTCCCCCTCAGGAACTCCATTAAAGGAGAATTGAATTTGCGTGTCTCCCTCTGTTGTTGTTTGTGTTTATGATGCAAAAGTAAAGGTGGGCAAAAGTGCTGGTACCTTAGCATGAGTCAAGGCAATAGCACCAAACTTGCTAGTAGGTATTGTTTCCTTCATTGCCTAACACTCACACTAGCAAAAAAAAAAAAAAAAAAGGCAGTTTCACTTATGAATATCTCCAATACAGCACTAAAAAGTTTCGCATTTATGAAATCTCAATCCTTTAATACATATTATGTTACTACTCTGTGTGGTTAAATAGGATGCATGCCTAAGGCTGTACACCAATATACAACTGTCCTGGAGAAAAGCACATGTTTAGTTGTTAAAGTTGTAAGCTGAACCAGCCTCCTTTTTCATGGAACCCATTTAATTGGAAAGAACAGACAATGCAGCATTATTTATAACAGTCAGGACCTGAAACAACTTAAATGTCCATCAGCAAATGGATAAATAAAGGTGTGATAAATAGATATAGCTACAGGTATAGATAATTAAGCCATTAAAGGGAAGTAATCCTGGGGCACCCAGGTGGCTCAGTCAGTTAAGCATCTGCCTTGGGCTCAGGTCATGATTCTAGAGTCCCACGATCCCTGCATCATGCTGTCTGTTCAACAGGGAGTCTGCTTCTCCCTCTGCCCTTCACCCCGCTCATGCTCTCTCTCTCTCACTCTCACTCTCTCTCAAATATATAAACAAAATCTTCTAAAAAAAATAAAGGGAAGAAGTCCAGATAGATAGATAGATAGATAGATAGATAAATAAATAAATAAATAAATAAATAAAAGTAATTCTGTCTACCATTTTAGACAGCATTGGATGGACCCTGAGGGCATTATGCTAAGTGAAATAAGTCAGACAGAGAAAGACACATACTGTATGATCCCACTTATTTGTGGAATCCAAAGGAAAAAAAATTATAGAAAACGAGGCCAGATCTGTGGTTACCTGAGGCAGGAGGTAGAGGATGGGGAAGGGAGAACTGGAGGAAGGTGGTCAAAGCTACAAACTTCCAGTTATAAGATAAAAAATAGTTAACACTGTTATATGGCATGTGAGTTGTTCAAATGAATCTTGGAAAAGGAAAAATAATTTTTCTCTTCCTTTTTTTTGGTATCTATATGAGATGATGGATGTTAACTAAACTATTTTGGTAATCACTTCACAATATATGTAAGTTGAATCATTACATTGTACTCCTTACACTTACATAGTGCTGCATGCCAACTGTATCTCAAAAAAATGGCAGGGGGATTACATACTAGAAAAAGAAAAGCATTTAAATAGTTAAAACATATCAATATAATGGGTGATATGTTGATAAAAAACCAATCAGTAGCCATCTGTGCACTGACATGGAAATTCCTCCAAAATACAATGTAAGTAAAAAATAACATTCAGAAAAAAGTGCATAGTGTGCCACCTTTGGTGTAAAAATAGAGAAAATAATAAGAAAAATAACACTAATAAGGTTCTGTATCAGTGTGGACTTGTATATACATGGACTCTGAAAAGATACATAAACTCCAGGAACAATGGTTTCCATGGTGGGGAGGAAGAAATGGACAGACACAAGCAGGAAGGGGGGCAGACTTTTCACAGTATATCACCACTTACAGATACATTACCTATTGGGAAATTAAATAAAAACAACTTTTATATTATTGGGTGGGCAGAATATAGAAGATAGATTCTGAGCCCAAAGAGTTTGAGAACTTCTGATTTCACCTACACAAATCCCCTGTGAACCTGGAGATGGTTCCAGAACCAGAGTCTGCCATAATCTCCCATAACAAAGGTGAAAGAATCCTATTCTCATGAGGATGAGAAAACTCTTACCCCTCAGGATGATGTCTTTTAAAAAAAGTACAGTGGACTAGGTGTACACATCCACATCAATACCAACAACAAAATAGCAAAAGATCAACCAGGTGGTTATGAGGGACCACTGTTATAACAATATTTGCAACCCCTAAACCCTGCAATGAACACAGACATAACGTTACAGCTCTTCTTTTTGAATCCATATCCTCCCTTCTCCTCCTAGCCTCCCAGAAAATTTTCATTTTCTTGCCCCATCTGCCACAAAGTAGTCAAGAAATCCCTGGCCCTGGGGAGCCTGGGTGGCTCAGTCAGTTAAACACTGACTCTTGATTTTGACTCAGGTCATGACCTCAAGGTCCTGGGATCCAGCACCATTGGGCTCTATGCTGAGTGGGGAGTCTGCTTGGGCTTCTCTCTCTCCCTCTCCCTCTGCCCCAACCCCCTCTTCTCTATCTCTGTGTGTGTGTCTCTCTCTCTCTCAAATAAATAAATCTTAAAAGAAAAAAAAAGAATGAAAGAAGAAACCCCTAGCCTTAACTACAGTGTGCACAGGACGGGTCAGCTGGAGTCGGGGAGTCCAATTGTGTCCCAAACTGCAAACCGCCATCTGGCCTCCTGGCTGGTGGGGCCTCCCCAACCTCCTTACCCAAGTCAAATTGGCCTCCCGGGCATTCCCAGGGCACTGCCCTCTATGTGTCCCATCTGCTGGTGGGCTTAGTGGATGGGAAGCCTCCCTCTGTGATCAAGGTCCACATCTTCCCTTTAGCCCCACTCTTTTCCAGATGGACCTAAAACAACAAAGTTCTAAAATGTTCCTAAATATGGGGCACCTGGGTGGCTCAGTGGGTTAAAGCCTTTGCCTTCGGCTCAGGTCATGATCTCGGGGTCCTGGGATCAACCTCAGCATCAGGCTTCCGGCTCCAAAAGGGAGCCTGCTTCCTCCTCTCTCTCTGCCTGCCTCTCTGCCTACTTGTAATCTTGCTCCGTCAAATAAATAAATAAAATCTTTAAAAAAAAATGAACCTAAATCTCTGGGAGTGCCTCATGGGCCCAGTAGCCCTGAACGAGGGCCGGTGGGTTGAGGGGGAGTCTTCTAATTCAAAGTCTGGGTTACTAAAACACCCTCCCAATTGGGTCCCTTCCTCCAGGCTTGCTAATGTCCAATCCATTGTCCAATAACTACCAAAAGAAACTTGGTAAAAATGCAAATGTGATCATATCCCCGAGGTCGCACTGTGGAGCAGAGGTGGCCCCTGGGAGGGTCTGCTGCTGCACAGTCTTCATGTGATGACTCTGAGTGAATTTCTTAGAACTTTAAAAATTGGGGAGTGATCCTTCTTAAATCTCTTATAATTGTTATTGAATCATAAATTTCCTGTAATGAATAGAATGAAAGGACCAGTTGGTGGTGGCAGCACTTTTCAAGTCAGTCCGTGGAATAGCACTAATACCCAGGCATCCTATAGATGTCTGACAGAATAGATGTTTGTCTAGGGACAACTGTATACATAGGGACAACTGTATACCTACTCCACCCACCTCCAGGGATCAAGCCAAACCAACAATTCTAAATGATGAATAGCCCCAATTCCTTTTCCATTAACTGCTGGAATTTGGCAGCTGCCCCAGAAATATCTTGAGATATTCACTCAAAATTTTAAACCACAGAGGACACATGAAGGCAGCTCCTGCTCTGCCCTCCCTAGTCCTGCCTATATATTAATATCTACTTACTAAGTCCAGTTCTGAGAACTAATGGATAGGGACAATGGATTAATTGGTTTTACATTCCTGTTCTGAGTGCAAGGGTCTGCATACATTTATCATATTCCTGATTTCTTCCCCATCACTACAGTACAGGGTGAAGAGGATGGATAAAGATTTCTGAATTTTACATGTCATATCATTAATGCATCATTCCTTAATAAGATTTCATGAGTCCTAGACTGAATATGCTTTCCTAGACCTTTCAAAAGTTGTTTGAAATTCAATTCAAACAACTGTTGAACAACATGGAGAAAATATGCGTTCTATTCCCAAGGGAGAAGACAATGCTCCTGGCTTAAGAATTTCATCTACAGTCTCTAGCTACTCCTCAGAACCAAAAGATTTTCTAAAATCGAAGCTCTTGGATTCGGGCTTCTGCTCAGCCCCTAACATCCCATAGGCATTTGCTTTCAGAACAGTAGGAGTCTGAATTGCCAGATATTTGGCACCTGCCTCCTGGCCACATTATTGAACTACCACTCTGAAAAGGTTAAGAATTGTTCCAATTGGTGCCAGCACTGTTCAAATGCCTCCCCAGCTGGATGAGCAATTGTGGCATTATCTCTGCACTGATCCCTATTATCCCTTTGCAAAATTCCGATCTAATCACATAATCCAGCTGTTAAGCCCCTGAGACCCGACATTCCCAATCTTTTTAATGAGAGGTGCTGAGATGCTTCTTATAAAATGAACGTTCTCTTAAGAACGCCCTCTATAACCACTGAGTTTCAAACTTCCTGTTTTCCCAGCTACCTCCAACAGGAGCCCCAGCAGCCACCATGAGGGGATACCAGCCTAAGCAACCCAACTAAGCCTACTATATCAGCTCCATGAGAAAACTTGACCCTTGCACACCTGGGCCGTTTTCCCACCTGTCCCTGGTGGCTCCGACCTTACAGACTGAAGTGGAGCCCCATGAGAACTCTGTGTAATCAGCACTTGCTGGGGCAAGGACATCATGGAGGAGTCTCCCCCACTGTATTTCCCAAAGGCTTGTAGATCTGCTGTCACATTATGGTGGGGAAATTCACTACTAATGCAAACTCTGTGTTCCATACCTAGAGATAGATACAGGGTCGACACAGAGACAGAGGAACACCAATTTTCTTAATAGGGACTGTTAGAATTTGGAGTATCCTAATCAGTAGTTCATATTCCAGAGTTAGAGAACTAGCATGTCAAAATTAGGATGGAAATACATTAAATTATATACATATATATACACACACACATATATACACATACATATATATACATACATATACATATATGTATACATGTATGTGTATATATGTGTGTGTATATATGTGTGTGTATATATATATATATATATATATATATATATATATATATATCTCAAAAGGCCTAAGAGATCTAAGAAATCATTGGTGTAATGGTCTTCAGACATTGCCTAGTTGTAGATTCTATGGACTCCATGATGCTTTGAATGAGTGAACAGAATTCAGATAACCCATAAGTCAAAAAGTAGCACTGAAGAATCCTTCCACTTCCAGAGGACTTGGTGGAATGATGTGACAACCAGGGTGAAAAAGCATGTGTCTTCTGAGGAGGAAATCGGCTATGCAAGGTGTCGAGGGGACACTGTGAGAGGGTGCTCACAGCCTTCTTCAGGACTCAAGACTTTTTCCAGGTTTTGGAGTGCTACCAACAGACCCCTCCGTTGTCACCCTTCTTTCAGAATGGCCTCAGGGGAAGAGCGCCACCTTGGCTACAGTCAGACCCCCTTTCCACAGGCGCAGTCCGCATTCAAAAACTGGTCGGGGTAGGTGTACAAATTCGCCACCCCCATGCCCTCATTTGGGACACTTCTGAATGACCATGCCAGTTCTGGAGCAACCACGCACCTGCCTCAGAGCCTATATTGTGTATCTCTGTACAGCTCTGCTTCCATTGGTCCCCAGGACACTCTGTAATGAACTCCTTGCACAATAATCTCTACGTCACACTGTTTTTTTTCTGCAGGGAAGCCAACCCGCTACAGTTGAGTCAGTAGTGGTCTACTGGCACTGAACTACCCCTGTTTGTTGATAGTTAGGGCTCTTGGCATGAGATAGAGACAGATGGGTTCTGGTACAAAATAGCAGAGCAAGTGTTACAACTTGAGCCCAGAAGTTTGGCCAATCATTATTTTGGATGTTATTGTGAGGTGTTTTTTGAATGAGGTTAACATTTAAGTCGATGGACTTCGAATAAAGCAGATTACTCTCCATAACGTGAGTGGACCTCATCCAATCAACTGAAGTTCTTAACGGAACAAAGACTGACCTCTTGCAAGCAGGAAGGATTCTTCGAACACATTCCCTTCCAATTAGAACTGCAAATCTTATCTGAGTCCTCAGCCAGCCAACCTACTCTGCAGATTTTGGATTTGCCAAAGCCTCTATAATCGCATGACTGAGTTCCTTAAAATAAATCTCTAGAGAGATAGAATGATAGATGATTAGATAGATAGATAGATAGATAGATAGATAGATAGATAGATAGATAGATAGATAAATAGATAGATAGATACCTTATCCATTCTGATTCTCTGGAGAACTGTTGTTCAGTTCTTCTGTATTCCTGATAATTTTGTTTTCTACTTGTTTTATCAATCATTGAGAAAAGAGAGCTGATCTCTTCAACTACAATTATGGATAGTCTACTTTCAGGTTTGTTTTTTTGCTTTGTTAATTTTGAAGCTCTATCATACCCATTCAGGGTTATTATGTTCTCTTGATTCCTTTACCACTATTGAAGTGTACTTTGTAATTCCTATTAATAATTCTTTAATCTAAAGTCTTCCTTTTCCTATTATTAATATAGCCATTCTGGTATTCTTTTCATTAGTCCTTAAACAGTATTTCATTTTTCATCTTTTTACTTTTATATTATATGTATCTTGATAGTTAAAATAGGTTTCTTAAAGATAACATATAGTTTGGTCTTGCTACTTTATCCAGTCTGACAGTCTGTGCCTTTCAATAGGACCATTTGCTTTTAATGTAACCACTGATACAGTTAAGTTTAATTTTGTCATTTTATATTTGCTATTTCATATATATAATTTGTTCCATTTTTCCTTCCTTTTTTGGGTTGAGTAAGTTTTAAGGTTTTTTAAAAATCTTCTCTATGGGCTTATTAGCTATGCTTCTTTGTCTTATTGTTTCAGTGGTTTCTTTAAGGTTTCAATATACATCCATATTATGGTCTATCTTCATATAATATATCACTTCAGTTATAATGTAAACCTTACAACAGGTTTCCATCCCCCTTCCTCCCTTTGTACTACTGTTGTCATGCTTTCTACTTCTACACATGCCTTAAACCAACAATGTAGCAGTTTAAAGACTGTTCCATTATCTTCTAGATTTCATAGTTTCTGATAAGAAGTCTGTGGAAGCAGGAGAACATAGTAACAGACCTTACTGTGGCCCCAGTTGAAACTTTGATTGCAATGTTCTCAGAGCCTTCAAGTCAGAGAGCCCAGCTAAAATGCACTTAGATTCTTGACCATACAAAAACTGTGAGATAACACACGTGAGGTATAAACCCCACTAAATCCTGGGGCAATGTGTTATACAACAAGAGATATCTAATTCAGAGGCTATCCTAAAAATGTCCACAAATGAAAAATTAGTTACATACAAAGCACCCAGAAAAAAAGCACTGGACATCTCATCAGCTGCTTTCAAAACTGGGAAAATCTATTTCAATATACAATTTGGGCCAGTGAAATCATTAATCACAGGTCAGGGTAAAATACATCATCTGATATGTAGGCACTAAAGAAACTGGATCTCTTGCATACCCTTTCTCAGGAAGTGAGAGGTGTTCCACGAAAACAAGAAAATAAACCAGACAAGAGGAAGGTGTGGAATGCAAGAAAAAGTGGATCCAAACCAAGAGAGAGACAAAAAGAATTCCAAGAGTAAAAATAAATGGCCAACCCAGGATGGGTAGCAGCAGAAGTGTGTGCAAGAATAGGTAAATACTTAGATACACAGCTTGCAAAGTTGGAAAGGGTTGTGTCCGGGTAACAGGTGAGAAAGGGAGACTGGTGAGCTTGGCTCCCATCTCACCAACCTGTAGGGAAATTCTATTTCAGTCATCAGGGGTACTTTCTCAGATCCACCATTTCCCCAAAGGTATTTTACTATTTTTTAAATAATTTTTTATTATGTTAGTTACCATATAGTACATCATTAGTTTTTGATTCAGTGTTCCATGATTCATTGTTTGTGTATAACACCCAGTGCTCCATGCAATATGTGCCCTCCTTAATACCCATCACCGGGCCAACCCATCCCCTCACCCCCCTCCCCTCCTAAACCCTCTGTCTGTTGTTTATTTACTGCACTGGGTAACTGATGTGTCCACAGCATCTTTGCTTCATGCAGAACTAGTTCTAAGAATTCAAACACTGTTACTCCATCTGCATCTCTCTTTACCAACATCTAAGCTCTGCTTTATTCTGCATTCACTTCTCTCTCAGGTAGGTACTTACGCTAAAGGTACTAGTTCTTCATTGGTCTAGAAAATTCCTGAAACTGCGACTCATTGAACCAATTATTTTGTCCAAGAGAAAGAGGATATGATGATTAGCCAGGCCCAAAGATCCTAATAAGTGAAAAACCCTCCTTCACCACTGGAACTTATGGAGAAGTGAGAGTCCAAAATGACTTAGTTGTGTAAACATTTCAAGTGGGCCAGACAGGTCTGGTGATACTCTGTTAGTTTTTCCCTTCTCAAGAGTAGCATAAGAATTGATTTATTATGGTCCTTAAAAAAGGAAACTATCCTTGAAAAGTTTGAATGTGTGAAGAGCACATTTGAAAGGGACTGTTATAAGGACATGCAAAGCAGGAGTCTTTGGAATCCTCTACCACAACCCAAACTATAAACCTGAAATAGCATGAGGATTCTTGAGGATGAAAAATCATCACAGCTGAATACAGGAATTAGAAGCACTCTGGTAGTTCACACCTCCACATCCTCCTTAATACCCTGTTTTTTTGCCAGAGATCAGTCCCCTGGTGAGAGTAGAGTGTATTTGTCACCTTTTGGCTACAAAATATCCAGTCCTTCTCAACACACTTTGGCTTCCTTTTGAAAAATGTCTTCTCCCGCAATGTTTCGTGGTCTTGTTGAAATAGTATATCCAGGAGTCTGCTTGCTTCCCACAAGTGAAGCCAAAGGGTCATGTCCTCTCTTTCCCCATGCTAGTAGAACCAGGAGGACAGAAAAGTGAACAAAATTGACCGGTGTGCTGCTCCATCGTTAAGGCTAAAGAAATGGCTGGGGGACATTCAATCCAGTGGTCATGTCCTGGTCATACTTTTCTGTCCAGCCTTTTACAGTGGTTCGTGCTTCCTAGTTCTGAACAAATGTCTTGCTTCTTGTTCACTTCTGAGCATGGTTCTTCAAACCCCCTCTGAGTCTGTGAGCCTATAAAATATTTCCAATAAATTTCTCTTTGCTTAAGGTTGCTTTAGTTGGTTTCTACCATTTTTTTTTTTGGAAACTAAGAACCCTAACATAATGGTTAACTATGGATTACAGTAAACTTAATGAGGCCACTCCTGCTGGGTCAATGTTATCCCTAATTTTGTTTCTATATTGAAAGGTCATCTTAAAGCCCCCTAATTTTTATGAGCTTTTATGAATCAAGCTAGTGTAGTCTTCTGCCTCCTTATAACACCTACAAGCAATAATAATTTGATTTATACACTCCCCAGTTTGTGCCATAATGCAGTGCAATGAGATTTAAACTTTTGGCCTAAACTAGATTCAAGAATTTATAATCACCCATTGTATTGGTAATACATTGATGGGTTGGGGGGAGGATACAAACATGGAAGACAACCTGTAGGTTAATTAATGCAAAACACAAACCAAACAGTAAAGAAGTGTAAGTTGAGAGCATGGGAAACACAAAGCCATTCAAAATGAAAAATTATAGTTATCTCATATCTTCTAGTATGCTTCCCTGACCCTGCTTTCTGACTGTAGCTGCTGTTGTTTGAAGTTGGAGTCACGATTCTTCTTCACCTGGACTAATGCTCTTGCTAATGTGCTAACTCAACGCTATTCCTTTTGGTGGAAAAATGACACAAGCTACAGAATGTCTTCCATGAGGTCATCTGGGACAAATTATTGTGTAGCCAACCCCCTTCCTTGGGTTCCCCTGCATGCAGGGACCAATATGGACTCAAATTATTAATAACATCTGGTTACATAATTCAACATTGTCTGTAGGAGAGAGCTGGGTCATAAGGGATTACACTCAATTGTGGAAGGGACTAAGCTGTTAAGCTGTTCTTTTTTGGTAATTAGTAAATTAAACATTTTCAAATGTGTCAATAATAATTGGGATCTATGAACCCCAAGTCAACCTCCAGTTGATAGGCCTACAGACATAGTTAAAAATTATACCATAGCAATTTAATAAGTACAAAATCCTAAATCAAATGCTTCTGTGAATAAGGGGATATATATTTCATAAGTGTCCACTGGTATCCTAGTTCATGCTCCAGGTGATCAAAGATTCTACTCATCCCTCCCAGAAGCACCTGCAGCTCCCATAATGACATGGGGACCCTTTCCCACAAGCCTCACTGTTTCACAGGAGACCCCTGCATGCACACACACATGAACACAAATTTTGAGATGTTCTCAATGGGTTGCTGATGTTGCTAAATGTGTTCCATAAAAAATTATTTAAAAAGCAAATAAAACTTAAAGATTCAAAGACAACCAGGGGGTTAAACCACTGGTGTATGCTTTTCCATTTCTTCCTTCTGATACAGATTAGTTGTAAATGACAGAGTCAATTTAAAGTTTGAGACCATGATTTTTATCTTCATAAGAATTTGGCATGGTTGGCAGAATCTGTTGCACAGGGAACCTCAGCTCAGCAAAGGAAGCTGCAGAATCATTCACTTGATGCTTACAAGTCCCTCCCTTGTCTTCCCCTCTTTACTTGCCCTTTGCTATCCTGGGTCGCCATGTTCGGACTCCAGTGCTCAACTCTGTTTCAGCAACCTTTAGTTTCAGGAAGGAATCATAAATTAAATCTTTTTGCCTAGCGTCTGTTTCTCAAGCACACACACACACACACTCTCTCTCTCTCTCTCTCTCTCTCTCTCCCCTTTTATCTTTCCTGTAACAGCAAATATAAGGATTTAATGTCCTGCTTTCTTCCCCAGGCTAGACTGACAAAGCATGGCTACTACCATGTTTAAATGTCAGGAAGGCATGTCCAGCTCTCCTCAGTTAGTATTAGACCATTACAGTGCATGGTCTGTAAACTCTGCAATAGGTGTAGGAGAGATGACCCCAAATTTCAATTTCTCCCTTACAGATCCTGGGACTATGATATCTTGAAACATCTGAAGGAAAACCAGGGTAATCACCATGCCAACCAGACTGATTCATGGTGCGCATGGAAGAGGGGATGAGAATCTGACACAAGTTGCCAAGAAAGCAGCCAAAACATCTTTAAAGATATTGAGAAAAAAACTGAGGGGAAGCCCTCCAGACAGTTCTCTTTCCATCGCTTGCCCAAGTATGAGCCACTGAGGCTATACCCCAGCTCCCATCTCAATGACAGCTAAAAACCTTCTAATGAGTTCTTCCTCCTCCACAATCATCCAAAATCACCTTGTGTGGAGTTCCAACAAGTTTCATGATGTTCTGTTTCCAAAGATGTGAGCCAGGGATGCCAGGAACTTCACTATAAAATGCTTTTTAACTTCATGCAAGATTAAGCCTTAAAATATTAGCACTGAAATCCTCAGCTGGCAAGGAGGCACACTAGAAATAATTAGAATATATTTTTGTCCATTAAAGGTAGAACATTTGAGTACTTGAAGAAAAAATGAAAATGACATAAATCTCTCCTCAGATAAGTCCAGACTGCCTGAAGGCCAGGTGAGAAATGAACTGTTTGTATTTCAAATTTAAAAAGTCTTAGTCTAATAAGAGGCATTAAGAAGAGACACTATATATTTTATATAGACATAGGTTTAAGTTTTGTATTTTACAAGTCTTGGTCTAATAAAAGGCATCAAATAAGGTGATTTTTTAACCAATAAAAAGAGAGCTACTTACACTTTTATATACAATTTATCTATCCAGACATACACATAAAACAATTCTCTTTATACCAATCTAAAATAATGCCTTACTTCCAAAAACCACTTGGGGTGCTGTAATTGTCAAATGGTCTGTTTGAAAACTTCTAAGGGTTCTGTTGCTTTGATTATATATACAACTTTGTGTTTACTCCTTTGGTTAAACGTGTATAAGTATATATATGTATTTGTATAAAGCTAAAATAAGAATGCGTTTTAAGCAAATACAGCTATCTTTTAAAGCATAGCCTTAACCTCAAAAAGAAATATAACTTATCCAAAGGCTTCTTAAAAACTGGAATTCTACATTGTAATTAAAAATTAGGATAATAACTATTATGTACAATGTGACATCAGAATCTTGACCTAAGTAGAGAGGCTCTCAGACAAAATCTTTAAAACTTATATTTAATTTGTGGTAGCCATGAAAATGTGTCTCTCAGATCCCTGAACGCAGAAAGTATGACTGGCCAGTGGCGCCAAAGTAAGCTGTACTTACTCCGAAATCCACCATGATGCCTTTACTGAATGAAGCCATGCTTCCCAACACTGCTCCCAGCCAGTGGCTTTGTACAGCAGGGACACAAAAGCCAGCCCATTCCCAGGATACACAGGATTCCTCTAAGGGACAACTTTGACTTGAGGACTACTCGTCCATCACACTGAACATTCTTAGGAGTACACTACAGGGACTACACTGTGGGCTAAAACTCTTCCACCCCACCTTCCTTTTTTCCCTCTGTCCTTCATGTCATGAGCTGACAGCTCTCCAGCTGCCCCCAGATCCCTCCTCATTTTTCCTCAGAGATGTTCCCCTAGGAAGTCTCTTTCACAGCTAATCCTGTCTTGCTATCTATTCCTCAGAAGAGCAGGACTAACACAGCATTCTTTCTTAATAATATAGAATTCAAAGATACTATGTACCTCATTAAAATCTGCCTGGAGAAAAATTAAAGATTTTGGTACTGGCTTGTGATAAAACTAACTTAGAGAATCATTTGGATTTTATAAGTTGTAAATTCAGGTATAATGTGATATTATTAAGTTGGTAGAAAAAATGTTACCTATTATATAAGGAAGCTAAAAAAGAATATTAAATTGTAAAAGTCTTAATATCATCTCATATTTACTAAATTAAATATTAATAGGATATGTATGAAAATATGTAGGTTCTAATATTGCCAGAAAGTGAACAGAAGACAGAATTAGGCTGCCCAACCAGAACTTGTGCATATGAATTGAATGCATATTACATTTGGTAATATTTAGCCAGAAGCTAAATGAAACTTTCATACAGAATTTGGGAAATTCATTTGCTTGATTCACCCTTTACTCCTCATCTCATAAGGTTTCTATCATTCTCCAGGGTTTGAATATCACATAAGAAGAAAACGTCTTGGCCGAAAGCTACCACCTTCTAAGAAAATTACTGATAACCTTCCAGAACTGAAAACAAATCAAATCATACTAATCACATATGATATATGCATATACACATGTGATACATGCAATTACAAACACTCAGAATGAATTATTATGAATGACTCTACCAGAAAATAATTGAACTACACATCCTTAGTGGCATTAAGTATAAGGATAAAAATAACCGCAAAAAAAATCTTAAACTTTATTTAATAATTTTGTAAGACAACATTAGTAAACATATTAATTTTGTTTGGAATCAAGATTTTAAATATGAGAAAGGGTAAGGAAATTATCAAAATGTTTTATATTTTTAAAGATTTATTTATTTATTTATTTGAGAGAGAGAGCACAAGCAGGTGGAGTGGGAGAAGCAGGCTCCCAGCTGAGAAGGGAGTCTGACATGGGGCTTGATCCTAGGACCCTAGGATCATGACCTGAGCTGCAGGCAGACGCCTAACCAACTGAGCCACCCAGGTGCCCTTAATATCAAAATGTTTTAATTAGAAACTATAATGTTAGAACTGAATTAGAAATATCAATAACTGCAAAAAGTTTTAAACTTTAATATTTTTGTCAGATGACATTAGTAATTATATTAATTTTGTTTGGAATCAAGATTTTAAGTATAAGAGAAAGGGGAAGGAAATTATAAAATCAAAATGCTTTAATTATGAAGTATAATGTTAGAACTGAATTAGAAACATCAATATGAACCCATGGTTTTTTAAAAAAAGTATGTTTCCCAATTCTGTCAGCTAAAATGAGCAGGGAAGAAGGGCCTAAGAGAATGAAGCTAATGTGTAAACTTCACTATTATGATTTCTATTCCCATCGTTTTAGGATACCCTGAAGAAATGGCTGATTCCATGTCTGCAGTAGGGTAGGTTATAAGCCTGGGGCAATTTGTTGTACCAGTAGACAAGAAATAATGCAGGTTAATGGGATTGTGTCAAAAGAGCACAAGTGTTGTAATTCCCAGGGGTGCCTCAATTTGAGCAATAAAAGACAATGACTGTTGCAGTTGGTTAAATCATACTGAATCTCTGAAAAGCCATGAATCCATAATGATACACAGGAAAAAATTAGCATAAAGGTGAATAAAGTTGGTGAACTGAATAGCCTGTATTACTTTTGAATCCTTTATTCAAATATGATGCTATTTTGATTCATTTACTTTATCAATGAAAAATATAAAATTTAGTAAATATTAAATACATAATTAAAAAGTGTTTTCTGGCTTAAGGGAGGATGCCAGTTGAATGATCCCATAAGTTGTGACTGTAAGTTGGACAAAGACATTCAAGATCACCAAATTTCAGACACCATTTCAAATATCCATAAGCATTTTATGGTCTTAAGAATATGGAAAAATTGCAAGATACCATTAAACTCAATGATCTTTAAAACCAGCTTGAAAGGCATTTGCAAAGGTCTTAAAATCCTGCTAAGTTAAAAAGTAGAGAAATTAGAAGTTAAACATTACAGAAGTAAAAATATATTTATGTATCTTAAGAGTCAAAATACAAAATTGAGGGTGCCTGGGTGGCTCAGTCGGTTAAGCCGCTGCCTTCGGCTCAGGTCATGATCCCAGGCTCCTGGGATCGAGTCCCGCATCGGGCTCCCTGCTCCGCAGAGAGCCTGCTTCTTCCTCTCCCTCTGCCTGCCGCTCTGCCTACTTGTGCTCTCTACCTCTCTGTCAAATAAATAAATAAAATCTTAAAAAAAAAAAAATTTGAAGTAATCGGCCCAGATAAGAGCCACCAACCAACCTCTGTGAATGGACAGAAGCAGGTAGTGTGTGTAGATTTCTACCCAAGGACATGGTCCATGCAATACATAGCATAACTGTTTGGCAAGCAGGAACCTGTGCATATTTGAGATTTTATATACTGGTATTATGTAAGAGAATTTGCCTATTAGAGTGATGGCCTGTATCTCTAATTTAAAATGTATAATTCAATAACTTCTTTAGATTGGTCATTTTAAATTAAGGTATGACCATGTACAGTATTCAAACTACTATAAAAAAAAAACCTTGAGGGGCATCTGGGTGGCTCAGATGGTTAAGCATCTGCCTTCGACTCAGGTCATGATCTCAGGGTCATGATCTCAGGGTCCTGGGATCTAGCGGCCTCATCGGGCTTCCTGCTCAGCAGGAAGTCTGCTTCTCCCTCTGCCCCTCACCCCACTCGTGCTCTCTGTCTCTCAAATAAATAAATATATTTTTTAAAAAAACCTGAGATTCATCCCATTCATTGTTTAATTCACTAAATTTATAAGTATTTCATACTCAGAATAGATTAGGGAGAACTTAGTGACAGCTGAGCGTATACTAAATAAAACCCATGAACTTTTACCACTGGCCCAAATTATGAGAGGCTGTATCATAGTCAAATAACCCCTACATGTTCCTTTATTTTCATTTGTATTCTTTTTTTTTTTTTTTTTTTTAAAGATTTTATTTATTTATTTGACACAGAGAGATCAGATCACAAGTAGGCTGAGAGGCAGGCAGAGAGAGAGAGGAGGAAGCAGGCTCCCTGCTGAGCAGAGAGCCCGATGTGGGCCTCGATCCCAGGACCCTGAGATCATGACCTGAGCCGAAGGCAGGGGCTTTAACCCACTGAGCCACCCAGGCGCCCTTCATTTGTATTCTTACACTGTTTTAAGAAAACAATTTTATAAACAAAAAATATACGAGGTGATAAATACTACTACTAGCCCAAGTTTATATATGAATGGAAATATACATAAATATAAAATTAACTAATTCTCTCCACATTTAATTTTGGCCAAGACACAGTATGGTACTAACCAAGCAATGAATGATGCCCAGTGCAAATGAGGATCCTTTATTCTTTGTGTTAATGAAAAGCTAAATACTAATAGTAAAAATCTGGAGGTCACACCAAATTTTCAGAGGAACGATGTACAGACTCACATATTTCAGCAAAAATAAAATATCCAACCAAATATTTTAGAGAACTGGCAGTTGTTTTGACTTGCCTTCATCACTAGAACTAAATACCTCTTCTTATTCTATGGCATGTGCTGTTTGACTGACACTGAATAGTATTAAATATAAGCAACCTCTTCCTAGTGCTCTACACCCTTACAAATTTTGGATCGATTTAATTTTCCATAAAATAAGTCCATAATAGTAAAAAAATTGTGCTGATATTAATTGAAGTTATACCTCAGATCAAATTTTGACATAATCCTTGTCATACGAAGAAGTAATTTAAAAAAGTATATCTCCCCTCAAATGCAGGAGAATGCAATATATACATATATATATTGCATATATATATGTTGGGTATTATTCATTCATAAAATTGTTATTTCTCTGAATTTGGTGATGACTTGTGTTGTCAGCTTTCCAAAATGTGTAATGTGTTGCGATTGCTCATCTAAAAAATATTCACTTCGATATCTAATTTTTAAATCTTTTTCTTAAAAGGGGTCCCTCTATTTATATAAGCTGTAAGCCCCACAAAACCTGAATCTGCCCTTGACCAGCTTACTTTAGAAAAACCAAAGTAGCTCTCTATGCTTCTGTACTGACACGGAAACAAGTCCATGATATACTGCTGAGCATGAAATTCAAACTTCAGAATAATATCAGTAGTATAATCCCACTTAAGTAAAAAAAATTTTTTTTTCAAGTTTCACTCTATAATCTTTATTTTTAGCAAAGCACGTGTCTTCACTTACTAGTTTTTTAGTTATAAAAAAAAGCAAAAGTGAATTTTCGACCTTAATACATGCTTCTAAACAGTAACACAACACTTCAACCACCCAAAACACCCATTCCTTCACATTTTAGCATTCTGAAATTGGGTTGTAACCTGAGATCTCTGGGAAGCCCTGGTCACTGGGGGCGCATGCGCAGATATGGCCGTGGCCGTTCCGACGTGCTCGTCATCAGTGGGGTTGTGTGAGTTGTCGGTACGACCTTGAGTTTAACGGCCTTTTAAAAATGTCTTTCAGAAGATTACGTGTGGATTCTGAATTGAAATGAAAATGAAATTCGGTGTACGCAGAAGGGCAGGGAAACGCGGCCGCGGGATGCACACTTGACCCTGGGCAGCGATCCGCCTCGGGCGTGACGGCCTGGTCCACGTGCTTCTCGGGACCCCAGGAAGCGCCGGGGCCGACGCAGCCGCGCTTCGGTGCCTGAGGGGCTGTGCACTGACTTCAGGGCCAGGGAGGCCTCGGGACCGTACGTCGTGCCCGGGAGGCGCCGACGTCGTCATTCCCGCTGCCGGCACGCGAGCAGCGCGGGCAGAGCGCCCTCCCGAGCCCGGGGCCAGGGAGGGGAGGCGCTGCCGGACGCCGGCGCTGCGCCGGAGATGGAGCCCCCGGCCTGACCACGGGCGCTGACGCCCTTTAAGAAGGGAAACCTTGCGCGAGCCGCGAGAATCTCTCTCGCCCTCTGGACTCCTCAGTCTCTCCGATGGAAATCGAATTCAGAGTGCTTTTAATTCAGCTGTCGGCTGTCACAGCTGGTGATAAGTACGCTGTTGTTTGCCTGATACCGAAGTAGCTCTTAAAAGAAATGTTGCCAATCGGAGCAGAATATGTAAAGCCTTTTACTCTAAGAAATTGAGAGCTTTTTGCTCCTCAGTGGGTACATCCAGTCCCTTTCTCTCCTTTGTTTCATTTGCACTTCTAGGGTAGATAGTGCCTACCGCGTCATCAACAAATGTTACTCTTTGCTTTTATTTGGGATGGCAAGGTTATTGCATTTGATCAGATTAATGTTAACCCTCTGCATTTTTAGTATATAACAGTAAGGCAATGTGCTCTTATATCTTTAACCTCAAATAAAATTTAAGTTGGAAAAAACAGTCAAACTGTAAATTGGTTTAGCTTATAATGGGTTACTTCAGCCCTTGCAGGGTACATTTTAAACCAATACTAACGAATCTGTTTCTTACTGGTATAAACCCATACAAACTTTTTAAAAATGAGTTTCAGAAATAATAATTAGCAATCAGGTATTACTTATCAGGTCCTGATCTAAGTATCTGGAATTCTGTCAGTCCTGACAGCAGTCCTGAGGTAGACAGATTTCCCTCATCTTGCAGATGAGGAAACTGAGGGACAGTAAGAAACCCAGGCATTCGGCACCAGAGGCTGTTTTAAAATGGATATTCACTGAAATACTCTCTTGAGCGGATTGGAGATGATGGATATAATGAACTTGGGGCTTGTGAATGTAAAGTACCACATTTTCATTAGTACCTTATATTTTATATAAGTAATAAAATCGAGCTTTGGAAAATGAATTGTCTATGCTCTTATTTTAAAAATAATGATATGATAATAAGTCACATCATTTTGCCAAGATGGTTATGGCACTTTATTATTTGCCTAATACTCATTCACAGCATTCCTAATACCATAGGACAGTTTCAGAGACCTAAATTATGTGATGACTATTAAGTATATTTTGTAGTATAGACTTACTGTAGAATATAATCTTATTACTTTATTTTACTTTTTTTGTTTTTTTTAAAGATTTTATTTGTTTATTTGAGAGGGAGAGAATCAGAGAGAGAGAGAGAGAGAGAGCACAAGAGGGGGAAGGTCAGAGGGAGAAGCGGACTCCCCGCCCAGCAGGGAGCCGGATGCGGGACTAGATGCAAGATTCTATCCAGGGACTTCAGGATCATGACCCAAGCTGAAGCCCGTCACTTAACCAACTGAGCCACCCAGGCACCCTTATTTTACTCTCTTCACTGCTATCCTTTTACATTTCGAGTTTGATTCAACTACTATAGAACTAGTAAATGTAGTAGAAATGTCTTTCTACTAAAATGTTTTATAGTGTACATTTTTTAGACTTTTGTTATTAATTTATATAGGGCTCCCCAACTTTTATTCCAAAATTTAAAAAGCTTAATAATTATTATCCTAATTTAAGTGAAAAAACTGAGGCTCAAACAGGTTAAATATTATAGACAATATCACATACTAAGGCAGATGGGTAGTATAGAGAAATCCTACCCTAGGGCTCATCAGACTTTTAATGGTTTATGTAAATGGCTTGTGTTTATTCAGATATCTTCTCAGAACCAATATATCTCAGAAGCATAGACCTATCATCATAAAAATGTGGTTAAATATCACTTACATACTCTAAGTACAATTAAGTCAGAACAGAACTTTACCATTCGATTTTTTTAAAGACTAGATCTTAACACTTTCCTATGTTTTTTAATCAATGGGTTAATATTATTGGTCTTTTCCCCCAAAGATATGGAATGAAAATGAGTGGGAGGTTGAGGAGTTTGTTGTTAAAAAACTAGAAAGGAGGGCGCCTGGGTGGCTCAGTGGGTTAAAGCCGCTGCCTTCGGCTCAGGTCATGATCCCAGGGTCCTGGGATCGAGGCCCACATCGGGCTCTCTGCTCAGCAGGGAGCCTGCTTCCTCCTCTCTCCTCTCTCTCTGCCTGCCTCTCTACCTACTTGTAATCTCTCTCTCTGTGTCAAATGAATGAATAAAATCTTTAAAAAAAATAAAAAAAAAGAAAGAAAAAAAAGAAAAAAGAAAACTAGAAAGGAGGAACTTACGGCGGGACAGCAAGACCCTGATTTAATTTCAACATCTGGTTTTCCACATTATATATAGGCAATGGTGATTCTGTGCCATTTTTATTCAGATTTTTCCTCTCTTAGGATGCTCTCATCTTTGTTATTATTTGAAACTCTGATTGTAGCTCTGAATCTGTTCTTTTTTTTTTCTCCCACAACTCTGTTTCAAAACTTCTGTAATTCATTTGCTGTGAAATCTAGAATCTCTCTTGCGAGTGAGCTTACTGGGTGGGCCAAACTGCCATGGAACAGGATTGTTAGGAAGTCGATATGTTGCTAAGAAGCCTTGCTAATTTGCTATATAACCTGAATGGAGTGTCAGAGAATTTTCCTTTCCCCTGATGAACTTAGGAGGTGTATGTTTTGACCTGTATCAGTGATTGTATTTGGATCAATTACTTTAAGTTTACAATTTTTTATCCATATATGAATGTTGCACCTAATTATCCCCGTAATCGGTTAAACAAATGTCAGCTGTTCGTATTTCAACTCTTTCTGCCAATAACTGCTGGAAGTGATTTAATGCAGCTGGAGAATAACACTGACAATCATTATAGCCTGCAAAGTGTGAAATAATTTCATTGCACTATTGTGGTCTCTTTAGTCTGAGGACTGATCATGTTCAGTGGATGACACTTGAAGGGGGGGGAAGCTGGTTTTATTATAATTAAGGGAATAATGGAAAAGGGGGGTAAGTCCCCGGGCAGCTCAGTGTTGTTTATTTGGCGAACTCTTCTCCGCGGAGAGCTTGTTTTTATAAGTCGCTTTAAGTGTTGAAGGGAAATATTTTCATCTAAACAAGAGGGTTATACTTCATTCAGATCGTTTCTCCCCCATCTGATAAAAACCCTTGCTGAGTAACAGCACAGATGTGGCTCATTTGGGGGAAAATGAAGAAAGAGGAGAAAAACGCTGGGTGGAGCAAAGGAGTGGTCAGCGATGCTTCTCTTTTTTGTGGGCCCTTTTTCTTTTCTTTTCACTTACCTGAGCCACTCTGGGGTCCACTTTGAAGGCACGATGCCCTCCCCTCTTCCCTGGCACAGTTACCTCCCCAGCAGGTTTTCTCCCTCGGTGGACTCGAGGCCGTGCAGCAGTCCTTCCGAGCTCCCAGGTAAGGCAGGGAAGCTCTTCCTGGGTGGCACTCCCCCCAGGGCCCCACGACTACCACGCCGGCTGGCCTGGTGCTCCATCGACTGGGAACAGGTGTGCCTCCTGCAGAGGCTGGGAGCTGGTGGGTTCGGCTCTGTGTACAAGGCGACTTACCACGGTGTTCTGGTGGCCATAAAGCAAGTGAACAAGTGCACCAAGAACCGACTGGCATCCCAGCGCAGTTTCTGGGCTGAGCTCAACATCGCAAGGCTTCGCCACGATAACATCGTGCGGGTGGTGGCTGCCAGCACTCGCACGCCTGCAGGTTTTAACAGCCTAGGCACCATAATCATGGAGTTTGGTGGCAATGTCACCTTACACCAAGCTATATATGGTGCCGCCAGCTGCCCCGATAAGAAGGAGGATGTGCAGCCTGACTGCTGTGCCAGAGAGCAATTAAACCTGGAAAAGTGTCTCAAGTATTCCCTAGATATTGTGAATGGCCTGCTTTTCCTTCACTCGCAAAACATTGTACACTTGGACCTGAAGCCGGCTAACATTCTGATCAGTGAGCAGGATGTCTGCAAAATTGGTGACTTTGGTTGTTCGGAGAAGCTGGAAGATCTGCTGTGCTTCCAGACTCCTCCGTACCCCCTAGGGGGCACCTACACCCACCGAGCCCCAGAGCTTCTGAAAGGAGAGACCCTAACCCCCAAAGCTGACATCTATTCCTTTGCCATCACTCTCTGGCAAATGGCTACCAAGGAGGTGCCTTACTCAGGGGAGCGGCACTATGTGCTCTACGCCGTGGTGGCCTATAATCTCCGGCCGTCTCTGTCAGCAGCTGTCTTCACTGACTCCATCTCTGGGAAAAGACTTGAGAAGATCATCCAATGCTGCTGGAGGGCCAGTGCTGTGCAGCGGCCAAGTGCAGAACTCCTCCTGGTTGACCTTAACTCTTTAAGAGCTGAATTTGAGTGACTCTTAACCTGTATCGACATAAGCTTTGTCTTTATCTCTACTCATTTTTAAATTAGTGACCATTTAGAAAAAAAAATATTTGCAGGATGGATTTTTAGAAAATAAAGTTATTTAAAACTCCTTTTGGTCTCAAATGCTTTTTCTAAGACAAACAGCACAGCTACATATCTAGTAGTCAGCTTAATATTGTTAATAACTAAACTTATTCCCTCACAGAGTTATGGGCTTTGCTTTCACTGAAAGTGTGCTTATTTCAACAGTTCTCTAGTATTGCACTTGTTCCAATTTGTTATTGATGAAGCCAGCTTATCCAAAATAGAACTGAATTGTAAAATGCCAAAATGTTCTATAAACTCAAATAATACACTCCAAATCCACCACCTAAATGTAAACTACTAACAGTTTACTTGCTCCCAAACTAAACAAGTAAAAATTTTTTGAAAAGTATTAATTATTTTCTGCCCCTCCACCCAAAACTTGTTTGTAATGACCTTCAGATGTAAAATTCACCAACTGAGGTTAATTTATTTTTAAAGGAATAATATCTTAAATGATTTCTTGTGATATTTTGAACTTGTACATGCAATGAATAGAAAAATTGTGTCAGTGTGCTTCTAAACTGAGTCTCTTTTTCCTATTATTTGGACTCAGAAGTAGATGACAAAGCAAAGACTTATGATATGTGAGAAAAAAAAAAAGACAACCCTGAGGAACAGTAAAATTTAACATTTGGTTGGAGGAGATCAGACAAGTAAAACCAGACTGCCTATTCTAGAAATCAAGACAATGACTGCCAGTACATAAGATTTAAAAGAATGAGGTGACTGGGTTTTATCATTAGGACCACTGTGACTTCCATTTAGCAACAGTAGTTTCTGTGTGGTGGAGGGCAAGGCCATTGCAATGGACCAGACAGTTACGGCAAGGACTTGATGTAGAAGCTGTACTTGGGCTGTTGAGGAAGGAGGGGGAGAAGCAGAAATTTTCAAAAGGGATAAGATACACATGTTCTTGGATTTGGGGTTTGGCTTAGTTGTCTTTGGATGAAGGAAGTAAGTTTGAAAGAGGCTATAGCTTCACAGAGAAAGAGCATCTCTTCCCAGATGTGAGCAAAGGAAGGTGGGGCAACTGCCATGGAAGGTAAGTTTTTACGTAAGAAAAGAGACACTGGGAGGTCTGTGGACTTCTATTTTTTCTGTGAAGAGTGATTGAGAGTAGGAGGTCTACATGGAAATCATGGTTTGGAACTGTTCTTGAGGGAAGCAAAAGGGAGCTGTCCATGACTACATAAAATATTGGTTCAGTGGTGCTAGCTCTGTCTGTGCAACTTAGAGAACAAACCACCCATATACCAATGACTAATTTCCTTCTCTGTTCACTGTAGCAACAGTTCATGTTGGAAAGTTTAAGATACAATGGCTCACAAACAAAATTAGAAGAAATCCGTTTGTCCCACCAAGTGTGCTAAAATGAGATTCTAATTATGCTGAATACCTCATAAACAGACTGTCCGTGAACTACATGAGGATCCTCTATGAAAAGCATTAAGGTCCAGAATTCACTTCCAGGATAAACATGGCCACAGGTTAGATTCAAATATCTTCCCTTCTCCAGAATACCAAAGTGGAAGGTGCCTTGTAAACTCCATAATCAGTGACACGAGGAGACACAGAAAGTGTACAGGCTCTGACTTGTGTGCAGTGATGCCAGATGACTGGACAGAGCCTGCAGGAAAAGAGTACACAGAGCATCGGGGGATAGCTCAGGGGAGGACCTGTCAATGGCAGATCTCAGAAGGTCTTGGCAAACACAGATGTCCTGATGAACAGATAGACGCTGAAGTGCTGAAGTTGAGGAAAAAACTCCTGAGGACTGGGCTGAGGTCAAACTGAGCAGAGCTTACAGGAGTTGATACAGAAAGAAGGAACAGAGAGTGCTGAGGAGGGTCTAGCCAAGGCAGAGCTCAGAAAATGGAAGCAAAAAGCCCCTTCTGGGAGTGTCTGGGTGGCTCTGCCTTCAGATACGGTGAAGATCTGAAAAAATGAAAAAGAAAAAAAAGCCCCTCCTGGACAGGAGAGGGTCAATCTGGTAGTGGGGCCAGGCAATGTAAGACAGTCACGGAAGCCTCCTAAGAGAGAGAAAAAGGTGTGGTTGCCTGAAGATAGCCACAGAAATGCCATACTTGAAGGAAACAAATATGGTCTTTGGGGTCACAGAGAATGGAAGTCTTTGAGTGTGGGAAGACTGCTCTGACGGGAGGTAAGCCTGAGGGCTGCTTCACCTGTAATAGCTAACAGTCAAAGGGAATTATTTAAAGCAGACAAGGCAAGTCAGAGGTAAAGACATATTTAACAGTACAAAAATAAGTATTAAAGATATACTACTGACTTAAATTGGGGCAGAGGAGGAGAGAGGAAAAGGGATATAAGCTGTCAATATTATTACTGTTCATAGAAGTAAGCTCGTAGATATCATCTGGGATTAAGGAAATTATATACAGTTAAATAATAGAACAAAATTCAAAAACACCCTTCCTCAAAATCAGAACTATGGAAACAAAATAAAAAGGCAAAAGAACCAAGCACAGAATGCAAGACAACATACACTATAGAAACAAAATAACAAAATGTGAGAGTTAAGATCAAACTCATTTGTCATTATTAATAAATGTGAGTGGCTTCATTCACCTATTAAAGAATATCTTTGTGCTGTAAAATATAGGTTTTTTTTAAAAGTACAGACAAAAATAACCAATTAAATGCAAGCCAAAAATAGGAGTCACAATTTTATAAGAGAAAATGGAATTGGAGCCAAAGAAGATATTGAACAATGTCAAAGAATACAATTCACACTAAAGAAACAAAAGTTAGAAATAACTGTGAACCAAATATTTGTTTTCATAGACCAGAAATAACAAGCAGTATAAGAACAAATTGAAACATTATCCATAGAAGACGAACAGATTAGATGGGCACAAAATAAGGTATGATGTAGAAGACATTGAAAATTAATAGAATACATTTGGTTTTAACACAGACATTTAAGACCGTAAAAAATAAATATAGGTTCTTTTCAAGTACCTGTGGAAAACTGATCTATACCATGAAGAAAACCTTAAATTCCAAAACCTAAAAATAGAAAGGCAAATAAAATTGAAATTTTAACAAAATTTAAAAAGTTCCTTTTCCTAGAAATTTTAATACTCTTAAGTAACTGTGTATCTAAAAGAAATGCTAGTCAAAACTGCAGGAATTCCAGAGAACAACAATAATGAAAACATATATATTAGAACCAAAGGAAAACAATAAAGTCAAAGAAAATTTATAGTCTCACATAGTTATAACACCTAGAAGAATATACGATATTTTAGAAAACTACAATTTACCAAATCTGGCACCAGTGAAGACAGAAAATCTAAACAGGTCAATTTCTACAGAATAGAGAAGGTTGTCCAATCCTTCCTCTCCCCACCACATAAGGCATAAGACCCAAAGTCCACTAACTTCTAGCAAACCTTAAGAACCAGGTAATCTTGGTGCAACTTAAATTAGAAGAAAAACTTCCAAATTCTTTTTGAATAACACACTGAAGCCTGATAAAGATTGCTTTAAAGAGAAACTACAGACCAAACTCATTTATAACTATCAGTGTAAATGTTCTAAATAAAATATTAGCAAACAGAATCCAACAGTTAACTTTATTTTTATTTATTTATTTGGGAGGAGGGGGCAGAGGGAAAAGGAGAGAAAAAAATCTTAAGCAGGCTCCATGCCCAGGGCAGAGCCTGATGTGGGGCTCAATCTCACAATTCTGAGATCATGACCTGAGCTGAAATCAAGAGGAAGATGCTTAGCCAACTGAGCCACCCAGGCTCCCCAACAACATTCAATTTTAAAAATCATGCACATATACATGATTAACAATCATGCATGATAAATAAACACAGATTTATTTCAAGATGCAAAGATGGTTCAATATTTTAAAATCTGTTAATTCATTATATTAATTGGTCCAAAAAAGTAAGAATATATACTGAGAAGACATTTGACAAAATCAGACATTCATTCCCAATTTCTAAAAAGAGACTAAAAAAAAGGAATCCTTAATATTTTTAATGTTAATTTCTTCATCAATATTAATTTCTTAGTATTTATAAATGTATCATAATTATATAGCACATTAGCATTAAGGGAAGCTGGGTGAAAGGTATACAAGAATTGTCTGTACTATCTTTGAAACTTTTCTATATTTCTAAAATTATTTCAAAATAAAAAGTTAAAAATCATAAAACACACACACATTTCAGCCCAACAGCCATCGTCTTAAGGTGGAGGCAGTCCCACTAAATCAAGAAAAACTTATATTACAAACACTACTGCCCTACTATTTAACACTCTATTTGTCAATGAGATTAGAAAGAAGCAGGAAATTTAGGGTTTAATAATTATAAAGACAGAGGGAAAACTAACTCTGTTTACCGATTCTATTTTCAGGATGTATAACTGAAAATAAAAAGAATTAATGGAAAAACTAATAAGCAACAAAAACATTGTATAAGGTAGCACTATATAAAATTACCATGAAGTATGTCAACTATATTTCAATAATAAAAAAATTAACATGAGTCAACAGACTTCAAATACATAAAGTTTTATTTTTTTAAAGATTTTTTATTTATTTATTTGACAGAGAAAGAGAGAGATCTCAAGTTGGCAGAGAGGCAGGCAGAGAGAGAGGAGGAAGCAGGCTCCCTGCTGAGCAGAGAGCCTGATGCGGGCCTCGATCCCAGGACCCTGAGATCATGACCTGAGCCGAAGGCAGAGGCTTTAACCCACTGAGCCACCCAAGTGCCCAAATACATAAACAGTTTTTAAAAACCCAGAATTTATAGAAGAGGATTCCTTTTTCAATAGCAATGAAAAAGAGAAAATACCCTTCATGACACAACATGGCCTGCTTGTTTGGTGATACTAGGGCCAAAAGATGGGCTATTTGGCCAGTGTGGGAGAGATATTAGTTGTATATCTGGGGGCTGAAGACGTAAACGTATTGAAGATAATGGGAACCATGGTTCACAACTGTTGGAGAAGGGGGCTATAGGTACAGAAAGGAGGAAATCTATAATAAATTGTCTTCTGTTGGATTGAAATAAGAGGTATCAGTGTGAACTCAGTTTTTAATAGAGATAGATGGCTAGAGAGATACAGATAGATACAGAAATAGACATAAATGTGTATGTATGTGTATATGCACATACACGTATTTCCTAGCTCTGTCCTTTGAGAGGATCTAAAATAATAATGTTTTGAAGCAGACTTTAGCACCAGATCTTATTTTCTGAATTCTGAGTTTTTAGTTTCTAAATTCTTAATTATTCACAATAGAAGGAAGCCGGGCTCCTTAGAAAAATGACTGATTCTGGAGCAGGAAAACACAAAATGGACCTAGAACATCTTATGTCCCAAATAAGAAAGTGCTCCAGGAATGAGAGGGACATGTCAAAAGGACACAGGACAGGTCTCCACTGGCCAAAAGACAGACTATTCGACCATTAAAATAATAATAGCAAGTGAAGTAGGAACAAATAATCATAGTGAATGAAATAGGAATTCATACTAATATGAATAATTAACTAAATAAGGGAGAAAGTAAAGTCCTACCTTACAACATCATGGCTAATAAGTATAAAATACTTATTATTATCCTTACAGTGGAGAAGACCTGCTGACATTATTTTACAAGTGATGTACATAGATATAAGCTATTTTAATCAAGTTAATATCAACAGCAATGGGATAAATTGACATTATGTGCCTCCTGATATGGTGCACAGAAAAAAACATAGTACCATTTCTGTGATATTCCTGAGAAAGACATATAACCTGTTTCAAATCGAGGAAACAACATACAAACCCAAATTGACTGGTGTAGTTCAAAACATCAAGGAAAGACTGAGAAGGATGTGACAATCCAATATAACACATAATCTTGAATTGGATCATGTTCCCATAAAGGACATTATTAGGACAACTGGCAAAATCTGAATGGAGTCTCTAGATTAGATACTCATATTATGTCAATTTCTTGATTTCCATAGTTATACTGCAGTTATGTTAGAGTGTGTCCTTGTTTTTAGGAAATACTGAAATACTAAAAGGGTAATGTGGTGTCCATGTCTGTAACTTACTCTCAGTTGGTTCAGAATAAAAAACAATTGGTTCAGAATAAAGAGAGTGATAAGGTAAATGTGATCAAATTTAACAACTGGGGGAATATTGGTTGAAGAGAATTTGGGAAACTTTTGTGTCATTCTTGCAATTTTTCTACAAGTTTAGAATTATTTCAAAATAAAACAAAGAGAAAAAATCTAGGTGCAAGTTTTTTTTTGTTGTTGTTGTTGTTGTTGTTTTTTAAAGATTTTATTTATTTATTTCACAGAGGGAGAGAGATCACAAGGAGGCAGAGGCAAGCAGAGAGAGGGGGGGAAGCAGGCTCCCCGCTGAGCAGGGAGCCCGATGCGGGCCTCGATCTCAGGACCCTGAGATCATGACCTGAGCCGAAAGCAGAGGCTTCAACCCACTGAGCCACCCAGGCGCCCTCTAGGTGCAAGTTTAATAAAAATGTGCAAAATCTTTATGGGGAAGACTTTAAAACACTTAACATAAGAGGCATCCAACAAAATGAAGACTTACTATGAAGGTGGCTATTCTTCCTAAATTAACTTATAATTTTAAAATGATTCCAATTTTCAATGTATGTGTATGTATATCTTCAACTGGAAATCAGACAATCTGACTCTAAAATTTATGTGAAAAATAAAAAAACAAAAAGAGCCAGAAAAATTCAGAAATAGATAAGCAATAAGAACTAACCCTATTAAACATTAATATGTAGTATAAAATCTAAGTAATAAAAATATTGTGTGGGGCACGTGGGTGGCTCAGTGGGTTAAGCCTCTGCCTTTGGCTCAGGTCATGATCTCAGGGTCCTGGGATGGAGCCCCGCTTCAGTATCCCTGCTCAGCAGGGAGCCTGCTTCCTCCTCTCTCTCTGCCTGCCTCTCTGCCTACTTGTAATCTCTCACTCTGCCAAATAAATAAATAAAATCTTCAAAAAATATATTATGGTATGATGTATGAATACACAGACCATTCAAACAGAAAGAATGTCCAAACACATATGGGAATTTGGTACACCATAAAGATGGTTTCCTAAATCTGTGGAAAAAAGAAGGACTTTTCAATGAAATTATGTTGGGACACCTATGTGGCCAATTGAAACCAAAATTAGGTCTAGATCTCACAATAAACAGATATATTCTCAATGAGTCAAAGACTTAAGAGTGGAAAATGAACTAATGAGAACTACCGACTGGGGGTGGGAGGCGCAAATTCTTTTATAACATTAGAATGGGAAAGTCTTTCCAAAGCCATGAAAGGAATAGTTGATATTCCCAACTACAAAAAGAAGGAACATATCTACATGGGAAAAAATTAACAATACAGATAAGGTCAAAAGAGAAATAACAAAACTGGGGAGAAAGTATTTGTACTTCAAATCACAGCAAAGAGCTAATCTCCCAAGCATAAGAAGAGTGCTTAGAATTTGATAAGGAAGAAAAACAAAGGATGAACATTCAGTTCACAGAACTAGAAACATGAATAGTCCTTAAATATGTGAGAATTCCTAATTAAAGCTACTCTGAGAAACCATTTTCCATTACAGAAATTGAAAATAGATCACCAAAATGTAAAAAATTGGCAAATATCGTTGGTGAGGCATAGGGAACTAGGTCCTCTTAGATACTGCTAGTGGAAGTACAATTTGTTATAAACTTTATGGAAAGTAATTTGGTTACATCTATTAAAATTACAAAATCATTTCCCCTATGATCCAGTAATCCTACTTCTGGAAATGTATCCTGTTGTTATACTCATAGATATATGGAAAAAGTTTATTATTCATTGTAGCATTTTTGAATAGCAAAAGATTAGAAGCAAATCAAGTACCTTTCAATAAGAACTGGCTAGGGGCACCTGGATGGCTCAGTCACTAATCGTGTGCCTTTGGCTCAGATCATGATCCCAGGGTCCTGGGATCGAGCCCCGCATTGGGATCCCCGCTCTGAGGGAAGCCTGCTTCTCCCTCTCCCATTCCCCCTGCTTGTGTTCCCTCTCTCTCTGTAAAATAAATAAATAAAATATTTTTTAAAAAAATAAGAACTGGTTAGATTATGATACATCCATATACTAAAACACTCTGCTTGTGAACGAAAAGAATAAACCTTTTACTGTTACTGAGAAATCTGCATGATGTATTTTTAAATTCAAAGCAAGGTGTAAGACAGTAACAAATGTCATGCTATGCTTCTTTTTGTGAAAGAAAGGAGGAAAATAAGACTATATATTCATATTTCTTTGTATTTGTGTAAGAAGTCTCAGAGGAAAAACAAAATAAAAGTTATTCTCTGTGGTAGGAAAAGAGATGGATGAAACAGGAATGATAATGAAAGTTTTTGCTGCATATTTCTTCTATTAATTTGATACTTGAACAATATGAATGCATTGCCTATTCAAAAATAGTACCATTTAATAGTAACAATATTTTTAAGATAAAGTCAAATCTCAGTCTGTACAAGTTTGCCTTAAACTACCTTGAATCCTCTCACCTAATGCTCCCTTTATCCAGCTTCCCTTGAGCCAATGAAATCATGGTAAACAAGCTTTTAAGTATGCCAGGAAATTCATTTCTTTCTGACCTTTCTCAGATTCAAAGCAGACAGCAGCTGCCAGGGCCATGGCCTCTGAAGAAAAAAAGACTAAAGCTCACCCAGGTTAAGTTATATCCTCTGATAAACACTCCCATCACACTCTGCATCTCCACAGCACCCATCACTCTTGTAATTACTATCTTTACTGCTTAGAAGAATCATCAACATCAAAGCTAAACCCTATTGAGAGCATTATGTATCAGGAACTGTAAAGTGCTTTACATAGATATCAAATTAAATCTTCACAACTACTCTTAAAATATTTACTATTATTATTTCCTATATTTATTGCTATTTCCTTGTTAAAGATTGAGGAGACAGACACAGAGAGATCAAGAACTTATCTAGGGTCATACAGGTAAAGGATAGGGCCAGAACCCATGTCCTTAATCATTTCACTCTAGCACCTAAGATGGTGGTAGGGGCAGGGAATACCCTACTCTTAGCTTCATTACTTCAAATGTTTCAACAATTCATTTTATCTAATTCATAAGAGTCAACCAAGATTACTATTTAAGGCGTTACTTTGTACAAATAGAACAGTGCAGTTGAGGATAATTTTTAAAAGGAAACAGAAAAGATATCTGAGAAGTATATGATGCCCAATGCTGAAAAAAAAGAAAATGGTTATGGTCTGTAGTTATTCCTTTCCTTTACATAAATCTGATCATAAAAATCATTCTTATCCATGTATTCACATATTCAGCAAGGCTATATTTCATCATCCAAAATATACTGGCAGGCACATCATGAGAAAGCCCAAGCACAAAAAAAAAGCCCAAGCAGAGAACCAGGATTTGATATTACATTCTAGTTGAAGAGGTCATGCAATACTACATTTAAATTAAGATTTTTGTGGATACTGATTTCATTATTGGTATATTAAATACATTTCCAAAATTTAAAATTGCCTGACCATCCTGGAAATTTTGGAACTTCCAATGAATGATAAAGGGCAAAACATACTCACTTATCTCTCTCTTCTCCTTCCCAGAGCTCCATATTGACAGCCAATTAATTTTTTTAAGCATGAATTCATAAGGGCAAAGAGAATGAGACAACAAATTACAGAAACAAAATTTTGGAAGCTGGCAAGTCCAGTACGCCCCAGAAAGCTTAATCCTGAGCCAGCAGTAGAGGAAACTGAGATACAACCTGAGTTGCAGCATAGAATACCCAAAGGCCATCGCATTGGTTGTTTAAGTTCACAGAATCTGGCAACTGAGCTAATACTCTGTAGGCAAAGAAATATGAATAGTCCAGGAAATATGAATAATCCAACAGTGGAAGTTCCCCAGTAAAACAGCCAGAATAACCTATGTGAGACTCATTCTTAATGGTCTATACACATGTACAGAGTTACCAGGAAGCTTTTTGGTGCCCTACTATTAAATGGGAGAAGATAGTTTAGCTTTTTTTTTTTTATGTTCAGCTTATTTTTAAAGAAAGTCTTCAATATGGAAGAGTAAGATCAAAAACCTTAACTATCCTCAAAAACATATATGTAAAAGTAGCTATTAGCAACATGAAAAAAATAGGACTTCATTAAAAAAAAAAAAAAACCTGGAAAATAGTAAAGAGCCCTTGGAAGTTAAAGCTATGATAACATAAATGAAAAATTCATTAGAAAAACTGATACACAAAGATAAGTAAATCTTTCAGAAAATAGAGAAAAACAGATTAAAAATAGACAAGACAAGGGCGCCTGGGTGGCTCAGTGGGTTGGGGCCTCTGCCTTCGTCTCAGGTCATGATCTCAGGGTCCTGGGATCGAGGCCCGCATCGGGCTCTCTGCTCAGCAGGGAGCCTGCTTCCTCCTCTCTCTCTGCCTACTTGTAATCTCTCTCTGTCAAATAAATAAATAAAATCTTAAAAAAAAAAAAAAAAGAAAGAAAGACAAGACAATGGAGGGTCAGCCTGGAAAGTCTAATATCCAAATAATAGACATTCCAAGAAGAGAAAATATGGAAAACAGTAGATTATCAACACACAACTTAGAAAACAAAAGTTTCCAGACTGAAAAGATGCAGGATTGATTGCCCAGACAACAAATGAAAACAAACACACAAAGGCAAATAACCATAGAATTTTAGAACAGTAAGGGCAATGAGAAAGTCCTAAAAGTTTACCCCCCAAAAAAATCACATACAAAAGATAAGGATCCCAAAAGACAATAAAGGCTTCCACCTCCAAACTTCTGAGGGAAAACCATTTCCAACTTGGAATTCTATACCCAGCCAAACTAACAAGTGACTGTGCATCTGACTGAAATCCTTTCCAGGTGTGCAAGATCTCAAAAATTTACTCCTATGTACCCTTTCTCAGGAAAGTATTTGAGGAGGTATTCCCCCAAAGCAAAAGTATATACCAAAAATGAAGAAAATATGGGATCAAAGAAATAGTTACAGCCCAATAGACAAAGGGAATCTCCAAAGATGGTGGTGACTGGAGATCACAAGCTGTCAATCATGCAGTGATGCAGATTAGAGAAGATCTGAAGACTATCGAAGATGTAACTAAAGAATATCTGAAAGAACAGTTCCACAATTTGAGGAGAGTTTGAGGTTAACTGATGAGTACAGAGAAAATAAAGCAAATGAAACAAAAAAAATTATTAACTTTGGGGGACACAGATAGTGGGTAATACAAGAAAAGCAAATATGGCATAACAAATGATTCAATTCAAAATAGCCTTATGTAGCTATAATAATGCAACACTGTATGTTGATCTAACTAAAGTTAAAACAATGAAGGAAGGACCAATGGAGGGGAATTTTGAGTATAGGTACCAGATATAGGAGTGGGAGAAAAAACCAAATCCTGATCTTCTGAAGACAGAAGTCAATAGGTAATTCCTTAAATTAAGGGGGAAAAAATCAAGAAATGTCCACCTAAGTACACTACTTCCAGGCACAGACAAAGATACCAAAACCAACACCAAAAGGGAGTTGAAAATGGTTGCAAGACTCCAAGAGTTGGTGTGGCATCCTAGAGGCCTTTTTAAAAATTTTTTGCAAAAATTCCAGTGCAACTGTTTGACCCTTTAACTGATGTTCATGTATAACTGATGAAGAGTAAAACTAAATTTGAGAAAGAAAAAGAAAGTAAGTCTGTGGGTGTGCCTCAGGAAAAGGTGGATGATAGGGAAATATTTTAACATGCTTTTTCTATGAACTGAATTTTAAGAAACAAAAGTAGCTAAGCTAAATATTCTCTCTGATTACTTTGATACATGTGAGTCAACTCACTATGTGAAATCCATACTTTCTTTATAATAGCATGATGAAATAGTACAGGCTCCCTCAAAAGGGGAAAAGCCCAAAAGAAGGAACAAGCCACCCATTCAGCTAAGGAAAGCAGAAGCAGCAGACTAAAGGAAAGCAAGACAGCTTCCTGAACACTGCTGAATAGGGCATCAAATTACAAAGAGGGAAAACCTAAAGGTCTATGGAATAATAGAGTACAGCCAGAAGAAATTTAAAGGGAAAGGAGAGAAAAACTTGACAGAATAATGGCAGCCAATGCCAGAAGCAAGTCCCCTTACAGTGGAGTCAAGTTACAGAATTTCCCTGACTTCAGAACTGGAAGTAGATTTCCCCTCTTTCAGGAACAGTGAATCATATTAGAACACACTGTACAGTCAGTCTGACCAAACATTTGTCAAACATTGAGTAATCTTTACAGAAGTCCTTAAGAAATTGTGATTCTGCCACAATCTGAAGAATAAACCATTGGGAAAAAAAGACAAGAACATAACCTGTTTCCTCCCCTATTCTCAAATGAATGTCATGACAGGGTTACGCTAGTCTACTATAAGTAGATCATATAACTCATTAATTGTCTACTAAATGTATCCTTCCATAATTATTTCAGAATTCCCTGCTATTAATTTGAGCTAGAATCACCCATCACAAGAACAATTCTGTTTCTGTGATAGAGTTGGCTGACTGAATTCAGGCTTGAGTACGTAATTTATGGATTGTTCAGGATCTGTCTTCTGGATTTCCTGCTGTCTGTATTTTGGCCATTTTGGCACTCCTTAGCACCCTGACTAGGGTGTAAAGAGAGAAAATGATGGAAAGACATTCAACAGGTTTTTTTCTAACAGGTCTGTTATCAGACATTGGCTTTAAATAGATTTGAGGACTACTTTTAGATTTCATTTATTGTATCCTCACCACTTCCTTACTTTATGGACTCCACCTTAGGCAACAAAAATTCAATTTTAAAGAGGTGGTTGTTTTTTGGTTTTTGTTTTTTTAACTCTTTAATGAGATCCCAGTGTTAGATCTGTAGTTGGAACTCACAACTGCAGGCATTGGTGAAGGCAGGGGGAGGGCCAGACTGGGATTTTGTTTGTACAAAGCCTCACAGACTTCATGGAAGAGATCACTAAGAAGTTGGGGCCAAGAGCTGGTTCCCACCCACAATCCCTCCACCTCTCCCTATCAAAAGGACAAAAAGACAACCAGGAAATAATGGCATCTCCTTAACTGAGGAGGAGTTTGTTCAAATGGAAAATAAATCTACTCTGAAAACAATATCAGGGCAAGTAGGTTAGGCTACCTTAGGGGTTGAGAAGAAGATCTTTAGAGGTGTCTTCCAGAAAAAATTACCAGTGGGGAGGATGGACGGTTCTATGAGCAATTGAAATCAGAACAATTAAAATAAAAAGAGGCGCCAGGGGGCGCTGCTGGCTAACAGCTGGGGCAGCCTTTTCCCTGATTCTGCCAAGGGAGACCTCCACAAGAGAGGACAGAGGCAGCCGACCCTGCGGAGCTGTCATGACACCAGCAAGGGGACAAGCAGTTGCTGTCTCTGAGCAGAGGAAAGGAGGAGGGAACCCATCTTTCCTGACTGTAGCTTGGCTGCTGCAGCCAGAGAAAACAGAGGCTGTGTTTAGTGAGTCTTCTCTCCGGGAAAGTGGAGGAAACCAAAGAGTGAGTAAGTCATGCTTCCTGTTTTCAAGGAGCTTTTAGCCTACCACCGATAGCTTTACTAAAAGTATATTTTTTAAAAATAAATACTTTACATACCACACACCAAAATCATTTCCAGATGGATTAGAGAGCATCTGTAAGATTGGAGGAAGACAACTGAATAGTTAATACAAATTCGAAGGAGGAAGCAATCTCTAAACTTTTCTACAAGCAAGTGTAAAAACCATAGAGACTGCCACATTTAATTACATAAAAATGTAACTTCTGGATATTAAAATAAAATAAATAAAATGCAGACAATGGGCTGAGAAAAATATTTGGTCAAAATGTGACTGACAACAGGTTAGTACTTTTTCTATAACAAACAAATACAAATAAAAATGAAACATTACCGTGTTCTAATAGAGAAATGTACAAATCTTGAAAAGTCAATTCAATTCACATTTAGGAGACAAATACGAAAAATAGGAAAATGTTAATCTCACAAGTCCTTGTAGATATGCAAAAGGAAAATAGGGTGTTTTAAAAATAGACAATGCACGAAATTTAATGCTAATGAAGTTGCGATAAAACAGAATCTTCCATACGTTGCTGGTGACAGTAAGGATTACTGAAATTTTTTGGAAAGCCCTTGCAGTTTGGCAACAGACATCGAGAACATCAAAAATATTTTTGTTCACTGGCTCAGTAATTATGCTTTTGGAACTCCATCCTAGGAAATGCTACAAAATAAGTATTTTAATTAACAAAATGTTCACTAACAGCCATTTATTTTGAGCAAAATTTGAAACAAGGTAAATAATTAAATAAGTTACAATACAATAGTTGACTTTAAAATTTTATGGTGATTATAGCAACATAGAAATGGCTATACTACATTGTTAAGTGAGTGGCGCGGGATACAAAATTATCATTTTGGTTATAACTTTTTAAATAAATCATTTTCAAAACGTAGAAAAAGAGTGAAGTTTTTGTTCGGGGCTGGTTGTCTGGGGAACTGTGGATGTCTCTTTTTTTAATTTTTTAAAAGCTTTTCTTATTTTCCAATTTCTAAATTCTTTATAGTGTAAATACTTATTTAAAAATAAATGGCCATCAAAATCACTTGCACTTGTATACATTAACAGTGAACAATATGGAAAGGAAATTAAGAAAACAATTCCAATTTACAATAGTATCAAAAAGAAAATAGGGTGGCTCAGTCGTTAAGCATCTGCATTTGGCTCTGGTCATAATCCCAGGGTCCTGGGATGGAGCCCCACACAAGGCTCCTTGCTAGGCGGGAAGCCTGCTTCTTCCTCTCGCACTGCCCCTGCTTGTGTTCCTGCTCTCACTCTCTCTCTCTGTCAAATAAATAAAATCTTAAAAAAAAAAAATAGGAATAAATCTAACCAAGGAGGTGAAAGACTTGTACACTGAAAATGACAAAATATTGCTGAAAGAAATTAAGGAAAAAATAAATGGAAAGACAGCTTATGTTCATTAATCGGAAGACTTTACTATTTTTAAGAATGTCCATACTACCCAAAACAATATACAAATTCAACACAATCCCTATCAAAATCTCAATGACAATTTTCAGAAAGAGAAAAATTCATCCTAAAATTCATATAGAATTTCAAGGGACCGCAAATAACCCAAACAATTTTGAATAAAGTAGAACAAAGTTCAAGGTCTCACAACTTTAGATTCAAAATGTATTACAAAGCCACAGAAATCCACAGTGTGCTAATGGCATAGAAAGACCAATAGACCAATAGAATAAAATAGCCCAGAAATAAACCCTCACATATACGGTCAAATGATCTTTGACAAGAGTGCCAAGACCATTCAATGAGACAAAAACAATCTCTTCAACAAACGGTTCTGAGCAAACTGGATATGCAAAAGAATGGTTAGACTCTTATCTTACTCTTATGGAAATATTAACTCAAAATAGATTAAGGACCTAAACATAAGACCTAGAACTATAAAACAAGGAGGAGAAAAGCTTCATGATATTGGACTTGGCAATGATTTCTTGGATATGACACCAAAAGCACAGGAAAAAAAATTAAAAATGGACGAATGAGACTACATCAAACTTAAAAGGACTTCTTAATAAGCACAGAGTTTCAAATTTTCAAGATGAAAAAGTTCTGGATATCCTTTCCTAAGGATCTTATGGGAATACACATAACACTACTGAACTGTACACTTAATGCTTTAAGTGATAAATTTTATGTTTTTATCACAAAAAATTAAGAAGTCAAAAAATGCAATAAAATGAAATAAATGGCTTATGTACCCACATGTTTCCATTTAAAGTAAAAGTTTTGAACCATACTAATACTGTCTTGAAACATCTTGAATCAAGAGCATGCCACTGCTCCCACTTTGTGAAATCAATGGTCCATTCTCTATCTTGTTTTTTAAAAACAGCCTTATTAAGATATAATTCACAGATACAATTCACCTATTTAAAGTACATAATTAAATGGTTTTGAGTATATTCACTGTTGTACAACCATCATCCTAAATGATGTGAGAATATTTTCATCATCCCCAGAATATCTCTGCACCCCTTAGCAGTCACTCCACTTTCCTTCACCTCCCAGCCCTTAAACCCCCTCCCACTTTCTATCTCTACAAACTTTCTTAATCTTGTCATTTCATGTAAGTGGAATCACATACAATGTGGTCTTTTTGACTGGGTTCTTTTACTTGGCCTCATGTTTTCTAGATTAATTCCTTTGTAATATGTAACAGTATTTAATTTCATTTTATTGCCAAATAACATTATATATATACTACTCTATATTATATTTAAAATAACATTATACACACACACTATTTATCTGTTCATCAGTTGTTTCCACTCATTGGCTCTTATGAATAATCTTGCTATGGACACTCACATGTAAGCTTTTGCATGGACATGTTTTCATTTATTTAGAGTATAGACCTAGGAGTGTAACTGCTAAGTCAGATAGTAAACAATCTTTTGAGGAACTGACTGACACACTGTCCTCCAAAGTAACTGAACCATTTCATATTCCCACCAGCAGTGTAAGAGGGCTCCCAATTTCTCTACATCTTCACCAATACTTGTTAGCAATTGTCTTCTTAATTCTTATGTCATTTCATTGATGACTAATTATGTTGAGCATCTTTTTATATTTTTATTAGCCATTTGTATACCTTCAAGAAGTTTCTATTCAGATTCTTGGCTCATATTTCAATTGGGTTATTTGTCTTGTATTATTGAATTATGAGTTCTTTATATATTCTATATGTACATCCCTTATCACATATATGATTTGCAAATATTTTCTCACATTTTATAGGTTATCTTTTCACTTTCTGATAGTGGCCTCTGATGTACAAGAGTGTTTAATTTTGATGAAGTGTAATTTATCTTTTTTCTCTTGCTGAATGTGCTTTTGCTGTCATAGCTCTGAAACCACTGTCAAATCCAGGATCACAAACATTTGTTTTCTTCTAAGAGCTTTATAAAAGCTTTATCTCTTAAATTTTGGCCTTAGATATATTTTGAATTAATTTTTGTATATGGTATGAGTAGGGGTCCAATTTCATTCTTTTACCAATGAGTACCCAGCTGTCCCCAAACCATTTGTGAAAAGACTATTCCTTCTCCCCATTGAAGTGAAAGTCCTCTTTTCCTCCTTTCCCAGCCCGTTAATCACATTCTGATTTCTCTTTCAAAAATCAATTTTCTATAAAGTGAGAGCTTATTTCCAGATTCTCAATTCTATTCCACTGGGTTATAGGTCTGTCTTTATGCCAGTAGCACAACGTCTTGATTACTATAGCTTTGTAGCAAGTTATTAAATCAAGAAGTGCGAGTCCCCCAACTTTGTTTTGCTTTTTCAAGGTTGTTTTCAAATTTCCATGTGAGTGTCAGGATCAGCCTGACAATTTCTGCAAAGAAGCCAATTAGGATTTTAATAGGGATTGCATTGATTTTTGTATACAGATTTGAAAATATTGATGTCCTGATAATATTAACGATTCGAATTCATGAACATTGGATGTATTTACACTTACTTAGGCCTTCCTTAATTTCCTTCAACAATGTTTTATAATTTTCAGTTTACAAGTTTTTGACTTCTTTTGTTAAATTTATTCCAAAGTATTTTATCCTTTTTGATACTATTAGAAATGGAATCTTTTTTTAAATTTCATTTTTGGGTTATTTATTGCTTCAGTTTAGAAATACAGTTGATTTTCATACACTAATCTTGTATCCTGCAATCTTGTTTGTCTTTCACCACTAGGTAGGATATTGGTTGTGGGTTTTCCACAGAGGTCCTTTATTATGTTTAATAAGTTACATTCTAGTCCTAGTTTGTTGAATGTTTTCATCATTAAGGTATGTTGAACTTTGTCATATTTTTCTTCCATTTCTGTTGAAATTATCATGTGGTTTTTGTCCCTTAGTCTAGTGATATAATGTAATAAATACATTGATTGATTTTTGGATCTCTCTCCATTCCTACTTGATCTCCAAGCAACATTAACACAGTTCACAGTTTGAGCATCATTTTTTGAAATACTCTACTTTCCCTTGACTTCATTATTCTATTTTTCTCCTACTTCACAGATTCCTTTCCCTTAGTCTTATTCTAAATGGTGAGTGTCCAGGGCTTTGTCCTAAGACCTCTTCTCTTCGGTTTGCACTCTTCTTGCATGATTTTATCCAGTACCATGATCATCTCCAAGCTAATGGCCCCCAATTTATATTTCCAGCCTTGAACTCTTTTTTGAGCTCAGAGCAAGATCCTACTGCCTCCTCCATGTCTTCATTTTCTATTAACAATGCAAACTTAACTTGATTAAAACAAAGTGATTATTTTCCATTGCTTTCCAAGTCTCCTTTAGCTCAGTTAAGGTTTCCAAAATGCACCTATTTGCTAGCCAAGAACTAGAAGTTGTCTTAATTCTTTTTCTCCTCCATCTTCCAAACCCAATCTAGTCATGTATACTTCAAAATACGTCTCAAATTCAATGACTTGTCATCATCTGTATTGCTAAGGCCCAGTCCAAACCACTAATATCTCTTCTCTAGACAATTATAGAAGCTTTCTAATATCTTGCATTCCTATTGTCAATTCTCTATGCAGCAGCCTCATTTAGGTTTTAAAAACCTAAATCATATCATACCATGCATGTCCTTACTTAAAGATTTACATTGTCTTCCCATTCCTTCCTAAACCCATTGTCATAGTCTAAGAGATCCAACATGATCTGGGCCTTGACTACCTCTCAGACTTCACCTTTCATCCTTCTCCCACATTTACCATGCCTAGACACACCATCTTTCATTCTGTCCTGTAATATACCAAGCTTCTTCCTGCTTGAAGGAATGGCTAGTTCTTTGTTATCACTCAGAATTCAGCTTAAATGCTTTCTACCTTGAATATTCTATCTTAAGGAGAAATAGTCACACCTTACTCCCCAGTCATTTAACTTTTATTTTCTTTAAAAAAATAATTGTGATATGAAACCATTCTTTTCATTCGCTTACCTTTCCAAAAAATAATCCATCTTCATTCACTATGTAATGTAATGAATGTAAGCTCCAGGAGAGAAAATGTGGCCTCAATAGTATCTGCCCTCAACCAATATCTGACACATGGTCGGTGATCAATTAATATCTGTTGAAGAAATGAATAGGATATGTGAAAGATACAAAAACCATAAAGACAGACCATCTTTCCCAAAAAAACTTGTAGTTTAGACAAATAAATATGTATTTACACATTAAAAGTAGTTCTGAATTCTAGTATGTTCAAAACTAGGCATTTTGCTAGCAGCTGGGAACACAAAGATGCCCCACTATCTTTATTTAGTTTCGTCCTCATCGTTACTTGCTTTAACTTCTAAAATAATCTCAAAATGTTTTTAATGAACATTTTCAAACATATACAAAAGTAGAGGGACCAGTATAATCATTTTTTAGACTGAACTATTACCACAGCTTTGCTGAATATGCTTCATTTAGTTATTTTTTCCTACTTTTTTCTTTGCTAAAGTATCTTAAAGCAAAGACAAAAGTCATGTCATTCCATTCCTACATCCTTCAGTAAGAATCTCTAAAAATATGAATGTTTCTTACATAGCCATATTGCCATTATCATCTTTCATTAATAACAATTCCTTACTAATATCTAATAATCTGACAACAATCGAGTTTCCCTGATTGCCTCAAAAATATGTTTTATGATTGTTTTGTTTGAATCAGGAATTAAATAAGGTGTACACATTGCAATTAGGTATTCGTTAATCTAGAGAGCCCACCCTCCTTATTTGTGTATTTTCAGAAACAGGTCAGTTTTTCTATAGAATGTCTTACATGCCAGATTTACCTTGTGGCTTCCTTGTGGTGTCTCTTTCTATTGTCCTTCATATTGTTTGTAAGTGGAATTTAGTTTTAGAGCTTTGACTAAATTCAGGTTCAAATTCTTGAGGAAGAATACTTCTCATTGGGGCACCTGGGTGGCTCAGTGGGTTAAAGCCTCTGCCTTTGGCTCAGGTCATGATCTCAGGGTCCCGGGATCGAGCCCCATGTCAGGCTCCCTGCTCAGCAGAGAGCCTGCTTCCTCCTCTCTCTGCCTGCCTCTCTGCCTACTTGTAATCTCTCTCTCTTGTCAAATAAATAAATAAAATCTTCAACAAAAAAAAAGAACAATTAAAAAAAAAAGAATACTTCTTATTTGGAGCTGTGTACTTTACCCCAGAAGAAGCACATTACTTTTTCCACTTTTAGTGATGCTAAGATGAATCAGTGGATTCAGTAAATCTCTCCATTGTGAGATTCCCCCTTGACCTTTCTCTCCTGTAATGGTTCCATCCATTATATGTTGCCTGATTCAATTACTTAATTAGGAATTGTAAAATGACGCTATCCTGATTTTATCATTTGTATCCTATTTATTACTTGAAATTCTGTTTGAAAATAGAACTATTTGGTGGAAATACAGTATGTATAAGAAAGTCAAAATAAATGCTTAATTTTTGTTCCTAATTTCCAATTTTCACAAGGCATTAGCACCTTCGTTACTTACTACTGCCTCTATGGTCTTGTTCTTTCTCTTTCTCTCTGTCTCTCTCTGTCCCTCTCTCTCTCTCTCTCTCTCTCTCTCTCTCTCACACACACACACACACACACACACACACACACACACACGCTTGCTCTTTCTCTTTTGGTATCACTGTACATTTATTTTTTTATATATTTAATGTCTATCAATTCTTGTCATTACTATTCTGATGCTCAAATGGTCACATAACTGACTTAATAGAAGCCTCTCCATATTGGCTCTTGTTCTTTTGACATAATCCATTAATCTTCCTTGCTTTGTGACACAAGATGTCCCAAGCTCATCTTGTAAATTCCTGCCATATCCAGAATCAGGCATTCCTCCAATAAGCCAGGGATTATTGTAGTGGGGAATGGTATTTAAACACCACAACACAGGCATTAGTTATGTTCATAGTTATTGGATTGTCATTGCCCCTTGGCCTCCTTTGAGGATAGTGCCAAGAAATGAGTATTTTTGAAATAAAAAAAATAGTAAACATATGCAGTTTACTGTACGTTAATTACACCTCAACGAAGCTGTTAAAATGAAAAAAGTAATGCATATCAGTAGGCTCTATTTCCACTATTTTAAGTCTCAACATTGATAAGAAAGATAAAATAAAGATAACCATATGGAAAAGTATATAGCACATGGCACACTGCTAAACACCATTTACAGTTCAGCAAATGAGTGTTGACAAATTATTTTCCATACAAGATGTCTTTAATACAAATCAATAAACACTAAGTTTATTTAGGTGAAACAACTAAGCACATCTGGAAAAAATAATTTAAATTCACCTAATATCTTATATCAGAAAAATCTCAGAAGGATCAAAGAAATAAACAATGAAACCTCAGAAGCACCATCAAAAAGCTATGGGGATTTTTAAAAAGGAAGTTGTGAGAGATAAATATGATCCCAAATCCAAAGGAATAAAAGTGTAATTAATTTGACAACAAAAAATACAAAAAATAAAATATCTACATGGTAAAAACCATTATTAGCAAAATTAGAAGACAACTGACAAACTGAAACATAATTATTTGCAACTCCGATCACAGATAAAGAGCTAATTTACATAAGAGAGCTCCTACCAAATCTCTGAATAAAAACCAATAACCTAATAGAAAACATGAGTATGGGATATGAACAGACCATTCACAGAAAATAAGATACTCTAAATGGCTCTAAAATATATGAATTAGGCTTAATTCACCCAAAGTAAAAAAAAAAACAACAACACAATTTTAGATGAATACTAAAAAAGCAGTAAAACTGATAAATTTTACTAAATCTCAATCCTTTCCTTTTAATATTCTGTGTGATCAAACTGGAAGTCGACATAAAGTGGTTTTGGTATCTACTGAGGCATGATGTCTGCTTTGAGGAAAAGTACTTGTGAGATTGAATTGCAAGCTCAGCCAGCCTCTTTTCATCAAACATCATTTTTACTGGAAAAAAGCAACAACAACAACAAACTTGAGAAACAAACTGTGGTTATGCAGACATGTGTATTTGTTAGACATCTCCTGAGAAATGAACAAAGTGAGCCTGTCACTTGAAGGAAAACCATTAATAGCCAATTGCCAATGATAAAATTTGAGCTTTCGAGCAAAAATTAGGACTTTGGAAAACTTGTACCCGCCACCATGGACTTCACACCTTCCTAATACTTAAAGGACTTTTCTGACAAGCTGAGTAGTGATGATAAATATAATTTTTAAAATATTACATAGTAGAATATGTCAACATTAGAAGATCTGCATAAGTTCATGAACCAATACTTCCCGAGTGACCAATGCATGATGTTATAAAATCATGTGTGAGTAGGGGTAAAAGATCCATTCAAAGTACAAGAGAGATAAACAGATTTTATTATAAGAGAGTACAAAAAGGCCACTGATATCGTTTCAGAGTATCATTTTACCTAATCTTAAGAAACTCCCACTTAGCCAGTGTAAGTTCATCAAAGAAGAATATCCACAAATATCTAAACAGGTTATTGAAATCCTCTCCCTTTTCCAACTTCTTATCTGTGCTTACACAGAATTTCTACACATACTTCAATCACAGCAACATATTATGACAGGTTGAATGCAGAAGCAAATAAGAAAATTGAGCTTTCNGTTGCACTCTATGAGATCTATCATGTGTTCATCAGTCACGTGTGGAAAAAAAGTGATCTGAAAATGTGCTAGTGAAAAACACAACTTTTCTATGCTCATCTAGAAGATTCTTCAGAACTCTCCAATAGGCATTAACATGAAAGTTTGAACTAAGTGGAGTTTTTCCTTGAGAATGCATTGACATTTCAAGGAAGAAACTGGAGGGAAAGGCAGAACAGTTTTAGCTATAGAACGAGGACATTTGAAGCACTCTACAAAGAGAATGGGAGAAGATATTCGGAAATGACACTACAGACAAAGGGCTGATATCCAAGATATAAAGAACTCAAACTCAACACCCAAAAAACAGATAATCATGTCAAAAAATGGGCAGAAGTCATGAACAGACACTTCTCCAATGAAGACATACAAATGGCCAACAGACACATGAAAAAATGTTCATCATCACTAGCCATCAGGGAAACTCAAATCAAAACCACATTGAGATACTACCTTACACCAGTTAGAATGGCCAAAATCAACAAGACAGGAAACAAGTGTTGGAGAGGATGTGGAGAAAGGGGAACCTTCTTTCACTGTTGGTAGGAATGCAAGTTGGAGCAGTCACTTTGGAAAACAGTGTGGAGATTCCTCAAAAAATTAAAAATAGAGCTACCCTATGACCCTGCAATTGCACTACTGGTTATTTACCCCAAAGATACAGATGTACCATATGTACCCCAATGTTCATAGCAGCAATGTCCACAATTGCCAAGCTGTGGAAAGAGCCAAGATGCCCTTTAAAAGACAAATGGATAAAGAACATGTGCTCCATATATACAATGGAATATTACTCAGCCATCAGAAAGGATGAATACCCAACTTTTGTATCAACATGGATGGGTCTGGAGGAGATTATGCTGAGTGAAATAAGTCAAGCAGAGAAAGTCAATTATCACATGGTTTCACTTACTTGTGGAACATAAGGAATAAAATGGAGGACTCTAGGGGAAGGGCAGGAAAAGTGAATTGGGGTAAATTGGAAGGGGAGACGAACCATGAGAGACTGTGGACTCTGAGAAACAAACTCAGGGTCATGGAGGAGAGGAGGGAAGAGGGATAGGTGAGCCTGATGGTGGGTATGAAGGGAGGCATGTATTGCATGGAGCACTGAGTGTGATGCATAAACAATGAATCTTGGATCACTGAAAAAAAAAATTTCAGGATGGCATTTAAAAAAGAAAAAGAAAAATGAGCTTTCTTCTATTAAGTCAGACATTAAAGAGATTTTCAAAAATATAAAAGTAATAAAAATTATTTTTCACAAAACATGTTAACAATGAATAAGTTTGTTATTTTTAAATAAATTAACAACTGTTTTTAGACTTCCTCATTTTTAGCCTCTAATATAGCAAATACCAATAGACATAGGGTCATATAAACAAAAGCTCTTTGGGTTCTTCAAAAATTTTTAAGCATATAAAGAGTTACTAAGAAAAGTTTGAGAATCATTGTTCTAAAGAATTATAAATTGCTAAAATTTATCCCAGAACAGAGATATCAAGGCAAATTAATTACCATAGAAGAAATCATAGTTTATAGTTACCTCTAAATAAAACATGCATTCTACCAAGTCTAAGACAAACGTAACCACACTACTGTATAAACTTTTCACAGCATGAAGGAAAGCTTCCAAATTTGTTTCTTTGATGCCAAGCATCATTAATACACACACACACATCTTTAAAACAATCCAATTGTGGAGCACCTGGGTGGCTCAGTTGGTTAAGCAACTCCCTTCGGCTCAGGTCATGATCCCAGGGTCCTAGAACTGAACCCCAAGCTGGGCTCTCTGCTTAATGGGGAGTCTGTTTCTCCCTCTTCCTCTGTCCCTCCCCCTCTGCTTGTTTTCTCTCACATAAATAAAATCTTTAAAAATATACATTTTTAAAAAGTCATTTGTAATATTTTGTCAAGAGATTTTTTTTCCAAAAATACAAAAAAAGCTCAATATTAAGAAATTTATTCACCATATTACTAGATTTTAAAAATCATCCAAATACATACTTAGTTACTACTTCAAAGGAATTTGACAAAATTCTAAATTCATTCTAAAATGAATTCAGAAAATTACTAAAAGAAACCATAGGATAATAAAAAAAAAAATCTCAGAACATGGAAGGTCCTTCTTAGCAATCAATTAACTTCTTGATGAGCCCCATCCAGTGGGATATAAACATGGAAAAGTTTTTTCTTCTAATTACTGGTTTCAACTGCATTGTGTCAGTCATCTTTTTCCACCCCTAAATTAAAATCTAGGAAAGAGTGAATGACTTTCCGGTAACTTCAGGTTATTAAAACTCAGTCCAACTCAGTATGAAACCCTAAATTGATCCAATTCAAAGCTTTGTCCTCGCTATCACCAGGCAGACTTGTGCTTGAATAAAGAAACTATAACATTTATAATCCAAACTAGAGCACTCTTGAGTGAAAGTTAGCCCTAGTAATAATAACATCTTGGTTATGTACTGAGGCTATCCTGGCTAAATCAGGTGAATGGCCACCTCAGATTAAAGGACTTGAAATGGGGAGAAGGGAGTCTCCTCTGCTATTTCAAGCCTCCTTCCCTGTGGATTCTATACCTAGTTCCTCCGGTGTTGGGGAGCAGGAAGGAGGGACAAAGGGGGCAGAAGCCATCTTGAATTTCTGGCAATATGTTGGTGGTGAAGAAATATTCTTGGATTTCTTTTATTTTTTATTTGTTCATCCTTTCAAAGTGGGAAGATCACATAGTCTAGCACACTCCTTTTACAATGAGAAAACTAATGCTCACGTAGATGGGATGACTTCTGAGAGGTGGCAGACCTAGCAGTGGACTTAAACATGTCCTCAAAACTCCTGTCAGTGTACTGTTTGCTGCACTACAGCTGCCTCTCCTACACGTGCCTATCAGAGCCAGGAACAGGTTGCGCAAGGCCTTGGTACTTCTGCAAGTATTCACCTCAGGTGTAATATTTAAGGAGTGCCAGTGCTGAGGTGTTGTCTGAAACCTTGACCAAGGAGACATCTTCTTCCAAAGTCACATGGTTGTTGGTAGTATTTCAGTTCTTTGGGGGCTGCTGGACTGGAAGCCTCAGTTCATGCTGGCTGTTGGCCACAGGCTACCCTCATTTCCTTGGTCCTCTCCCTATAGCAACTCCCAATATGGCAGCTTGCTTTATCAAAACTAGTAAGGGAGAGAGTCTGCTATAGAATCCTATTTAATCTACTCATGGAAGTGAATTCCAGCACATTTGCCAAATTCTAGCATTTACAGCAAGTCACACATTTCCACATTCAAAAGAAGATTCCACAGGAGCATGAATAACAGGTGGTGGAGATCACTGGGGGCCATATTTGAGGCTGTCCACCACACAAGCAATGCAGCAGAATTAGTGTGTGGTGAAAGTAGTAGGTTCCATAAAGGGAGGCAAATGGTATTTTCTAAAAATTCTATGTAACATGAAAAGCACAACCTCAGGGGAAAAAATGATTGATGGGTAAATCTGTCCTTGCCTCCTCTGCATATCAGGATCACAAAAGTGTGACCACAGGAGTCTTCTGCTAAAACTAGGAAATGGCACTATGTGACAGAAGTAGACTAATTTGTCAGATTGCATTTCAAGAAACATTATAATCTCTAGGCCTGCAGGCCTGAGAAGAGGAGAAAGAAAGGGGGAAAAGAAGTACTACAAGGTTTGATGGATAGGACATTAAGTTTCTACCCCTACAGAGAATCCTGTGAGCTCTGTAGTTAAATATGATTGAAAATTACAAACTCAATGCAAGTTCCATAGGAATCATTCTCAATGAAGAGATCTGTGTCTGTAATTCTGTTCCACTGTTCACTTTAGTGAAATGATTTTAATGAGCAAATAGAGTTAACTGGCCTTGAGTATCTACAGAACTTCCAACCAAAAAAAGGGAAGAGTTAAAAAATAAGGATTCCATCTTACAATTGACACATATTAGTAGCTCAATAAAATTTCTAACCTCAACTAAAGTAAAATACAGAGTATCTTACTATGCTCTGTTACTTCACATAATAGGATTTTATACCTTGAAGATAAGTACAGCTACTCATGATAACGGTAAGAGCTAACATATAGTGAGAGACACCATAGAATAGAGGTAAGAGTGCATACTCTGGAGTTAGACTGCAGAGCTTCAAACACCAGCTTTTCCTGTGACCTTGAGCAGACCACCTAACCTCAGCCTTCCCATGCATAAAATAAGAATAATAGCACTTATGTTCCAGGGTTGATGTGAGAATCAAACAAATTGATATCAGTACAGTGCTGGCTACTGTCATGTACCCAGGCCTGTTCTAAGTCCTCACAAGTAATCCTTGTAAACTACAAGGAATTGTCTCCACATTTCACTCTCCTGCCAATACAACATGGGTAACCACAAGAGAAAGTTTTAATCTTTCTGGTTTTTATCTTTAAATTTCAGACTTTACTCTTAAATTTTAACACAAAGTTATTTAGATCAAAAATTCTGCAAATAAAACTGTGTTTAAACAGACACTTGACACATTCATTTGAAAATTTGTCTTTACTATTTTACTAATAACATGTACCACGAATTAGGTAGTTTTGAACTTCTGTTAATTTCCTTTCGTAAGTAGTATGATGACACTGTCATTGCAGCAAAAGACCAGTAGATGGCTGTCCACAGAAAGGAACGAATACCTATAGAGAGTCTTTAAAAGATCATTTTAAAAGACCTACAAAAATCAGTAAAGGAAGGCTATGGATAGATGAGTTGAAAACACAGAGTTTGCAATGGTCTTAAGAATTTTTTTTTAAATTAAAAAAAAAAAGAATTTTTTTTTAATTTGTAAAATGAAACGGATATTCAATTCCACCTTTTCACAGTAAAATCTTCATTAACTGCTAGAGGAAGTATCTATTTGGGTATAACCTTCCCAAAGGCCAACTTACTTAACACCAAAGTACTTATAATCTTATAATATGCATAACTGATCTAAGGCATTAAGGATGGCATCCTGTATTTTCTTCTTTTGGATAAACTGTCGATTTTTACTTTTTCTCCAATATCTTACATTACATTAGAACATTACTTTTTAAATGAAAATGTGGGGCCCACAGAAGCAGTTAACTTTCAAGAGAAAAATAAAATAAAATATCTCAACTAAACATAAATTTGAAAATAGGCTTTTATTACATTTTTCTATTACCTCAATCAGCTGTTTCCTTAGTTCTAGTCATACCAACAATTTTTCCCTTACATGCCAGGCCACATTTAGCCTCTTTCTATACTGAAATTCTTTTCTAAGGTCAAGGAAGTTAATTTGTTCACCATTTTCTCAAGTACTGGAAGGGGAAGGGAAACCTAAGAATAGATGTACCAGATTTGTTCCTGAAAAAAAAAATCACAAACACACTTCTCAAGCATTCCTACTGGTAGCCATAGCAATAAGTAAAAGCCCTAAGTTATGAAGTCTCATTTAGGTTAAAGCTAGTAAACTAAGACTGCAAGTTTTCAGAATTTTTGCTGCAATTTCTATTAATATGGTTTTTATAGCCAGATGACACTTTAGAATAATTGAATTAGAAATATACACACTTTAATATTTAAATTAATTGGTAAATGGCAGAAAAACCTAGTATACATATTTTTATGAGCCAAAGAAAGCCAGCCTATTAACTATGCCCAATTATCACCAAACAAATAAGTTCATGCTATTATTTGATAAAAGCTTTAAGTATGATTTCCCTCTAAGGAACAGAAGGGAAAGGCTCAAGAAGGAGCCCTAATAGGAGGGGTCAGAGGTCTGTCCTTCACCAGTTCTGTGTGTCTGAGAAAATTAACTCTTCTGCACTCAGCAATTCACCTGTAAAATAATGAGGTTACTTATTCTTCCTTCTGCCCTGTACCAAAACCAGTCTTACCTATTTCCTTCCACTTAACCACGCTTTAAGTTTTTATGTGTCCTCCTTAGGCTCTCTCTCCTGGCTACCCAAGTCAGTTGACTGCTCTTGGTTTTTCTACTGTACTCTGTCCCATACACTCAGTATTTGGGAGATCTTAAAGGGTCTTTTCTGATATTACCTTATCCGAACAGAAAAGCGGTAACATGTTTTAGAGTTCGGAGACGGCCTGGGTCTCCAGGACCGGCGTCCGGATGCACAGGATAATCCCTGCGGCCAGGCATTTTTGCCCTCACTTTACGGGAGGTAAAGAACCCAAGTTCAGGTGCTTTCTAGAAACGGATTAGATGTATCTGCCGCTCTGGGAAGCCAGAAGGCGAAATATCCTGAAAATGTATTTCAGGATATGAAAAAGGTTTAAAACAACACGCCCAGGTTGTCATTTTTCCTAATATCCATGTGAGTTAAACTCAGAAAAGTTACGCACCTGCTCAGAGGACGAGTGATTCGGTTTGTATAGGAAGCAGAATTTGCACTGTAAAAACCACAGGAGTCTTTGCAAAGGTCAGGGGTAGGTGCACCAGGAAGAGGAGTTTCTCAGGTTTCAGGTCATAGTCTCTCTGTCATCTCTTCCAGGTGACCAGAGGACTATGGTAACTGCAGTGGCGGGGACGCCACCTCGCGGCGCTCTAACTCCTCCCGGCCGAAAGGGGGCACCCACAGACACGCCTTTCCCGCCAACTCCACTGGTGCTCCAGCCCGGGCTCGCGCAGCCGCCTCCGGAGCCCTCAGGACAATTCTTCTTCCGGAGCAGCGCGGAGGCGCTTGCGAGACCCGGATGCAGACGGGAGCGCAGCTATATAAGCGGCACGCAGGCCTCACGCCTTTCTCTTTGAGGAAGACGCGGTCGCAGCTGTAGCGGAGCTTCAGACGCCCCGCTTCTGCTCCTGACTCACCGCTGTTCGCTCTCATCGAGGAGAACAAGTCGGTCAGGAAGCCGCGCAGCAGCCATGGTGAGGCGGGGGCCGGCGCCGCGTGCCTGGGGACACGGTCGATCCTGGCATGGAAGGAAGTGGTGGGGAGACAAGCTTCACATTTTGTAGAGGTGGTCGTGAAATGGTGGAGGAGCCTGGGTAGTCTCTTGAGAAACTTGTTTCCGCTTGTGTAATAATAGGCTTTTAAAGACACCGGGAAGACACCCGTGGAACCGGAGGTGGCAATTCACCGAATTAGAATTACTCTCACCAGCCGCAACGTAAAATCTTTGGAAAAGGGTCAGTACGATATCTTAAGGGTGAGGCCTTTGAGAAAAAAGAATGCATTTGGTTTTGTTGTTGTATAGGATTGACTCAGAAGACAAGTGACAAGTTCCTTATCTTAAAAAAGGCAAGGGAAGAATGATCTGTGCTTAACTGTTAGTGTTTGTTTTTTAAATCCTTGTTGGCGATGAGGAGACAGTTAATGTGTTGAAGGATGATGATAGTTTTATACGCTATTCTGAGCCAGCATCAGTTAAAATTCCTAACGCTTTGACTGTTTTGAAAGAACTGAAAGGATTCTTTTATTTTTCTGTAGTATGTGCTGACTTGATCAGAGGCGCAAAGGAAAAGAATCTCAAAGTGAAAGGACCAGTTCGGATGCCTACGAAGGTGAAATAAATCAGAGGGGTGGGGGAAAAACACAAACCCGAAGAAAAATTGGTGGTAGAATTTGGTTCATGTTAAGTACCTGGTTTTCACAACTAACTGTTGAAGCCTTTGCTGCTCTATTTCTTGGGTGGGGTGTGGTGCTTTTTATAAGGGCACTGAAAAAGGCAACTTGCCATTATAAGTTGATGGTCATTTAGGTAAAAAGAAATGATGCTCTGGGAAGTATTCAAATGAAATAAGAGCAGTGGTTTTGTAGGTGTCCTAGGGATAAGCATAAAACCATAAATGCTTGGTTTTCTTTGTCTTTTGTTGCAGACTCTGAGAATCACTACAAGAAAAACTCCTTGTGGTGAAGGCTCTAAGACTTGGGATCGTTTTCAGATGAGGATCCACAAGCGACTCATTGATTTGCACAGTCCTTCTGAGATTGTTAAGCAGATTACATCCATCAGTATTGAGCCAGGTGTTGAGGTTGAAGTCACCATTGCAGATGCTTAAATCAACCTTTTTAATAAATTGATTATCAGTTGTTACGTCTTGTTGACTTTCATTCATAATACCTATGCATTTTAGGAATGGAGTTTTTCTATGAAATTTCATCCACTTTTTGAACAGTCAAAATTTGATTAATATTCTAGGGATTAATATCCTAGGGATGGGTGGTCTACCCTGTTTTCATTGGTAGCTCTTAGAGGCTGCTAAAGCAGTTGACAACTTGACATCACTTGAAAGGAATTGTATTAACTAAGTACTTGGAGACCTTAGTAATAACTGGCTGCTTATTAGAGTTTTTCCAAAAGACATCTGGGTTTTAATCCCAAAAATCTGATTTTAAATTGATAAAGGATGCTGCTTTTGTGGGCAGGTAAGAGGGGGAATAGTAAATTCTGCCAATTAATACATCCTTTCTCTTCACATTAGGCTAGAGTAAACTTTGCAAATTCTTAAGTATTTTGCAAATATTTGTCTTTATATTAAGCAGTTTTGCAGAAAAGTGTTGTGATTTTAGATTAACAGGTCAAAAAAAACCAGGACCCAGTACTTACAACATCTAGGTTATATATATAGAACTATTTTATAGGCAAGCCTTGGAGTTTCTTTTAATGTGGACCTGTGCTAACATGTAGTTTATATATAAATGTTTAATACATTTATGTTGACTTGAGAAGAGGATGTCATTAGTAGAGCAAATTTATTTAGGTGGACCCCTATTGGCACAATAATTGATAACATTGTTTAGCTACTAGACTCCATGCTTTATTTTTTTATTTTTAAAAGTTTAGAGTGCAAGACTGCTTGGGGGGCAAGGCAGGGGGAGAATCTCAAGCAGACTCCCCACTGAATGTGGAGCCTCACAGGGCTCTATCTCACAACCCCAAGATCATGACTTGAGGAAAATCAAGAGTCATGTTCATTCACCTGAGCTACCCAGGCAGTCTTGCCTCCCTGAAAATAAAGTTTATGCTTTATTTTCTTAAATTTATTTATTTTCTTAAATGCTATTCTTGTAGTACAAATCTGGAAACTGGCTGTGAGGTTTGACTTGCCTGACACTGGAGCATTATTAGTAGCAAAGATGAAATTTTTAAATGGGCTCATGGTATGAGCATCATCTTGATGCCCCATAGAAGTATTGGAATTTTTGCTCTCTAGGATGTATAATCCTCTGGATATCCTAAATAGGTCTAATTTTCTACTAGAGAAAATTTTGCGGAAATATTTAACATTTTTGCAAGTTACAAAATTAACTTAAAATAATTGTCGGGCGCCTGGGTGGCTCAGTGGGTTAAAGCCTCTGCTTTCGGCTCAGGTCATGATCTCAGCGTCCTGGGATCGAGGCCCGCATCGGGCTCTCTGCTCAGCAGGGAGCCTGCTTCCTCCTCTCTGTCTCTCTGCCTACTTGTAATCTCTCTCTCTCTGTGTCAAATAAATAAATAAAATCTTTAAAAAAAAAAATAATTGTCATCACTTTGCTATACTTAATAGGGTTACAGTCATGAAAGGCATACCTTTTTTCTGGGTTTGGGCTTAAACCTTCATTTGTCTGGACAACCTTGTCCATTGTCCTCAGCATGTGTGTTCAAATTGAACTTAAACAGATTGTTCTGTGCATCCACTTGTGTACTATACAACCTGCACCTCACGCAGCTCAAAATTGACATGTCTAACATGAAAATCCTCTTCCCTCCCCAAAATTTATGTCCTTTCTCAATCTGTGGTTCACCACGCAGCCACATGGGTCACTCAAACATTGAATCCACATCCCCTATCTCTTCCAATATCCAAGTCCTCTTGATTCCACTTTTTTTCCTCTTAGACTTCAAAAAATAATTCAAACATCAGGGATTTGAGTGGAACTGAGTCTGGAAAGAGTTGTACCAAGTGAATAAACTCAAAATCCCAGGTATTTTTTAACTAATTAATTTAACTAATTAGCTTGGGAAACAAAGATTCCACTGTAACTATAGTATTTGAAAAATTCCACAATATGGGTCTAGTTAAGGTAGGCAGTGGTAAGTTTTAAGGTAGACTCTGAGGTAAGCAGTGATCCATTCTTAGCTGGCGTTCTTAGTTTATAAGTGAAAGAATTCTTACTGTTGATCAGAAGCCAGGTAGTGAGCTACTAGCCTGTTTTCCAGTTTTCTAGACTGAAGAGAGCTCTTTAGGTAATGTTAAAATCATTTTAAAACTTAAGTACCTGGTGTGGCCCCCATGTAGAAGTACTTAAAAGCTTGTTTTGATGATCCAGATATACTGCATCACAGAAGTCTTTGGAATACACGCAATACCGAGAGAATTGATTGAGAAAATACCAGTCCTGTGGAAACATGGCCACTTAGGACTAAAGAATAGGAAAAAGGGTGCCTCAGTAAATCAGAAAATGTTGAACGAACAGCTTTGTGGCCTTCATAACAGTTGTGAATTTTAGCTGATGTGTGCCAAAGTAACTAATACATCAGCAATTGTGATTTTTTTTTCCCCCTCAGATTGTTGGAGTTCTATTTAAACTGTAGGTAATATTTAGAGCCTGTAATAAAGCCAAAATGTAGCACTTAAGATTTTGGGAACTGCTATTGTCTTTAGTTCCTCAAACATTTAAAAACTACTTGGAAACAAAATCCCTGCAGGATCTTGGGATAGGTAGAAACCAACTAAAGGTAGGTTAAAATAGTGTTAATGGTGCCAATGATTCTGAGTTACAGGCCAGCTTGTATAGATTAGAGATGTAAAGAAATGTTGGAAGTGGGAGGCCTCTCCAGTCCTTACCTCATTTTCTTCGGATTCACAGATTAACCACTGTTGTTTTACAAATGTGAGCTAAACATAATGGCAACGGAAACCACCATGGCTGTGCATTTGCTGGATCCTATTTCCTCATCTGACAGAGATCCCTAAGTGCAAATGTGCAAGCTCTGGATTTAAAGTGAACAGGCAAGAGAAGTCGAAGTTCATGGCCGTGCCCTCAGATCTCAAAACATGGTTATTTGGGTATGTGGGCTTGATAAGGTATTTCTTTGGGCCTCAGTTCTAAAGTGTAACATACTTGTAAGTATCTATCTGAATAGTATATATGCGTGTTCCTTTGTCTCTCTGTGGGACATTTTCCTAGTAAACCAAGACTGGCTTACTAAGGGCATAGGTTTCTCACACCAGGACCTTGATTCCCACAAGGTAGGGTACACTGCTGGCCAGTGGTATTAGGTCAGATGACATTTGCAGAAGTATATGTGAATCCTCAGGGGCATGGCCTTTCTGTGTCCACCCAAAATGTGACCATGTAGGTCTAACTGCTGGAGAACCTGGCAAAGCCAAAGTTGTATCTTTTGAAAGTAACATGAGGGGTGCCTGTGTGGCTCAGTGGGTTAAAGCCTCTGCCTTTGGCTCAGGTCATGATCTCAGGGTCCTGGGATTGAGCCCCACATCAGGCTCTGCTCGGCGGAGAGCCTGCTTCCTCTCTCTCTGCCTGCCTCTCTACCTACTTGTGATTTCTCTCTCTGTCAAATAAATAAAATAAAATCTTTAAAAAAAAAAGTAAGATGAATTATTTCCTTCATCTTAGGAATAGTATATTTCACTTTTATATCAAGTTAAACTTTTAGAGAATTGAATCCTTCCATACATTTTGTTGTGTAAACTTTTTTCTTTACATAGGACCCAACCTAAGAAATACTGTAATATTGTATTACTTGAAACTTCATATACATAAAAGTAATTAAAATCTCATTAACTATATAACATATCTTTTTAAATATAAATGAGAATATTCAACATGGTTCTGTAAACTATTTTTATCATTAGTTATATATCTGGGAGGTATTTTTATACCTGCACATACTTCATTTCTTTGAGTGAATTTTGCATTATATGGATGCACCTAAATTTAAATAACCAGAATTTATTTAATATTTAACTAATTTTAGGAATTAGTCATTTAAGAACACTATATGCAGGTCTGACTTTTTCTGGGGTAGATAAAAGAGATTTTAGTCATAGAATATCAAAGTTTTTAATTTTAGATATTAAAGTTGATGCCCTCACATGACTTCCCATTTATATTCCTACCAGTAGTGAAAGTGCAATAACATCTATCTGATTAAAAAAGTACTATTTTATCCCTGCCCTCCATTTGTTTATTTTCTCTTTCTGGTTCTCCTATTGATTGGATGACCTTCTGGAGGTCCTGTATGTCTCTTAGCTTTCTTTCACATGCTCTTTTAGTCTTTTTTCATTATATAATGTGGGATATTTCCTTGACTTTCTCATTTATCACTTCGATTGATTTAATTTTTCATTTTGATACCCTTTTCTTTTTTAACTCCTCCTATGGTATAATGAACCCACTCAGCTTTAAGAATTGTCAGCTGATGCCAGTTTTCAGGTATACTTTCACCCTCTCCCCAAGCAACCTTCAGATTATTTTGAAGTTAATCCCAGACATCATAATATTTCATACACACATTTTTAGTGTCTAAATCAAAAAGATAAGGACTCATTTATTACTTTTTTTCAGTTTAGTAGTGTTAAGTATGTTCACATTGCTGTGCAACAGATCTCCAGAAATTTTCCATCTTGCAAAATAAACTCTATATCCATTGAACAACTCCCCATTCTCCCCTCCGCCAGCCCTTGGCAACCACGGTTCTAATCTCTTTCTGTTACTTAGACTACTTTAGGTACCTCATGTAAGTGGAGTCCTGCAGTATTTCTTTTTGTGAATGGCTTATATTGTTTAGCATAATGTCCTTAAGCTTCATCCTTGTGCCATGTAAGATTTCTTTTTAAAGGCTGCATAATATTGCATGTATATACTACATTTATTCATTCTTTATTCATTTATCCCTCCATGACCATTTGGGTGACTTCTACCTCTTGACTATTGTGAACAATACTTAAGTGAACACAGGAGTACTAATATGTCTCAAGACCCGGCTTTCAAATTCCTTTAGGTAAATACCCAGAAGTGGGATTGCTGGATCATATGGTATAACCATATTTTAAATTTTTTGAGAATCCTCCATAATATTTTCCACAGTGGCGGCACCATTTTACATTCCCACAAAGATTCCAATGTTTCCACTTCCTCAGCAACCATTTACTGGGTTTTTTCTTTGTGTTTTTGATAGTAGTCATCCTAATGGGTGTGAGGCAGTATCACATTGTTTTGATTCACATTTTTCTAATGATTAGTGAAGTTGGGCATCTTAGACTTGTTAGCCATTTCTATATCTTTTTTGGAGAAATGTCTGTGCAACATTATTAGATATGTGATTTGCAAATATTTTTTCCCATTCTATAGATTGCCTTCTCACTGTTGATTGTTTCCTTTGATGCACAGGCTTTTTTCAGTTTGATATAGTCCTATTTATCTATTTTTCTTTTGTTTCCTATGCTTTTGGTGTCCTATCCAGGAAGTCATTGCCAAATCCCACGCCATGAACCTTTTCATTGGTGTTTTCTTCTGGGAATTTTGTTGTTTAGGCATTAGTTTAAGTCTTTAATCAATTTTGAATTAATTTTTGTATATGATACAAGGTAATTTTTGTATATGGCTTCATTCTTTTGCATGTAGGTATCCAGTTTTTCCAACACTGTTAAAGAGACTGTCCTTTCCCCAACTGAATGCCCTTGGCACCCTGATTGAAAACCATTTGACCCAATATGTGAGGGTGTAGGCATCCTTGCATTCCAGGAAAAAGTCCCACTTCGTCATGGTGTATAATTCTTTTAATGTGCTGATGAATTTGGTTTGCTAGTATTTTGCTGAAGATTTTTGTATGAATATTCATCGGGGATATTGGTCTATAGTTTTCTTTTTTTATTGAGGTATAATTGACATTTTACTTACTAAATGTGTTTCAGGTGTCTGAAGTAATGATTCAATATTTGTATAGAGTCTGTAGTTTTCTTGTGGTGTCTTTGACTTTGCTATTGGAGTGATGCTGTCCCTCACAGGAGTCTGGAAGTATTCACTTCTCCAGTTTTTTAGAGGAGTTTAAGGAGGATTGGTGTTAATTCTTCTTTAAATGTTTGGTAGCATTCCCCAGTGAAGCTGTCTGATCCTGGGATTTTGTTTGTTGGCAGATTTTTTATTACAGACTCAATCTCCTTACTAGTCTGTTAAAACTTTTTATTTCTTCATGATTCAGTCTTAGGAGGTTGTATATTTCTAGGAATTGATCTATTTCCTATAGGTTATTCAATTTCTTGGCATATAAGTGTCTGTAGTATTCTCTTATAATCCTTTCTGTTTCTGTGGCATTAGTTGTTATGTCCCATATTTCAATTCTAATTTTAGTTATTTAAGTAGTCTCTCATTTTTTTCAAGTAATCTAGCTCAGGATTTTTCAATTTTGTTGATCGTTTCAACCATCCAACTCTTAGTTTTATTGATATCCCTATTGTTTATTTTTTTCTGTTCCCTATTTTGTTTATGCTGTAATCTTTAGTATTATCTTCCTCATCCTAACTGAGTTTCTTCTTTCTCTAGTTGATATAAAGTTAGATTACTGATTTGAGACTTTTTTCTTTCTTAATGTAAGTATTTACACCTATAATCTTCCCTGTTGGCACTGCAGTCACTTCATCTCATAAATTTTGGCTTTTCCATTCTCTTTTGTCTCACAGTATTTTCTCATTTCCCTTGTGAATTCCTTGACCAAAGAATTGGCCAAATTGGTTTTTCTGAATTCCAGAAAGTTGTTGAACTCATAAGTCTGTTTCCATTTTCTATTTTGTAATTTATTTATTCCTTGGTTTTCCTCTATGATAATTTTAATGAGATCTCTAGTCAGAGATGAAGCAACTATCTTTGGTCAGTCTGCAACCCTAGATGAGACTTAACTGATTCTTAAAGTGTCTTGACCATCTATTTTATATAGATAACCCATCTAGGATAGTTCTCATTAAGAAGACAGAGTAGCATTGTGCTGTTCAGGGGCTCCTGAACCAGACCATCTAGGTTCCAAATTTGGCTGTGCTCTTTTCTAGCTGAGACTTTGAGTATGTTACTTACACTCTGTACCTTAGTTTTCTCATCAGTCAAATGAGAATAAAAAAAAATAAATACCTCACAGAGTTATTGGAAGGTGAAATGAGTTAATATTTTTAATGTGCTTAGGTCAGTGCTTGTGCATAGCTATTTCAGTACTTGGAAATTAATAAATTTGAATTTCAGAAAATGAAATGTATCTGAAAATGTGGCTCCTTGAATTTGTATCACTCATACCTGGTAGAGTTCCCTGAATACAATTACATTAAAAAAAATTTTTTTTCTGCTTAGAAATCAACTAAAATTCAGTGGTGACCGCTTTCATAGTTAAGTAGGTAGTTAATAAAAAACAAATACCTACGTTTAAATGACTGTGTATGCCTGACAAGATACACAGGCATCATAGTCACAAGTGAAATAAATTCATAGAAAGTCCAACTAACAGAGGCAAGAGGCACAACCTGGCAAAAGAAACACTCAAGGAGGAGCGCCTGGCTGACTCAGTCATTAAGCATCTGCCTTCAGCTCAGGTCATGATCCCAGGGTCCTGGGACTGAGCCCTGCATCAGGCTCCCTAGTCTGGAAGACCGCTTCTCCCTCTCTCACTCCCGCTGCTTGTGTGTCCCTCTCTTGCTGTGCTTCTCTGTCAAATAAATAAATAAAAATCTTTAAAAAAAAAAAAAAAAGGAACACTCAAGGAAACAGATTCCAAACACTTTGTTTCCTTTTATTTTTATTAATCATTGTATTCTCACAGCCAAAGCTTGAGGAGAGTAAGAACTCTACCTAGTTGAAGCCCAACCAAAAGACCATAATAAATAGCAAAAAGTATAGCCCCACAAAATTGCAGTATTTTTTAGAAATAACTTTTGATATTGTTTTCTTATAAGCATTTTGACAGGTGTTTTTAATCATACAATATTATTTGCTCACTTACGATTTAGCACATTGTACATTATCAAGTCTCAAGTGTTTTCATTTCTGAAAGACTCAACTCTGTGAGCTTAAATCTTTTCCAAAGACAAATCCCCTTAAACTTTGCTTTAAAGGAAATGAGGGAAGGCCCACAAGAGCAAAAAGTATTTTGTCTCTTAAAACTGAGGCAAGAAATAAACCAGCAGACTAAAACTAGTAAGCCTGGTTTATCACGATTCAGTCAATGGCTGCCAGAATGCCAGAAAATGAGGTTGACATGTGATTACTCTTTTTGTTTTTCTTTTGACATAATCTCAAACTTACATAAAAGCTTCAAGAACAGTACAAAGACCATTTTGCCAACCATTTTGGTAAAAGTTGTCAACAGGACACTTCATCACCCCCAAATACGTCAATGTATTATTTCCTGCACAAAAATGCATTCTCCAACACAACCATAATACAGCCATCAAAATTTGGATATTCACACTGATGCATTAGCTCCATCTAATCCTCACATCTCATTCAAATTTTGCCATTTGTCCTAATTTTGCTCTTTAGAGCACAGGGATCCAGAAGAGAATCAGGCATCCCATTGAGTTCACAGGTCTTGTTAGTCTCATTTAGCCCACAACAGTTCCTTGGTGTTCCCTTGACCCTCATGATCTTGATGCTTCTGAAAGTTATAGGGACTGAAGTTCAGATACCTTTCTTACCCAGCTCAGGGTGCAGCACCTCATTCAGAGCTGATTCTATTGAGGACCACCCACTTGGGCTAGATGCCCTAAGTTGGGCTGCTGTTGCCACTGCCACCGCAGTGACACCACCTCGCCTTACTTAGGCTCCAACACCCTTGCACTGGGCCCCCCACCTGTGCAGGCACTCCTCTTGCTCCACTGAGGTACCAGCACTCTGCACTTGGGTGTCCCACCACAGACACCCACCTCACCCTGCTCAGGCCCTGATACCCCTCACTGGGACCATTGCAGCTCCACACTCCCGGGGTGGGTGGTCTCACACAAAGGCTGAATTGCTGAGGGAGAGAGGGATAATGAGAAAAAGAAGAGGACAGCTTTAGACAGTGTTAAGAAACATGTTTTAGTATCTGTCTAAACATGAATTGTAGCAAAGATCTGAACCAGTTGACAAGCTGAAGTCATTTTACTAAGCAGAAAACACAAATTTTAAACCAGAAAAATCTTTTAGTTTCTATCATGAATCAGAAAGGAATATTTTGGAATATTAAAATGGGTGGTTACATTTGACTATGATTACTGTAAAAACATACACAGAGAATTCACTCAGTCTTAAACATTTTATATGTATACACAAAAAATGGTATTCAATCTACTTTGCTCTAACTAAAAAATGAAATCAATAAAAATTATATAAAACATTTAAATTACTATGGTATTATAAAATTTGGGTTCTTGTTTTATAATGATGTGTTAGTGTTCTCTAGAGAAACAGAACCAATAACATATTTATATGAAGTTTATTGAAATATATGAAATTTACTATAAAGAATTGGCTCATGTGTTTATGAATGCCGAGAAGTCCCAAGATCTGGAGCGTGATTCAGCAAGCAGAGACCCAGGAGAGCCAATGGTTTAGTTCTAGCCTCAGTCCAAAGGCCTGAGAATCAGGAGAATCCATGGTATTAGTTCCAAAAGTCTGTAGGCCAGCAGACTCGAAAATAGGCCAGGAAGAGGCAGTGTAAAAAGCCAATGTCCCAGCTCAAAAGCAATCAGGCAGGAGGAGGTCTCTCCTACTCCCAGGAAGGTCAGCATTTTTTTTTCTATTTGGGCTTCCACTGTTTGGATGAGGCCCACATATAATAAGGTAGGGGAAATCTGGTTTACTCAGTGTACAGATTTAAATGTCAGTCTCCAAAGACAACTTTGCAGAAGCACCCAGAATAGTATTAAGCCAAATATCTGGGCCCCTCATGGTCTAGTCAAGTTGACATATAAAATTAGCCATCACAGGGGCACCTGGGTGTTTTGGTCTGACTCTTGATTTCAGCTCAGTCCTGATCTCGGGGTCATGAGATCAAAATTAACCTTTACAAATGGCAACCTGAATGTTCCTACTGGAAATCCTCTTTCCTACAGTAAACTGCTAGCCCATGCCACCGTCACTTCTTTTTTTCTCTTGTACTTATAACATAAAATTCAACATCTTAACTACTTTTAAGTGTGCAGCTCAGTAGCGTCAAATATATGTACATTGTCCTGAAGCAGATCTCCAGAACCGTTTCACTTTGTAAAACTGAAATTCTACATTCCTTAAGCAACAACTCTTTCCCCTGCCCCTAGCCTCTCGATCACTATGCTACTTTCTGTTTCTCAGAGTATGACTATGTCAGATACCTCACAGTAGTGGAATCATAATAGTATTTGTCATTTTATGACATTTATGTCACTTAACAGAATGTCCTCAAGGTCCACCCATGTTGTAGTATTTGACAGGATTTTCTTTCTTGTTAAAACTGGGTAATATTCCACTACATACATACTACATTTTCTTTGTCTGTTTATCTATTAATGGACATTTAGGTTGTTTCCACCTCTTGACTACTGTGAATAGTGCTGCTATGAACATGGTTGTTCAAGACCCTACTTTCAGTTCTTTGGGATGAATTTCCAGAAGTGGGATTACTGGGTCGTGTACTACCATCACTTCTTACCTATACAGGGAGGCTATTGCAAGAGCCTCCCTGTATTCCCTTTGCCCCAGGCTCATTCTATTTTTTTCCATAGGTGTTAAAATTATCTTTCAAATATTTGAATCAGGTCTTTTTTTCTGTTTAAACTTCTTCAACAGAGACATCTAGTTTCTGCTTGGAATGTACAGAACTAGAAGAAGTGCCACTCCCAATCTTTAAACAATAACAAAGAAAAAAACCCTCAAGTTCCTGACTTTTATTGAACTTATCAGGCTACTGAGGTCTTAAGGCAACCAGTTATCTAAGGAGAGACAGGCATTTTCTAGGAGAGATCAGATATAAGCCTTTGCTTATCTGGGGGCAGGCACAGCTGCTAAGAAGAATCAAACATTTTTCATCCTTTGCAATTTATCAGTTTCAGAAAAATCTCCATTAGGGAATATTATATTCTGAAAAATAATTTTACAAGTAACTAAAGTGTAGTGCTTGAATTTCTAAAGCTTTTCTTATATCCATTTGCAGTGAAACCTTTCTAAAATGTGCTCTACTTTACCCCACTTTATTAAGTAGAATATAAATACCATTATTGGTCTTTTTTTTAGGCTAGAGGATCACTCTGAAACTCAGGTGTTATATCGTGCTAGAAGATCATCATGTCCTCAAGGGCCATCACATCAGGAGAGGCCCTTGAGTTCATTTAAAAAGATACTTCTCTAACTGATCTTCCGTTCCTCCAGGAATCCCTCCAAGGCTGCATAATGTCTAATGGAAAACCTTCTCTTTGGAAAGAGCAAGGCAAATGTCCAATTACCTTAGCCCTCATATGAAAGCTACCAGTAGACCCAGGAGGAAAGGAGTGGACTGGAACCCATCTAGGTCCCTGGTCAATCTTATACCCATATGATTGAACTCACCTGCCCTTTCAAAGTTTTCAGAACATATCTGAGGAGTGACATACCCACTAAAATCAAGAGAGTGTGCAAGCTTATCCAGATATAGTTATAATGCTTTCCTAGAATTCTGCGTGGTAGTGTACCATGAGTTCTTACTTAACAAAGAGCTCCTTGCTAAAGGTCTTTGGATCACCAGAAATCTGTGAATGTACTCCAATGAATTCACTTTGAAATTATAGATAAAACTTTGTATGTGGTTATGCTTGACTTTTCTGGGAAGAAGTTCCAATATTTTTTCAGTTTCTCAGAGGGAATGAAATGAGCTAAGATGTTACCCTCTAACTCTGAAGAAACAGAAGTGATGAAGTGAGTTACATTAGTCTTTTAGACAGGCTCAGTCTGAGCTGAGCATCAGGTGTAAATAAATCCAAGTGCAAAAGGTTACCTCTATGGGATTTGCTCCTGAGGCATATGTAAGTGTATGTCACAGTCGAGTTATAATGCTCCCCACCCAGTGTCCTGCACCTTTCTTTTCTTCACTAATATATCATGGACATCATTTTATGCATTTTATTTTTGTGTTTATGGAACTATGCTAATCTTTTTAATGATTACATGGGATTCCACTTGATAGCTATACCACAATTTATTTATTTGGCACCCCTTTAATAGATACCTAGATTTTTTTTTATTCTAGTTGTTGTTGTGAACAATGCAGCACTGTATATCTTTGTACTTTTGACTTCGCATAATGTACAGCAGTGGCTTTTTGCTCATTCCCTTCCAACACAGGGCATTCTTATTATCTTGGGGGCATTTTCCAGAGTGATAGGTAAAAACTATGTCTTGGACTTTTTCTTTTTATTTATTCCCTTAAAGATTTCCATATATTTATGGAGTATTTGTTTTTCCGTGAAAGGTATGTTTCCATTTGCCTCAATGAATATATCTTCACAGTGTTAAGTGTTATAAAAGTGAGAAGCCCAAAGTGCTAAGGGCTACACCCCCCCCCCATTTACCAATGGATATGTAATTTGATCCTACTTTAGAACAAATTACTCATGTGTCTATTTTCTCTTTTCAATTGTTTGTTTAAAAAGATTTATTTGAGAGAGAGAGAGTGCATGCATAAATAAATGGGGGGAAGGGCAAAGGGAGAGGTAGAGAGAATCTCAAGCAGACTCCCCACTGAGCACAGAGCCTGATGGCAGGGGCCCCATCTAACAAACCCAAGATCATGACCTGAGCTGAAATCAGGAGTTGGATGCTCAACCAACTGAGCCACCCAGGTGCCCCAATTTTCAATTATTTTTTGCAGGATCAGTTAAGGGTAGCTAGAAATCTGATAGAAAAGTCAATTGCCAAAAAAGGTTGATGAACTGATGCAGTGAGTAAAGATATATTAATATCCAAGGTGACATTTCCGGAAATACCAGGGACAGAGGAAATAAGGAGATAAAAATTTCTATAACATGACTTCAACTTGAATTAAGTATGACCCTACTTAAGGAAATGTTCATAGTGATTGCCTATTTGTTTTTTTTTTTTAAGATAAAGAATGCTTTGCTGTAACTATAGCTTTTATCATTATCTATAGAAAAATAATTGTATGTCTTACAGTGAAAACTTTTTTTTTTTATGGGCACCTGGATGGCTCAGTGAGTTAAGCCCCTGCCTTTGGCTCAGGTCATGATCCGAGGGTCCTGGGATCGAGTCCCGCATCAGGCTCCTTGCTCTGCAGGGAGCCTGCTTCTCCCTCTGCCTCTGCCCGCCACTCTGCCTGCTTGTGCTCTTTCTCTCTCTGACAAATAAATAAATAAAATCTTAAAAAAAAAACACACTTTTTTAAAAAAGATTTTATTTATTTACTTGACAGAGAGAGACACAGCGAGAGAGGGAACACAAGCAGGGGGGAGTGGGAAGGAGAGAAGCAGGCTCCCCACTGAGCAGGGAGCCCGACGCAGGGCTGGATCCCAGGACCCTGGGATCTGACCTGAGCTGAAGGTAGCCGCTCAACAACCGAGACACCCAGGTGCCCCCTTACAGTGAAAACTTATAAAACTTTGAAAAGGTTGTGATTTTTAAATGTGAACTTTAAAGTTTTATTCTTGAAGTAATCTTTCTGCAAGTTTTTGGCAGTTGTACTATTTTAATATTTTACTTGATTCTTTGAGAGTATATTAAGACTGTGGTTCCATATGAAGAAGACAGTCAAGCTCTGTGATGAAGCCAATGGTTGGTAGATCATACATTTTTCTGTGAATTTCAATATGATTTTGATAAAATCATGGTTTCAATTCAAGGAGTATTTGTTTTATTTATTTATTTATTTATTTTTTAATCATATGATCTCTCTGATATGAGGAACTTGAGGGGCAGGGTGGGGGGTCATGGGGGGTAAGAAGGGAAAAATAATGAAACAAGATGGGATGGGGAAGGAGACAAACCATAAGAGACTCCTAATCTCACAAAACAAACTGAGGGTTACTGGGGGGTGGGAGGGTAGGGATAGGGTGGATGGGTTATGGACATTGGGGAGGGTTTGTGCTTTGGTGAATGCTGTGAAAGATGTAAGCCTGATGATTCACAGACCTGTACCCCTTGGGCAAANTGGGGGGTGGGAGGGTAGGGATAGGGTGGATGGGTTATGGACATTGGGGAGGGTTTGAGCTTTGGTGAATGCTGTGAAAGATGTAAGCCTGATGATTCACAGACCTGTACCCCTGGGGCAAAGAATAAAAATAAAATTAAAAAAAAATACTGTAAAGAAAAAAAAAGGAGTATTTGTTTTATTATCTGCACAGCTCTAAGCTAGATGTTTCACCTAACTCACTTGGAGTTTGCCAAAGACCCATTACCAATGTGAAATATAAATATTGAGGGCCTGGAGGTGGGGCAAAGGAGGTGCCAAGGAGGATGAAGTAAACAGGGGAAGGCGTGTTCTAGGCAGAAGGACCAGCTTATAGGTGAGAAAGAGCCTGGCATGTGAAAGGGTCTGAGAGAAGTTGAGAGTGGATGAAATATCTAGACAGGGATTCATGTGAGGAGAGACATAGGGCTGGAGAGGTTAGACAGGTCAGGTCATGCAGGGGATTTATTTTATGCTAAGGACTATAGGCTATCTTCAGAGAAAAAAAAGAACATAAGAGGGTTCTGGTCAGAGGAGTAAGATCATGAGATACAGTATAAAAATGCATTAGAGGGGAGTGAGAAGCCTAAAGACTGGAAGACCATTTTAAGAGCCCAGATAAGACATGACTACAACTTTAAGTAAAATAGTGGAAATTGGAATGGATTGAGTTCTATCACTGTGAGAAGTTTTCAGAAGGTAGAATCTACCATATTTGTAAATAGGTTGAATAGGAGCAGGAAGATAAGTGAAGAGTGATGTGAAGTCTCCAGCACTGGAGAGCTGATAGAGCTTTTACATTAGAATACTAGAGAAGACTTGGAGGGCTGAATTGACAGGTTTGAAGTGGCCATGTGACATCCATGTGCAAATACTTGGTAGATAGCTAGTTAACATGGATTGGAAGATTAGGAGAGAAATCTGAACTGAACTGGAGATCAGATGTGGGAGCATCAGCACAAAGATAATTACAGTCAGAGAGACAGATAAGATAGCCCATGGCATGTGTCAAGTGAGATAAGATGGGCTGGACGGAACCCTGAAGATCACAAATCCTGATCAAGAAAACCAAAGGGGGCGCCTGGGTGGCTCAGTGGGTTAAAGCCGCTGCCTTCGGCTCAGGTCATGATCCCAGGGTCCTGGGATTGAGGCCCACATGGGAGCCTGCTTCCTCCTCTCTCCTCTCTCTCTGCCTACCTCTCTGCCTACTTGTAATCTCTCTCTCTGTGTCAAATGAATAAATAAAATCTTAAAAAAAAAAGAAAAGAAAAAAAAGAAAACCAAGGGACTGTGGAATAAGGGAAGCCAAGGAAACACTGCAAGAATGAGGGAGATATCAACTGGGGCAAATAAGACACAAGTCAAATAAGATGAGTCCATTAGATTTAGCAGAAATTTACACAACAATAGCTTTAAAAAGCTAGTGGAAATGGGAGGGAGATTGGGGCTGGGGCTGAGAAGTGGGAGGAGGGTGAGACAATGGAGGTAGTGAGCACAAACAAATACTTGTGGAAAGTTTGAATGTAATGGATAAGGCTCAGTCCTTAGATTCTGGGGTCAGGCATCAGCCCCCTGCTCAGTGGGGAGTCTGCTTCTGCCTCTCCCACTCCCCCTGCTTGTGTTCCCTCTCTCGCTGTCTCTCTCTCCGTCAAATAAATAAATTAAATCTTTAAAAAAAAAGAGAGAGAGAGATAAAGGGCTAGAGGCCAGCAACCTGTGGTTGAGCAGACCTTGTGTTTTTCAGATGAATTTATGGTGTGTTTAAAGGCTGATGGGAAGAGATATAAGAGTTGAACACATGGGAGAAAGGGGTGGCAAGTGAAGGAGAAAGCGGTGAAGGATGACAACATCATGGGAGAAGGAGATGGTGGGGTTCATGAAAACATGGGAGGGATGGAATCCAGAGACAGGTAGAGGGATTAGCTTGAAGAAGAGGAGAGGCACTTTACCCTTTTCTATTGTAAGTAGAAGGAAAGTGGTAAGGACAAGGCCTATTGGCAAGGAAGTGCATTTGTTTAGTACCTCAAGTTCAGTAATTGCTCATGTGTCAATTGCTAGTGTCTCTGTGAGTGAAAGAGTCATGAGCACATAAGGAGGACACTGTGGAATCTAAGACTTGAAGAGAATGAGGAAAGTATGAGAAAGCTTAAAGGAGACCAGGAGAGAGATAGACCCAACCAGAAAACAGAAGGATCTGGATGTGGTAAGGCTGATTTTGTAATGGCACCAATTCAAACCATTTCATTACTTTTTCTGTAGTTGCATCCTCAAGATTTAGAAATGGGGAAAGCAAATGATTGTGTTAATCCAGGTTTAGGGTTTTCCAGAACACAACAATGGTGGGAGATATGATAAGAGACTGGAGAATATTATCAAGAATATTACCAATAGTAAAAACACCACCAAAAATTCCATTAAAAAATAAGCCAAGAACTTGAATAGACATTTTCCCAAAGAATACATATAAATGATCACAGGTATATGAAAAGATGCTAAATATCACTAATCATCTGGGAAATGTAAGTTAAAACCACAATAAGATATCATCTCATATCTGTTAGGATGACTAATGATCAAATATATATTAAAGACAGTGTTGGTGAGAGTGTGGAGAATTGAAACCTTCATGCACTATTGGTGGGAATGTAAACAGGTGCAGCCACTATGAAAAACAGTGTGGAAGTACCTCAAAAAATTAAAAATAGAACTACCATATGATCCAGCAATCCCACTTCTGGATATTTATCCAAAAGAATTGAAATCAGGATCTCAAAAAGATATTGGTACTTACATGTTCATTGTAGCACTACTTGAAATAACCAAGATGTGGAAACATCCTAAATTTTCTTGATGATGGATGGATGGATTTTTTGAAATGCAGTATATTCACACAACGGAATGTTATTCAGCCTTAAAAAAAGAAGGAAATCCTGGGATATGTGACAACATAGATGAATCTTGAAGACATTGTGTTAAGTGAAGTAAGCCAGTCACAGAAGGACAAATACTGTATGATTTCACTTATCTTACACAGTCACACTTGCTAACAGATACATGAAAAAAGTATTCAACATCATTAATCATCAGGGAAATGTAAATCAAAACTACAGTGAGCTATCACCTCACACCTGTCAGAATGGCAAAATCAAAAACACAAGGAACAACAGGTGTTTGTGAGGATGTGGAGAAAAAGGAATCCTCGTGCACTGTTGGTGGGAATACAAACTGGTGCAGTCACTGTGAGAAATAGTATGGAGGTTCCTCAAAAAGTTAAAAATAGAACTACCTTATGATCGAGCACTCGCACTACTGGGTATTTACAAGAACAGTAATTCAAAGAGCTACATGCATCCTTTTGTTTAAAGCATCATTATTTATAATAAGCAAGATATGGAAGCAGCCCATTAACGAATGGATAAAGAAGATGCAGTATATAAACAATGGAATATTATTTAGCCATAAAAAAACAAAATCTTGCCATTTTCAAGGACATGGATGGAGTTAGAGAGTATAATGATAAATGAAATAAGTCAGAGAAAAACAAATAACATACGATTTCACTCATATGTGGAATTTAAGAAACAAAACAAATTAGCAAAGGAAAAAAAAAAAGAAAGACAAACCAAGAAACAGACTCTTAACTATTGGCGAACAAACTGATGGTTATCAGAGGGGAAGAGGTGGGGGGATAGATGAATAGGTGATGGGGATTAAGGAGGGTACTTGTGATGAACACTGGTGATGTCTGGAAGTGTCGAATCACTATATTGTACACCTAAAACTAATATAACTCTGTACGTTAACTAATTAACATATGTTAACATATTAACATATATTTTAAAAATTTTAAAAAGGGAAATGCAAATCAAAATCACACGAGGTATCACCTAACACCTGTTAGAATGGCTGTTATCAAAAAGATAAGAAATAACAAGTGCTGGCAAGGTTGTTAGAGCAAAGGAACCCTTGTACACTGTTGATGGGAATGTAAATTGGTATAGCTATTATTCATAAAATTAAAAATAGAACTACCATATCACCCAGCAATTCCACTTCTGGATATTTATCCAAAGGAAGTAAAAACATTGACATGAAAAGATATGCGTACCCCCATGTTCACTGCAGCATTATCTATAATAGTCAAGACATGGGAATAATCTAAATGTCCACTGATGGATGAAAGGATAAAGAAACTATGATATACATACACACACACACACATATATGTATACATATATATATATATATATATATATATATATATATATATACTCCACAATTGAATATTATTCAGCCATTAAAAAGAATGAAATCTTGGCATTTGGGATAAAATGGACAGAACTTGAGGGCATTATGCTAAGTGAAATAAGTCAGACAGAGAAAGATAAATACCATATGATCTTATTTACATGTGAACATAAGAAACAAAGAAGCAAACAAAAGCAAACCCATAGATAGAGAGAATAGATTGGTGGTTGTCAGAGGCAGGGGTAGGGAGTAGACAAAATGGATGAAGTGGTCAAAAGGTACAAACTTCCAGTTATAAAATAAACGAGTCCTGTGGATGTCATGTACAGCATGTGATTATAGTTAACAAAACTCTATTGTATATTTGAAAGTTGCTAAGAGAGTAGAACTTACAAATTTGCATCACAAGAAAAAATTTGTTAACTATGTATGATGATGGATGTTAACAAGACTTGCTGTGATCAGTTTGAGATATTTACATATATTGAATAATTATGTCATATACCTGAAACTAATATAATGTTATAAGTTAATTATATGTCAATAAAAAAGAAAATCCTTTTGGAATAAGATCAACAAATTCAATTAAACCTTATACTTCATCTGTAGAAGGACTTTTAAAACCTTGCCTTCATAAGTCACACGATTCTTTTTACATATGAAAAGATATGTATCAAGTCACAAACATTCCATGTGAGGAAATAATTACTGAGAAATTCTGTTAGAAGAATAAATGGACTTACATATTTATAGAGGTGACAAAAGAAATAACATCTGAAGAATACAGTGGTTTAAAATAGAGAAGCTAGGAGCACCTGGGTGGCTCGATCAGTTAAGTGTCTACCTTCGGCTCAGGTCATGATTTCAGGCTCCTGGGATCGAGCCCCAGTCAGGGTCCCTGCTCAGTGGGGAGCCTGCTTCTCTCTCTTCTTTTGCAGCTCCCCCTGCTTGTGCTCTCTTAAATAAATAAATAAATAAATAAACAAACAAATAAATAAATAAATAAATAAAATGGAAAAGCTATTCACTCAGCTGAGCAAGAAAGGAGGTCTCTGACTCTTCTTCCTCCCCTGAGACCCTAACCGGTTCTTCTTCCCAAACACCAGTCCCTCACCACCACCCACCCCATCTGTCTCAAAAGCCAGACATACAAATATACACACTTCTCCTCTGTGGGAAGTGAGGTCTCAACTAGGATTCTGGCAGAATGAAAGAAATTCAAAGTGTGGTCGATAATTTCGCAGCATTCAAGTAATACACACACACACACACACACACACACACACACACAGTGTACAGTTGAAAAGAGTACAGGACTCGGTATCAGAAGATGTGGATTCCAATTCCTGTTTGTCCCTCTTGTTTGACCTTGAGAAAGTAATCTGACGTCTCTGGGACTCAAATGCCTTCTTTATAAAGGTTTAGATTAAAATGAGCTCAGAAGTTCCCTTCAGCTTTGAAATTCTAGAATTCTGGGATTATACTGAAAAGAAATCATTTTCCCATGATTCTACATGGATGTGATGCTAACTTCCAGCTATGGCTATAAACCATAACTGGTAGGAATGATCTTATACTCCACAGTCACAAGAGGACTTTCTGTTGTTTTCATTCTGACTAGAGATCTGAGAATATTTGCATAACAAATTTGGAGAAGTATGAGAATTTTTATTTTAAAGTGGCTATAGCAAAGGCTCTAGTAACATTCAGTAACACAAAGTTTTTTGTTAGAAAGGAGTTCTAGGAAATAATAGATGCTAATTCACTCTTCATTTTTAAATAAATGCACCCAAAACTGCAAATCCAAAGAAACACGCAAAACTATGGACATAATAAGGAGTCAATGTGATGAGAAAAAGGAGTTACTTTAAACTGATCTCCTGACCTTTATTGTCTTTTATGATATGACCGTGGCTATTAGTAAGGTTGCCCATATACCACAGTTTGTCTAGGACAGTCCTGGTTTATGTTTTTGTTCTTATGTAATTCAGGGTATTTCTCCCTTTTACTCTTGAAAATGTCCTAGTTTGGATGCTAAGTTATAAGGTTACCCTATTGTTAGTAGATTTGTTTCTGCTTTGCTTAATTCCTAAAACCACTTCAAAGATATTCTCCATCTGGTTCTCAAATGTTTCTTCAGATGGGCCTTATGAAAACAATTGCAGCCAGAAGAGTTGGTTTTCCTCTCTCTCTTTCATTTCCTTGCTGCAGCATTATGAAGAGCCACATTTGTCACAGTGATTTAAATTGCTGATGTTAGAGTGACTTCTCTCTGACATATAAAGAGCTCAGAAGTCATTGCTCCTTGCCTTATGACAAGAAAAAGCTGGGAAAACTGAAAATCAAAGAATTTTCTTGTACCTGTCAGAGAACTGAGGTCAGTTCAGGCCACCTCCCTTAAATCTGGAGAGTCAATCACAACAGGAAAGATACCTGGAGCAGACACAGCAGGTCAAAAGAAAGCCCCAAAGGCAAGAGGGAGGAAAAGACAAATCCACTAGCAGAATGTGAAGCCTCTAGTGTTTATAGCTGAAACAAACATTAAACACAGCCCAACTCCTAGCCAGAGTAACATAGATCCTTACACAAATAGCCTTTTACCTCAGTTCTTATTACCAGATAAAACACACCTAACTTTCAAAAAAAAATTGTTGAAGTTGTGCCAAAAGACAAGAAAAACACAGGCATAGAGACAAAGCAAGCATCAAAACCAGACCCAGATAGGACCAATTATCAGAAAGGTAACTAAAAATAATTACGATGAATATGTTAGACCCTCAATGGGAAAAGTAGACAACATGCATGAATGGATGGGTAATGTAAACAGAAAGATGGAAACACTAAAGAAAAATCAAAAGGAGTTGCCAGAAGTCAAAAGCACAGTAATATAAATAAAGAATGCCTTTTATGGGCTCATCAGTGGACTAGATACAGCTGAGGGAAGAATCAGTGACCTTGCAGGTAGGTCAATGTATAGTTCTCGAACTGAAATTCAAAGAGAAAAAAAGAAAGAAAGAAAAAATAGAGCAGAATATCCAAGAACCAGGCGGGAATTATAAAATGTGTAACACGCATAATTGGAATATCAGAGATAAAATAAAAAAGAGTGGAGTAAAAGAAATATTTGAGGGACTGTCTGAAAATTTTCCAAAATTATTGACAGACACCAAACGACAAATCCAAGAATTTCAGAAGACTCCACGTCAGTTAAATACCAAGAAATCTACAGGAAGACATTATCATATTCAAACCACAGAAAACCAAAAATAAAGAGAAAACTGGAAAACATCAGAATGAGGATAAACGTTTTGCCTCTGGAAGAATAAAGATTAAGAATGACAGCTGAGGGCGCCTGGGTGGCTCAGTGGGTTAAAGCCTCTGCCTTCGGCTCAGGTCATGATCTCAGGGTCCTGGGATTGCGCCCCACTTCAGGCTCCCTGCTCAGTGGGGAGTCTGCTTCTCCCTCTCTCTCTCTGCAGCCCCTGCCCTCTTGTGCTCTCTCTCTGTCAAATAAATAAATAAAATCTTGAAAAAAAAATGACAGCCACCTTCTCTCCTCAGAAACCATGTAATCAAGAAGAGAGTGGAGCAAAATCTTTAAAGTGTGGAAGATTGAGTTCTATATCTAGAATATGCCAGAATTCTGTATCTAGTAAAATTAGCCTTCAAAAATGAAGGAGAAATAAAGACTTTTGAAGATGAAGAAAAACTGAGGGAACTCACTGCCAACAGACCTACCCTGAAAAGTTTGAGTAAAATCTTCAGGCGGAAGGAAAATGATCTAAGTCAGAAACTCAGATCTACATGGGGCGCCTGGGTGGCTCAGTGGGTTAAAGCCTCTGCCTTCGGCTCAGGTCCTGATCTTAGGGTCCTGGGATCGTGCCCCTGCTCAGCAGGGAGCCTGCTTCCTCCTCTCTCTCTGCCTGCCTCTCTGCCTACCTGTGATATCTCTCTCTCTCTCTCTCTCTCTCTCTCTCTCTCTCTCTCTCTCTCTCAAATAAATAAATAAATAAATGTTTAATAAATAAAAGAAACTCAGATCTACAAAAGAAAGGAAGAATATTAGAAAAGGTATAAAGTTAAATAAATCTTTACTTTTTCTTATTTTTAACTGTTTAAAGGAATTAAAACAACAATGTGTTAGTTATATATAGCATATTCTTAAGTAAGATGAATGCCGGTAATGTCACAGAGATGGAAGAAGGACTTGGAATATTCTAATATAAGGTAACCATATTACATGAGGTGATAGAGTATTATATGAGGGTGGACTCATAGTAATTGTGGGGTATATTGCAAAGTCTAGGACAACCACTAAAATGAGGTAAAATTTTTAAAAAGGTATAAAAGAGGTATTTTAAAAGAGGTATAAATTTTAAAAGAGGTTTAAATGATATGAGAGAGGAGAGATAAAATGGGATCAAATAAAATGCTCAGTTAAAACCAGAGAAGGTAAAAAGTGGAGGGGAGAAATAAAGTATAAATGCAGCAAATAGAAAACATTAACAAAGATGGGAGATTTTCACCTGGCTAAATATTGACAATCAATTTAAATGGGACTGGCCTAAACATATCAGTTAAAAACCAGAGACTGTCATATTGGATAAAAAAAAAAAAAAACATCCAATTCAGTTTAAAAATTAGGACTCAGTATATTACCCATGTTTTCAGCTTCAGTAAACTCTGTGTTTTAACATTTGCTCTGCATGTATATGTTGACATGTCTTTTTCTAGGCAATGCAATAATACACCTTAGTCACCTTTCCTTGACTTATTGCCTCCCACATTGCCCTCTCCCTAGTGGAGTGTGCTTTTCTTCCTTTTCTTTTCTTTTCTTTTTTTTTTTTAAAGATTTTATTTATTTATTTGAAAGAGAGAGAGAGAGAGAGAGAGAGAGAGAGAGAGAGAGCACAAGCAGGGGAGAGGGAGAAGCAGACCCGCTGCTGAGCAGGAAGCCCGATGTGGGACCGGTCGGAGGACCCTGGGATCATAGCCTGAGCCAAAGGCAGATGCTTAACCAACTGAGTGATGCAGGCACCCCTGGAGTGTGCTTTTCAAATACGAGCCCGAGAGCGCACTGAAATTATGCAAACTAGCCAATCCTAAACCTACTTGTCCTTCTTTAGCATTTTCATCCTAAAGAAAGCACAATAAAGACTCTTGCCAACAGTTCCCCTCTCTCTCTGCCTCTTGACTGACCCTGATGCTTCCCCATGTGGCCCCCTGGGGTGTGGTGTGTCCCCACCTCTTAGGAACTGAGTAATAAACTATCTTTTTAATCTCCTGATTACTGACCTTACTACACCTCAGGTTTTCTATCAATACATGATACTCTGAAACACTCAGACACATAAAAAGTAAAAAGATGGAGAAAGGTATATCATGCTAACACTAATTTTAAAAAAGTTGGAGTGACTATATTAATTTTAGACAAATTGTAGCTACATTGCGATGCAGTGACGCTTTCCTAAGCCATTGCACAAGTACCATGATGCACCAAGATTTCTGTAATCCCTTGTTATTAAAAAAATTCCTTTGTTGTTTAAGATTCCTGTCTACCACCATAAGGCATTAGGCTGAAAAGATAATATGATTCTATTTTGCATTTGGATCTGATGTATGTGCCACTCACAAAAGTGTTAAGGGTGAGTGAAGACAGAGACGTTTTGTGGACTCACTCAGAGACTGATGGGCTCTGGAGGACTAATGATGAGAAAGAACAATGGTTGGAGACAGGTGGGCACCCAACAAATGGATGGCCTGATGGGCTGGATGGGAACATACTTACTTTCATGTCGAAATAGCTGGTAAAAACAATCTCCACCTCACCACTCCCACGAACAATGACTCAGATATAGAAACAGGATGGGCTCAGCACCCTCATTTCTGCGGTGCCTTATTGTCCTGAAATGCTATTGGACATCAGGCAGGAATCTGAGTCAGGTTAAGAGGATGCCAAAGAAGAAATATTCTCTTCTCGTGGAAATTACATATAGAGGAAAGTTTTATGACTTAGAACTCAGGGGTTCCCAATCCTTTATAGAAGGTCTGTATCTTGGGGCACCTGGTGGCCCAGGTCATGATCCTAGGGTCCTGGGATTGAGCCCCACATTGGGCTTCCTGCTCTGCAGGAAGCCTGCTTCTTCCCTCTCCCACTCCCCCTGCTTGTATTTCTTCTCTCTCTGTCTCTCACTGTGTCAAATAAATAAATAAAATCTTTAAAACAATTATAGAAGGTCTGTATCCTCTGGACCCGTCCACAAATAACCATGCCATTTTTGATCCATTCCAGTGAGAATAAGAAGCTAAACATTTCATATAGTGGGTTGTCCAAAATAAGATTATGTATGTCATGTACAAGGACATGAACTGTTGCAATTAAATAGTATTATTCCCATTAAAAATGAGTATTAATCAATGTCCTGACTCTTTACTCCTTTTCATTTGCATGTGAAGACCCTCAGCCTTCTCAGATATCTCTTTTCTTGACTTGCAAACAAACAAACATCCTCTTGCTTTCTGGCTTTCATTATTGATGCCTTTTTGGAAGAAGGTGCATCTATGAGAGTCTGAATGATCTGATTTTATCAAGGGACCCTTCTCTCTCCTTGGTTTTTAGTCCTTCGTGTAGTTCCTCACTTCCAGCCCCCATTTGAACCCATCTCAGCCCAGGGATGTTTTGCTTTTTTTTTTTTTTTTGAGGACCCAGCCAGGAGCCCTGAGTATGGGGCCTGTCGCTGGCTAAGTCTGAAGAAATACTCTCATTCAGATGACATCACTCTTCTCCTCAGCCCCCAGTAGCCCCTCATAGATGTAGTCCTAAGGAAGAATTTTCCTTCCACTCTTTTGGCCCAGGACAAGTCTTTGAGCAAGTGCATTATTTGAAGAAAATTCAAGCTGACATGGGATTTGGGGAAAAAGAAACAAATAAACCCAATTTGTGAGGTGGGGTTTTATCCTTTCCCCTACCACACACACACACACCACAATCTAAACCTTATCATGGCTTTCAGTGTCTCCTCCCAGCAGTGGGAGATACTTGTGTCAGGACTCTCCTCATGCTTGGTTGGAAAGGGAGACCTTTGAAAGGCAGGGTAGGGTGAAGAGATGTCCAAGTTATGCTACGATAGTCCTAGAAACTCTTCCAGTTGTGTCCTGATGAATATGCAAGACCCCCGTCTACTTTCTGGTGCATGGTAAGGGTCTATTACTGACCTTGCAAGATGGTCAGCTGTCAACGTGACTGGAAGGCTTTTGCAGCCACACAGGTGGAGTTGCCAGAACCCCAGTGACTACCGAGGGCAGCAGGGACCCAGGGAGGAACAGGTTAGCCCACAAAGTAATTCATCTTCTAAAAGCAAAGCAAAAAGTCTTTATGCTGCATGATTCCATTTATTTTATTTTTTTTTTAAGATTTTATTTATTTATTTCACAGAGGGAGAGAGATCACAAGGAGGCAGAGAGGCAGGCAGAGAGAGGGGGAAG
>LNAC01000500.1:885328-1049457 GCA_002007465.1 Ailurus styani
AGTGAAATAAGTCAAGCAGAGAAAGTCAATTATCACATGGTTTCACTTACTTGTGGAACATAAGGAATAAAATGGAGGACTCTAGGGGAAGGGCAGGAAAAGTGAATTGGGGTAAATTGGAAGGGGAGACGAACCATGAGAGACTGTGGACTCTGAGAAACAAACTCAGGGTCATGGAGGAGAGGAGGGAAGAGGGATAGGTGAGCCTGATGGTGGGTATGAAGGGAGGCATGTATTGCATGGAGCACTGAGTGTGATGCATAAACAATGAATCTTGGATCACTGAAAAAAAAAATTTCAGGATGGCATTTAAAAAAGAAAAAGAAAAATGAGCTTTCTTCTATTAAGTCAGACATTAAAGAGATTTTCAAAAATATAAAAGTAATAAAAATTATTTTTCACAAAACATGTTAACAATGAATAAGTTTGTTATTTTTAAATAAATTAACAACTGTTTTTAGACTTCCTCATTTTTAGCCTCTAATATAGCAAATACCAATAGACATAGGGTCATATAAACAAAAGCTCTTTGGGTTCTTCAAAAATTTTTAAGCATATAAAGAGTTACTAAGAAAAGTTTGAGAATCATTGTTCTAAAGAATTATAAATTGCTAAAATTTATCCCAGAACAGAGATATCAAGGCAAATTAATTACCATAGAAGAAATCATAGTTTATAGTTACCTCTAAATAAAACATGCATTCTACCAAGTCTAAGACAAACGTAACCACACTACTGTATAAACTTTTCACAGCATGAAGGAAAGCTTCCAAATTTGTTTCTTTGATGCCAAGCATCATTAATACACACACACACATCTTTAAAACAATCCAATTGTGGAGCACCTGGGTGGCTCAGTTGGTTAAGCAACTCCCTTCGGCTCAGGTCATGATCCCAGGGTCCTAGAACTGAACCCCAAGCTGGGCTCTCTGCTTAATGGGGAGTCTGTTTCTCCCTCTTCCTCTGTCCCTCCCCCTCTGCTTGTTTTCTCTCACATAAATAAAATCTTTAAAAATATACATTTTTAAAAAGTCATTTGTAATATTTTGTCAAGAGATTTTTTTTCCAAAAATACAAAAAAAGCTCAATATTAAGAAATTTATTCACCATATTACTAGATTTTAAAAATCATCCAAATACATACTTAGTTACTACTTCAAAGGAATTTGACAAAATTCTAAATTCATTCTAAAATGAATTCAGAAAATTACTAAAAGAAACCATAGGATAATAAAAAAAAAAATCTCAGAACATGGAAGGTCCTTCTTAGCAATCAATTAACTTCTTGATGAGCCCCATCCAGTGGGATATAAACATGGAAAAGTTTTTTCTTCTAATTACTGGTTTCAACTGCATTGTGTCAGTCATCTTTTTCCACCCCTAAATTAAAATCTAGGAAAGAGTGAATGACTTTCCGGTAACTTCAGGTTATTAAAACTCAGTCCAACTCAGTATGAAACCCTAAATTGATCCAATTCAAAGCTTTGTCCTCGCTATCACCAGGCAGACTTGTGCTTGAATAAAGAAACTATAACATTTATAATCCAAACTAGAGCACTCTTGAGTGAAAGTTAGCCCTAGTAATAATAACATCTTGGTTATGTACTGAGGCTATCCTGGCTAAATCAGGTGAATGGCCACCTCAGATTAAAGGACTTGAAATGGGGAGAAGGGAGTCTCCTCTGCTATTTCAAGCCTCCTTCCCTGTGGATTCTATACCTAGTTCCTCCGGTGTTGGGGAGCAGGAAGGAGGGACAAAGGGGGCAGAAGCCATCTTGAATTTCTGGCAATATGTTGGTGGTGAAGAAATATTCTTGGATTTCTTTTATTTTTTATTTGTTCATCCTTTCAAAGTGGGAAGATCACATAGTCTAGCACACTCCTTTTACAATGAGAAAACTAATGCTCACGTAGATGGGATGACTTCTGAGAGGTGGCAGACCTAGCAGTGGACTTAAACATGTCCTCAAAACTCCTGTCAGTGTACTGTTTGCTGCACTACAGCTGCCTCTCCTACACGTGCCTATCAGAGCCAGGAACAGGTTGCGCAAGGCCTTGGTACTTCTGCAAGTATTCACCTCAGGTGTAATATTTAAGGAGTGCCAGTGCTGAGGTGTTGTCTGAAACCTTGACCAAGGAGACATCTTCTTCCAAAGTCACATGGTTGTTGGTAGTATTTCAGTTCTTTGGGGGCTGCTGGACTGGAAGCCTCAGTTCATGCTGGCTGTTGGCCACAGGCTACCCTCATTTCCTTGGTCCTCTCCCTATAGCAACTCCCAATATGGCAGCTTGCTTTATCAAAACTAGTAAGGGAGAGAGTCTGCTATAGAATCCTATTTAATCTACTCATGGAAGTGAATTCCAGCACATTTGCCAAATTCTAGCATTTACAGCAAGTCACACATTTCCACATTCAAAAGAAGATTCCACAGGAGCATGAATAACAGGTGGTGGAGATCACTGGGGGCCATATTTGAGGCTGTCCACCACACAAGCAATGCAGCAGAATTAGTGTGTGGTGAAAGTAGTAGGTTCCATAAAGGGAGGCAAATGGTATTTTCTAAAAATTCTATGTAACATGAAAAGCACAACCTCAGGGGAAAAAATGATTGATGGGTAAATCTGTCCTTGCCTCCTCTGCATATCAGGATCACAAAAGTGTGACCACAGGAGTCTTCTGCTAAAACTAGGAAATGGCACTATGTGACAGAAGTAGACTAATTTGTCAGATTGCATTTCAAGAAACATTATAATCTCTAGGCCTGCAGGCCTGAGAAGAGGAGAAAGAAAGGGGGAAAAGAAGTACTACAAGGTTTGATGGATAGGACATTAAGTTTCTACCCCTACAGAGAATCCTGTGAGCTCTGTAGTTAAATATGATTGAAAATTACAAACTCAATGCAAGTTCCATAGGAATCATTCTCAATGAAGAGATCTGTGTCTGTAATTCTGTTCCACTGTTCACTTTAGTGAAATGATTTTAATGAGCAAATAGAGTTAACTGGCCTTGAGTATCTACAGAACTTCCAACCAAAAAAAGGGAAGAGTTAAAAAATAAGGATTCCATCTTACAATTGACACATATTAGTAGCTCAATAAAATTTCTAACCTCAACTAAAGTAAAATACAGAGTATCTTACTATGCTCTGTTACTTCACATAATAGGATTTTATACCTTGAAGATAAGTACAGCTACTCATGATAACGGTAAGAGCTAACATATAGTGAGAGACACCATAGAATAGAGGTAAGAGTGCATACTCTGGAGTTAGACTGCAGAGCTTCAAACACCAGCTTTTCCTGTGACCTTGAGCAGACCACCTAACCTCAGCCTTCCCATGCATAAAATAAGAATAATAGCACTTATGTTCCAGGGTTGATGTGAGAATCAAACAAATTGATATCAGTACAGTGCTGGCTACTGTCATGTACCCAGGCCTGTTCTAAGTCCTCACAAGTAATCCTTGTAAACTACAAGGAATTGTCTCCACATTTCACTCTCCTGCCAATACAACATGGGTAACCACAAGAGAAAGTTTTAATCTTTCTGGTTTTTATCTTTAAATTTCAGACTTTACTCTTAAATTTTAACACAAAGTTATTTAGATCAAAAATTCTGCAAATAAAACTGTGTTTAAACAGACACTTGACACATTCATTTGAAAATTTGTCTTTACTATTTTACTAATAACATGTACCACGAATTAGGTAGTTTTGAACTTCTGTTAATTTCCTTTCGTAAGTAGTATGATGACACTGTCATTGCAGCAAAAGACCAGTAGATGGCTGTCCACAGAAAGGAACGAATACCTATAGAGAGTCTTTAAAAGATCATTTTAAAAGACCTACAAAAATCAGTAAAGGAAGGCTATGGATAGATGAGTTGAAAACACAGAGTTTGCAATGGTCTTAAGAATTTTTTTTTAAATTAAAAAAAAAAAAAATTTTTTTTTAATTTGTAAAATGAAACGGATATTCAATTCCACCTTTTCACAGTAAAATCTTCATTAACTGCTAGAGGAAGTATCTATTTGGGTATAACCTTCCCAAAGGCCAACTTACTTAACACCAAAGTACTTATAATCTTATAATATGCATAACTGATCTAAGGCATTAAGGATGGCATCCTGTATTTTCTTCTTTTGGATAAACTGTCGATTTTTACTTTTTCTCCAATATCTTACATTACATTAGAACATTACTTTTTAAATGAAAATGTGGGGCCCACAGAAGCAGTTAACTTTCAAGAGAAAAATAAAATAAAATATCTCAACTAAACATAAATTTGAAAATAGGCTTTTATTACATTTTTCTATTACCTCAATCAGCTGTTTCCTTAGTTCTAGTCATACCAACAATTTTTCCCTTACATGCCAGGCCACATTTAGCCTCTTTCTATACTGAAATTCTTTTCTAAGGTCAAGGAAGTTAATTTGTTCACCATTTTCTCAAGTACTGGAAGGGGAAGGGAAACCTAAGAATAGATGTACCAGATTTGTTCCTGAAAAAAAAAATCACAAACACACTTCTCAAGCATTCCTACTGGTAGCCATAGCAATAAGTAAAAGCCCTAAGTTATGAAGTCTCATTTAGGTTAAAGCTAGTAAACTAAGACTGCAAGTTTTCAGAATTTTTGCTGCAATTTCTATTAATATGGTTTTTATAGCCAGATGACACTTTAGAATAATTGAATTAGAAATATACACACTTTAATATTTAAATTAATTGGTAAATGGCAGAAAAACCTAGTATACATATTTTTATGAGCCAAAGAAAGCCAGCCTATTAACTATGCCCAATTATCACCAAACAAATAAGTTCATGCTATTATTTGATAAAAGCTTTAAGTATGATTTCCCTCTAAGGAACAGAAGGGAAAGGCTCAAGAAGGAGCCCTAATAGGAGGGGTCAGAGGTCTGTCCTTCACCAGTTCTGTGTGTCTGAGAAAATTAACTCTTCTGCACTCAGCAATTCACCTGTAAAATAATGAGGTTACTTATTCTTCCTTCTGCCCTGTACCAAAACCAGTCTTACCTATTTCCTTCCACTTAACCACGCTTTAAGTTTTTATGTGTCCTCCTTAGGCTCTCTCTCCTGGCTACCCAAGTCAGTTGACTGCTCTTGGTTTTTCTACTGTACTCTGTCCCATACACTCAGTATTTGGGAGATCTTAAAGGGTCTTTTCTGATATTACCTTATCCGAACAGAAAAGCGGTAACATGTTTTAGAGTTCGGAGACGGCCTGGGTCTCCAGGACCGGCGTCCGGATGCACAGGATAATCCCTGCGGCCAGGCATTTTTGCCCTCACTTTACGGGAGGTAAAGAACCCAAGTTCAGGTGCTTTCTAGAAACGGATTAGATGTATCTGCCGCTCTGGGAAGCCAGAAGGCGAAATATCCTGAAAATGTATTTCAGGATATGAAAAAGGTTTAAAACAACACGCCCAGGTTGTCATTTTTCCTAATATCCATGTGAGTTAAACTCAGAAAAGTTACGCACCTGCTCAGAGGACGAGTGATTCGGTTTGTATAGGAAGCAGAATTTGCACTGTAAAAACCACAGGAGTCTTTGCAAAGGTCAGGGGTAGGTGCACCAGGAAGAGGAGTTTCTCAGGTTTCAGGTCATAGTCTCTCTGTCATCTCTTCCAGGTGACCAGAGGACTATGGTAACTGCAGTGGCGGGGACGCCACCTCGCGGCGCTCTAACTCCTCCCGGCCGAAAGGGGGCACCCACAGACACGCCTTTCCCGCCAACTCCACTGGTGCTCCAGCCCGGGCTCGCGCAGCCGCCTCCGGAGCCCTCAGGACAATTCTTCTTCCGGAGCAGCGCGGAGGCGCTTGCGAGACCCGGATGCAGACGGGAGCGCAGCTATATAAGCGGCACGCAGGCCTCACGCCTTTCTCTTTGAGGAAGACGCGGTCGCAGCTGTAGCGGAGCTTCAGACGCCCCGCTTCTGCTCCTGACTCACCGCTGTTCGCTCTCATCGAGGAGAACAAGTCGGTCAGGAAGCCGCGCAGCAGCCATGGTGAGGCGGGGGCCGGCGCCGCGTGCCTGGGGACACGGTCGATCCTGGCATGGAAGGAAGTGGTGGGGAGACAAGCTTCACATTTTGTAGAGGTGGTCGTGAAATGGTGGAGGAGCCTGGGTAGTCTCTTGAGAAACTTGTTTCCGCTTGTGTAATAATAGGCTTTTAAAGACACCGGGAAGACACCCGTGGAACCGGAGGTGGCAATTCACCGAATTAGAATTACTCTCACCAGCCGCAACGTAAAATCTTTGGAAAAGGGTCAGTACGATATCTTAAGGGTGAGGCCTTTGAGAAAAAAGAATGCATTTGGTTTTGTTGTTGTATAGGATTGACTCAGAAGACAAGTGACAAGTTCCTTATCTTAAAAAAGGCAAGGGAAGAATGATCTGTGCTTAACTGTTAGTGTTTGTTTTTTAAATCCTTGTTGGCGATGAGGAGACAGTTAATGTGTTGAAGGATGATGATAGTTTTATACGCTATTCTGAGCCAGCATCAGTTAAAATTCCTAACGCTTTGACTGTTTTGAAAGAACTGAAAGGATTCTTTTATTTTTCTGTAGTATGTGCTGACTTGATCAGAGGCGCAAAGGAAAAGAATCTCAAAGTGAAAGGACCAGTTCGGATGCCTACGAAGGTGAAATAAATCAGAGGGGTGGGGGAAAAACACAAACCCGAAGAAAAATTGGTGGTAGAATTTGGTTCATGTTAAGTACCTGGTTTTCACAACTAACTGTTGAAGCCTTTGCTGCTCTATTTCTTGGGTGGGGTGTGGTGCTTTTTATAAGGGCACTGAAAAAGGCAACTTGCCATTATAAGTTGATGGTCATTTAGGTAAAAAGAAATGATGCTCTGGGAAGTATTCAAATGAAATAAGAGCAGTGGTTTTGTAGGTGTCCTAGGGATAAGCATAAAACCATAAATGCTTGGTTTTCTTTGTCTTTTGTTGCAGACTCTGAGAATCACTACAAGAAAAACTCCTTGTGGTGAAGGCTCTAAGACTTGGGATCGTTTTCAGATGAGGATCCACAAGCGACTCATTGATTTGCACAGTCCTTCTGAGATTGTTAAGCAGATTACATCCATCAGTATTGAGCCAGGTGTTGAGGTTGAAGTCACCATTGCAGATGCTTAAATCAACCTTTTTAATAAATTGATTATCAGTTGTTACGTCTTGTTGACTTTCATTCATAATACCTATGCATTTTAGGAATGGAGTTTTTCTATGAAATTTCATCCACTTTTTGAACAGTCAAAATTTGATTAATATTCTAGGGATTAATATCCTAGGGATGGGTGGTCTACCCTGTTTTCATTGGTAGCTCTTAGAGGCTGCTAAAGCAGTTGACAACTTGACATCACTTGAAAGGAATTGTATTAACTAAGTACTTGGAGACCTTAGTAATAACTGGCTGCTTATTAGAGTTTTTCCAAAAGACATCTGGGTTTTAATCCCAAAAATCTGATTTTAAATTGATAAAGGATGCTGCTTTTGTGGGCAGGTAAGAGGGGGAATAGTAAATTCTGCCAATTAATACATCCTTTCTCTTCACATTAGGCTAGAGTAAACTTTGCAAATTCTTAAGTATTTTGCAAATATTTGTCTTTATATTAAGCAGTTTTGCAGAAAAGTGTTGTGATTTTAGATTAACAGGTCAAAAAAAACCAGGACCCAGTACTTACAACATCTAGGTTATATATATAGAACTATTTTATAGGCAAGCCTTGGAGTTTCTTTTAATGTGGACCTGTGCTAACATGTAGTTTATATATAAATGTTTAATACATTTATGTTGACTTGAGAAGAGGATGTCATTAGTAGAGCAAATTTATTTAGGTGGACCCCTATTGGCACAATAATTGATAACATTGTTTAGCTACTAGACTCCATGCTTTATTTTTTTATTTTTAAAAGTTTAGAGTGCAAGACTGCTTGGGGGGCAAGGCAGGGGGAGAATCTCAAGCAGACTCCCCACTGAATGTGGAGCCTCACAGGGCTCTATCTCACAACCCCAAGATCATGACTTGAGGAAAATCAAGAGTCATGTTCATTCACCTGAGCTACCCAGGCAGTCTTGCCTCCCTGAAAATAAAGTTTATGCTTTATTTTCTTAAATTTATTTATTTTCTTAAATGCTATTCTTGTAGTACAAATCTGGAAACTGGCTGTGAGGTTTGACTTGCCTGACACTGGAGCATTATTAGTAGCAAAGATGAAATTTTTAAATGGGCTCATGGTATGAGCATCATCTTGATGCCCCATAGAAGTATTGGAATTTTTGCTCTCTAGGATGTATAATCCTCTGGATATCCTAAATAGGTCTAATTTTCTACTAGAGAAAATTTTGCGGAAATATTTAACATTTTTGCAAGTTACAAAATTAACTTAAAATAATTGTCGGGCGCCTGGGTGGCTCAGTGGGTTAAAGCCTCTGCTTTCGGCTCAGGTCATGATCTCAGCGTCCTGGGATCGAGGCCCGCATCGGGCTCTCTGCTCAGCAGGGAGCCTGCTTCCTCCTCTCTGTCTCTCTGCCTACTTGTAATCTCTCTCTCTCTGTGTCAAATAAATAAATAAAATCTTTAAAAAAAAAAATAATTGTCATCACTTTGCTATACTTAATAGGGTTACAGTCATGAAAGGCATACCTTTTTTCTGGGTTTGGGCTTAAACCTTCATTTGTCTGGACAACCTTGTCCATTGTCCTCAGCATGTGTGTTCAAATTGAACTTAAACAGATTGTTCTGTGCATCCACTTGTGTACTATACAACCTGCACCTCACGCAGCTCAAAATTGACATGTCTAACATGAAAATCCTCTTCCCTCCCCAAAATTTATGTCCTTTCTCAATCTGTGGTTCACCACGCAGCCACATGGGTCACTCAAACATTGAATCCACATCCCCTATCTCTTCCAATATCCAAGTCCTCTTGATTCCACTTTTTTTCCTCTTAGACTTCAAAAAATAATTCAAACATCAGGGATTTGAGTGGAACTGAGTCTGGAAAGAGTTGTACCAAGTGAATAAACTCAAAATCCCAGGTATTTTTTAACTAATTAATTTAACTAATTAGCTTGGGAAACAAAGATTCCACTGTAACTATAGTATTTGAAAAATTCCACAATATGGGTCTAGTTAAGGTAGGCAGTGGTAAGTTTTAAGGTAGACTCTGAGGTAAGCAGTGATCCATTCTTAGCTGGCGTTCTTAGTTTATAAGTGAAAGAATTCTTACTGTTGATCAGAAGCCAGGTAGTGAGCTACTAGCCTGTTTTCCAGTTTTCTAGACTGAAGAGAGCTCTTTAGGTAATGTTAAAATCATTTTAAAACTTAAGTACCTGGTGTGGCCCCCATGTAGAAGTACTTAAAAGCTTGTTTTGATGATCCAGATATACTGCATCACAGAAGTCTTTGGAATACACGCAATACCGAGAGAATTGATTGAGAAAATACCAGTCCTGTGGAAACATGGCCACTTAGGACTAAAGAATAGGAAAAAGGGTGCCTCAGTAAATCAGAAAATGTTGAACGAACAGCTTTGTGGCCTTCATAACAGTTGTGAATTTTAGCTGATGTGTGCCAAAGTAACTAATACATCAGCAATTGTGATTTTTTTTTCCCCCTCAGATTGTTGGAGTTCTATTTAAACTGTAGGTAATATTTAGAGCCTGTAATAAAGCCAAAATGTAGCACTTAAGATTTTGGGAACTGCTATTGTCTTTAGTTCCTCAAACATTTAAAAACTACTTGGAAACAAAATCCCTGCAGGATCTTGGGATAGGTAGAAACCAACTAAAGGTAGGTTAAAATAGTGTTAATGGTGCCAATGATTCTGAGTTACAGGCCAGCTTGTATAGATTAGAGATGTAAAGAAATGTTGGAAGTGGGAGGCCTCTCCAGTCCTTACCTCATTTTCTTCGGATTCACAGATTAACCACTGTTGTTTTACAAATGTGAGCTAAACATAATGGCAACGGAAACCACCATGGCTGTGCATTTGCTGGATCCTATTTCCTCATCTGACAGAGATCCCTAAGTGCAAATGTGCAAGCTCTGGATTTAAAGTGAACAGGCAAGAGAAGTCGAAGTTCATGGCCGTGCCCTCAGATCTCAAAACATGGTTATTTGGGTATGTGGGCTTGATAAGGTATTTCTTTGGGCCTCAGTTCTAAAGTGTAACATACTTGTAAGTATCTATCTGAATAGTATATATGCGTGTTCCTTTGTCTCTCTGTGGGACATTTTCCTAGTAAACCAAGACTGGCTTACTAAGGGCATAGGTTTCTCACACCAGGACCTTGATTCCCACAAGGTAGGGTACACTGCTGGCCAGTGGTATTAGGTCAGATGACATTTGCAGAAGTATATGTGAATCCTCAGGGGCATGGCCTTTCTGTGTCCACCCAAAATGTGACCATGTAGGTCTAACTGCTGGAGAACCTGGCAAAGCCAAAGTTGTATCTTTTGAAAGTAACATGAGGGGTGCCTGTGTGGCTCAGTGGGTTAAAGCCTCTGCCTTTGGCTCAGGTCATGATCTCAGGGTCCTGGGATTGAGCCCCACATCAGGCTCTGCTCGGCGGAGAGCCTGCTTCCTCTCTCTCTGCCTGCCTCTCTACCTACTTGTGATTTCTCTCTCTGTCAAATAAATAAAATAAAATCTTTAAAAAAAAAAGTAAGATGAATTATTTCCTTCATCTTAGGAATAGTATATTTCACTTTTATATCAAGTTAAACTTTTAGAGAATTGAATCCTTCCATACATTTTGTTGTGTAAACTTTTTTCTTTACATAGGACCCAACCTAAGAAATACTGTAATATTGTATTACTTGAAACTTCATATACATAAAAGTAATTAAAATCTCATTAACTATATAACATATCTTTTTAAATATAAATGAGAATATTCAACATGGTTCTGTAAACTATTTTTATCATTAGTTATATATCTGGGAGGTATTTTTATACCTGCACATACTTCATTTCTTTGAGTGAATTTTGCATTATATGGATGCACCTAAATTTAAATAACCAGAATTTATTTAATATTTAACTAATTTTAGGAATTAGTCATTTAAGAACACTATATGCAGGTCTGACTTTTTCTGGGGTAGATAAAAGAGATTTTAGTCATAGAATATCAAAGTTTTTAATTTTAGATATTAAAGTTGATGCCCTCACATGACTTCCCATTTATATTCCTACCAGTAGTGAAAGTGCAATAACATCTATCTGATTAAAAAAGTACTATTTTATCCCTGCCCTCCATTTGTTTATTTTCTCTTTCTGGTTCTCCTATTGATTGGATGACCTTCTGGAGGTCCTGTATGTCTCTTAGCTTTCTTTCACATGCTCTTTTAGTCTTTTTTCATTATATAATGTGGGATATTTCCTTGACTTTCTCATTTATCACTTCGATTGATTTAATTTTTCATTTTGATACCCTTTTCTTTTTTAACTCCTCCTATGGTATAATGAACCCACTCAGCTTTAAGAATTGTCAGCTGATGCCAGTTTTCAGGTATACTTTCACCCTCTCCCCAAGCAACCTTCAGATTATTTTGAAGTTAATCCCAGACATCATAATATTTCATACACACATTTTTAGTGTCTAAATCAAAAAGATAAGGACTCATTTATTACTTTTTTTCAGTTTAGTAGTGTTAAGTATGTTCACATTGCTGTGCAACAGATCTCCAGAAATTTTCCATCTTGCAAAATAAACTCTATATCCATTGAACAACTCCCCATTCTCCCCTCCGCCAGCCCTTGGCAACCACGGTTCTAATCTCTTTCTGTTACTTAGACTACTTTAGGTACCTCATGTAAGTGGAGTCCTGCAGTATTTCTTTTTGTGAATGGCTTATATTGTTTAGCATAATGTCCTTAAGCTTCATCCTTGTGCCATGTAAGATTTCTTTTTAAAGGCTGCATAATATTGCATGTATATACTACATTTATTCATTCTTTATTCATTTATCCCTCCATGACCATTTGGGTGACTTCTACCTCTTGACTATTGTGAACAATACTTAAGTGAACACAGGAGTACTAATATGTCTCAAGACCCGGCTTTCAAATTCCTTTAGGTAAATACCCAGAAGTGGGATTGCTGGATCATATGGTATAACCATATTTTAAATTTTTTGAGAATCCTCCATAATATTTTCCACAGTGGCGGCACCATTTTACATTCCCACAAAGATTCCAATGTTTCCACTTCCTCAGCAACCATTTACTGGGTTTTTTCTTTGTGTTTTTGATAGTAGTCATCCTAATGGGTGTGAGGCAGTATCACATTGTTTTGATTCACATTTTTCTAATGATTAGTGAAGTTGGGCATCTTAGACTTGTTAGCCATTTCTATATCTTTTTTGGAGAAATGTCTGTGCAACATTATTAGATATGTGATTTGCAAATATTTTTTCCCATTCTATAGATTGCCTTCTCACTGTTGATTGTTTCCTTTGATGCACAGGCTTTTTTCAGTTTGATATAGTCCTATTTATCTATTTTTCTTTTGTTTCCTATGCTTTTGGTGTCCTATCCAGGAAGTCATTGCCAAATCCCACGCCATGAACCTTTTCATTGGTGTTTTCTTCTGGGAATTTTGTTGTTTAGGCATTAGTTTAAGTCTTTAATCAATTTTGAATTAATTTTTGTATATGATACAAGGTAATTTTTGTATATGGCTTCATTCTTTTGCATGTAGGTATCCAGTTTTTCCAACACTGTTAAAGAGACTGTCCTTTCCCCAACTGAATGCCCTTGGCACCCTGATTGAAAACCATTTGACCCAATATGTGAGGGTGTAGGCATCCTTGCATTCCAGGAAAAAGTCCCACTTCGTCATGGTGTATAATTCTTTTAATGTGCTGATGAATTTGGTTTGCTAGTATTTTGCTGAAGATTTTTGTATGAATATTCATCGGGGATATTGGTCTATAGTTTTCTTTTTTTATTGAGGTATAATTGACATTTTACTTACTAAATGTGTTTCAGGTGTCTGAAGTAATGATTCAATATTTGTATAGAGTCTGTAGTTTTCTTGTGGTGTCTTTGACTTTGCTATTGGAGTGATGCTGTCCCTCACAGGAGTCTGGAAGTATTCACTTCTCCAGTTTTTTAGAGGAGTTTAAGGAGGATTGGTGTTAATTCTTCTTTAAATGTTTGGTAGCATTCCCCAGTGAAGCTGTCTGATCCTGGGATTTTGTTTGTTGGCAGATTTTTTATTACAGACTCAATCTCCTTACTAGTCTGTTAAAACTTTTTATTTCTTCATGATTCAGTCTTAGGAGGTTGTATATTTCTAGGAATTGATCTATTTCCTATAGGTTATTCAATTTCTTGGCATATAAGTGTCTGTAGTATTCTCTTATAATCCTTTCTGTTTCTGTGGCATTAGTTGTTATGTCCCATATTTCAATTCTAATTTTAGTTATTTAAGTAGTCTCTCATTTTTTTCAAGTAATCTAGCTCAGGATTTTTCAATTTTGTTGATCGTTTCAACCATCCAACTCTTAGTTTTATTGATATCCCTATTGTTTATTTTTTTCTGTTCCCTATTTTGTTTATGCTGTAATCTTTAGTATTATCTTCCTCATCCTAACTGAGTTTCTTCTTTCTCTAGTTGATATAAAGTTAGATTACTGATTTGAGACTTTTTTCTTTCTTAATGTAAGTATTTACACCTATAATCTTCCCTGTTGGCACTGCAGTCACTTCATCTCATAAATTTTGGCTTTTCCATTCTCTTTTGTCTCACAGTATTTTCTCATTTCCCTTGTGAATTCCTTGACCAAAGAATTGGCCAAATTGGTTTTTCTGAATTCCAGAAAGTTGTTGAACTCATAAGTCTGTTTCCATTTTCTATTTTGTAATTTATTTATTCCTTGGTTTTCCTCTATGATAATTTTAATGAGATCTCTAGTCAGAGATGAAGCAACTATCTTTGGTCAGTCTGCAACCCTAGATGAGACTTAACTGATTCTTAAAGTGTCTTGACCATCTATTTTATATAGATAACCCATCTAGGATAGTTCTCATTAAGAAGACAGAGTAGCATTGTGCTGTTCAGGGGCTCCTGAACCAGACCATCTAGGTTCCAAATTTGGCTGTGCTCTTTTCTAGCTGAGACTTTGAGTATGTTACTTACACTCTGTACCTTAGTTTTCTCATCAGTCAAATGAGAATAAAAAAAAATAAATACCTCACAGAGTTATTGGAAGGTGAAATGAGTTAATATTTTTAATGTGCTTAGGTCAGTGCTTGTGCATAGCTATTTCAGTACTTGGAAATTAATAAATTTGAATTTCAGAAAATGAAATGTATCTGAAAATGTGGCTCCTTGAATTTGTATCACTCATACCTGGTAGAGTTCCCTGAATACAATTACATTAAAAAAAATTTTTTTTCTGCTTAGAAATCAACTAAAATTCAGTGGTGACCGCTTTCATAGTTAAGTAGGTAGTTAATAAAAAACAAATACCTACGTTTAAATGACTGTGTATGCCTGACAAGATACACAGGCATCATAGTCACAAGTGAAATAAATTCATAGAAAGTCCAACTAACAGAGGCAAGAGGCACAACCTGGCAAAAGAAACACTCAAGGAGGAGCGCCTGGCTGACTCAGTCATTAAGCATCTGCCTTCAGCTCAGGTCATGATCCCAGGGTCCTGGGACTGAGCCCTGCATCAGGCTCCCTAGTCTGGAAGACCGCTTCTCCCTCTCTCACTCCCGCTGCTTGTGTGTCCCTCTCTTGCTGTGCTTCTCTGTCAAATAAATAAATAAAAATCTTTAAAAAAAAAAAAAAAAGGAACACTCAAGGAAACAGATTCCAAACACTTTGTTTCCTTTTATTTTTATTAATCATTGTATTCTCACAGCCAAAGCTTGAGGAGAGTAAGAACTCTACCTAGTTGAAGCCCAACCAAAAGACCATAATAAATAGCAAAAAGTATAGCCCCACAAAATTGCAGTATTTTTTAGAAATAACTTTTGATATTGTTTTCTTATAAGCATTTTGACAGGTGTTTTTAATCATACAATATTATTTGCTCACTTACGATTTAGCACATTGTACATTATCAAGTCTCAAGTGTTTTCATTTCTGAAAGACTCAACTCTGTGAGCTTAAATCTTTTCCAAAGACAAATCCCCTTAAACTTTGCTTTAAAGGAAATGAGGGAAGGCCCACAAGAGCAAAAAGTATTTTGTCTCTTAAAACTGAGGCAAGAAATAAACCAGCAGACTAAAACTAGTAAGCCTGGTTTATCACGATTCAGTCAATGGCTGCCAGAATGCCAGAAAATGAGGTTGACATGTGATTACTCTTTTTGTTTTTCTTTTGACATAATCTCAAACTTACATAAAAGCTTCAAGAACAGTACAAAGACCATTTTGCCAACCATTTTGGTAAAAGTTGTCAACAGGACACTTCATCACCCCCAAATACGTCAATGTATTATTTCCTGCACAAAAATGCATTCTCCAACACAACCATAATACAGCCATCAAAATTTGGATATTCACACTGATGCATTAGCTCCATCTAATCCTCACATCTCATTCAAATTTTGCCATTTGTCCTAATTTTGCTCTTTAGAGCACAGGGATCCAGAAGAGAATCAGGCATCCCATTGAGTTCACAGGTCTTGTTAGTCTCATTTAGCCCACAACAGTTCCTTGGTGTTCCCTTGACCCTCATGATCTTGATGCTTCTGAAAGTTATAGGGACTGAAGTTCAGATACCTTTCTTACCCAGCTCAGGGTGCAGCACCTCATTCAGAGCTGATTCTATTGAGGACCACCCACTTGGGCTAGATGCCCTAAGTTGGGCTGCTGTTGCCACTGCCACCGCAGTGACACCACCTCGCCTTACTTAGGCTCCAACACCCTTGCACTGGGCCCCCCACCTGTGCAGGCACTCCTCTTGCTCCACTGAGGTACCAGCACTCTGCACTTGGGTGTCCCACCACAGACACCCACCTCACCCTGCTCAGGCCCTGATACCCCTCACTGGGACCATTGCAGCTCCACACTCCCGGGGTGGGTGGTCTCACACAAAGGCTGAATTGCTGAGGGAGAGAGGGATAATGAGAAAAAGAAGAGGACAGCTTTAGACAGTGTTAAGAAACATGTTTTAGTATCTGTCTAAACATGAATTGTAGCAAAGATCTGAACCAGTTGACAAGCTGAAGTCATTTTACTAAGCAGAAAACACAAATTTTAAACCAGAAAAATCTTTTAGTTTCTATCATGAATCAGAAAGGAATATTTTGGAATATTAAAATGGGTGGTTACATTTGACTATGATTACTGTAAAAACATACACAGAGAATTCACTCAGTCTTAAACATTTTATATGTATACACAAAAAATGGTATTCAATCTACTTTGCTCTAACTAAAAAATGAAATCAATAAAAATTATATAAAACATTTAAATTACTATGGTATTATAAAATTTGGGTTCTTGTTTTATAATGATGTGTTAGTGTTCTCTAGAGAAACAGAACCAATAACATATTTATATGAAGTTTATTGAAATATATGAAATTTACTATAAAGAATTGGCTCATGTGTTTATGAATGCCGAGAAGTCCCAAGATCTGGAGCGTGATTCAGCAAGCAGAGACCCAGGAGAGCCAATGGTTTAGTTCTAGCCTCAGTCCAAAGGCCTGAGAATCAGGAGAATCCATGGTATTAGTTCCAAAAGTCTGTAGGCCAGCAGACTCGAAAATAGGCCAGGAAGAGGCAGTGTAAAAAGCCAATGTCCCAGCTCAAAAGCAATCAGGCAGGAGGAGGTCTCTCCTACTCCCAGGAAGGTCAGCATTTTTTTTTCTATTTGGGCTTCCACTGTTTGGATGAGGCCCACATATAATAAGGTAGGGGAAATCTGGTTTACTCAGTGTACAGATTTAAATGTCAGTCTCCAAAGACAACTTTGCAGAAGCACCCAGAATAGTATTAAGCCAAATATCTGGGCCCCTCATGGTCTAGTCAAGTTGACATATAAAATTAGCCATCACAGGGGCACCTGGGTGTTTTGGTCTGACTCTTGATTTCAGCTCAGTCCTGATCTCGGGGTCATGAGATCAAAATTAACCTTTACAAATGGCAACCTGAATGTTCCTACTGGAAATCCTCTTTCCTACAGTAAACTGCTAGCCCATGCCACCGTCACTTCTTTTTTTCTCTTGTACTTATAACATAAAATTCAACATCTTAACTACTTTTAAGTGTGCAGCTCAGTAGCGTCAAATATATGTACATTGTCCTGAAGCAGATCTCCAGAACCGTTTCACTTTGTAAAACTGAAATTCTACATTCCTTAAGCAACAACTCTTTCCCCTGCCCCTAGCCTCTCGATCACTATGCTACTTTCTGTTTCTCAGAGTATGACTATGTCAGATACCTCACAGTAGTGGAATCATAATAGTATTTGTCATTTTATGACATTTATGTCACTTAACAGAATGTCCTCAAGGTCCACCCATGTTGTAGTATTTGACAGGATTTTCTTTCTTGTTAAAACTGGGTAATATTCCACTACATACATACTACATTTTCTTTGTCTGTTTATCTATTAATGGACATTTAGGTTGTTTCCACCTCTTGACTACTGTGAATAGTGCTGCTATGAACATGGTTGTTCAAGACCCTACTTTCAGTTCTTTGGGATGAATTTCCAGAAGTGGGATTACTGGGTCGTGTACTACCATCACTTCTTACCTATACAGGGAGGCTATTGCAAGAGCCTCCCTGTATTCCCTTTGCCCCAGGCTCATTCTATTTTTTTCCATAGGTGTTAAAATTATCTTTCAAATATTTGAATCAGGTCTTTTTTTCTGTTTAAACTTCTTCAACAGAGACATCTAGTTTCTGCTTGGAATGTACAGAACTAGAAGAAGTGCCACTCCCAATCTTTAAACAATAACAAAGAAAAAAACCCTCAAGTTCCTGACTTTTATTGAACTTATCAGGCTACTGAGGTCTTAAGGCAACCAGTTATCTAAGGAGAGACAGGCATTTTCTAGGAGAGATCAGATATAAGCCTTTGCTTATCTGGGGGCAGGCACAGCTGCTAAGAAGAATCAAACATTTTTCATCCTTTGCAATTTATCAGTTTCAGAAAAATCTCCATTAGGGAATATTATATTCTGAAAAATAATTTTACAAGTAACTAAAGTGTAGTGCTTGAATTTCTAAAGCTTTTCTTATATCCATTTGCAGTGAAACCTTTCTAAAATGTGCTCTACTTTACCCCACTTTATTAAGTAGAATATAAATACCATTATTGGTCTTTTTTTTAGGCTAGAGGATCACTCTGAAACTCAGGTGTTATATCGTGCTAGAAGATCATCATGTCCTCAAGGGCCATCACATCAGGAGAGGCCCTTGAGTTCATTTAAAAAGATACTTCTCTAACTGATCTTCCGTTCCTCCAGGAATCCCTCCAAGGCTGCATAATGTCTAATGGAAAACCTTCTCTTTGGAAAGAGCAAGGCAAATGTCCAATTACCTTAGCCCTCATATGAAAGCTACCAGTAGACCCAGGAGGAAAGGAGTGGACTGGAACCCATCTAGGTCCCTGGTCAATCTTATACCCATATGATTGAACTCACCTGCCCTTTCAAAGTTTTCAGAACATATCTGAGGAGTGACATACCCACTAAAATCAAGAGAGTGTGCAAGCTTATCCAGATATAGTTATAATGCTTTCCTAGAATTCTGCGTGGTAGTGTACCATGAGTTCTTACTTAACAAAGAGCTCCTTGCTAAAGGTCTTTGGATCACCAGAAATCTGTGAATGTACTCCAATGAATTCACTTTGAAATTATAGATAAAACTTTGTATGTGGTTATGCTTGACTTTTCTGGGAAGAAGTTCCAATATTTTTTCAGTTTCTCAGAGGGAATGAAATGAGCTAAGATGTTACCCTCTAACTCTGAAGAAACAGAAGTGATGAAGTGAGTTACATTAGTCTTTTAGACAGGCTCAGTCTGAGCTGAGCATCAGGTGTAAATAAATCCAAGTGCAAAAGGTTACCTCTATGGGATTTGCTCCTGAGGCATATGTAAGTGTATGTCACAGTCGAGTTATAATGCTCCCCACCCAGTGTCCTGCACCTTTCTTTTCTTCACTAATATATCATGGACATCATTTTATGCATTTTATTTTTGTGTTTATGGAACTATGCTAATCTTTTTAATGATTACATGGGATTCCACTTGATAGCTATACCACAATTTATTTATTTGGCACCCCTTTAATAGATACCTAGATTTTTTTTTATTCTAGTTGTTGTTGTGAACAATGCAGCACTGTATATCTTTGTACTTTTGACTTCGCATAATGTACAGCAGTGGCTTTTTGCTCATTCCCTTCCAACACAGGGCATTCTTATTATCTTGGGGGCATTTTCCAGAGTGATAGGTAAAAACTATGTCTTGGACTTTTTCTTTTTATTTATTCCCTTAAAGATTTCCATATATTTATGGAGTATTTGTTTTTCCGTGAAAGGTATGTTTCCATTTGCCTCAATGAATATATCTTCACAGTGTTAAGTGTTATAAAAGTGAGAAGCCCAAAGTGCTAAGGGCTACACCCCCCCCCCATTTACCAATGGATATGTAATTTGATCCTACTTTAGAACAAATTACTCATGTGTCTATTTTCTCTTTTCAATTGTTTGTTTAAAAAGATTTATTTGAGAGAGAGAGAGTGCATGCATAAATAAATGGGGGGAAGGGCAAAGGGAGAGGTAGAGAGAATCTCAAGCAGACTCCCCACTGAGCACAGAGCCTGATGGCAGGGGCCCCATCTAACAAACCCAAGATCATGACCTGAGCTGAAATCAGGAGTTGGATGCTCAACCAACTGAGCCACCCAGGTGCCCCAATTTTCAATTATTTTTTGCAGGATCAGTTAAGGGTAGCTAGAAATCTGATAGAAAAGTCAATTGCCAAAAAAGGTTGATGAACTGATGCAGTGAGTAAAGATATATTAATATCCAAGGTGACATTTCCGGAAATACCAGGGACAGAGGAAATAAGGAGATAAAAATTTCTATAACATGACTTCAACTTGAATTAAGTATGACCCTACTTAAGGAAATGTTCATAGTGATTGCCTATTTGTTTTTTTTTTTTAAGATAAAGAATGCTTTGCTGTAACTATAGCTTTTATCATTATCTATAGAAAAATAATTGTATGTCTTACAGTGAAAACTTTTTTTTTTTATGGGCACCTGGATGGCTCAGTGAGTTAAGCCCCTGCCTTTGGCTCAGGTCATGATCCGAGGGTCCTGGGATCGAGTCCCGCATCAGGCTCCTTGCTCTGCAGGGAGCCTGCTTCTCCCTCTGCCTCTGCCCGCCACTCTGCCTGCTTGTGCTCTTTCTCTCTCTGACAAATAAATAAATAAAATCTTAAAAAAAAAACACACTTTTTTAAAAAAGATTTTATTTATTTACTTGACAGAGAGAGACACAGCGAGAGAGGGAACACAAGCAGGGGGGAGTGGGAAGGAGAGAAGCAGGCTCCCCACTGAGCAGGGAGCCCGACGCAGGGCTGGATCCCAGGACCCTGGGATCTGACCTGAGCTGAAGGTAGCCGCTCAACAACCGAGACACCCAGGTGCCCCCTTACAGTGAAAACTTATAAAACTTTGAAAAGGTTGTGATTTTTAAATGTGAACTTTAAAGTTTTATTCTTGAAGTAATCTTTCTGCAAGTTTTTGGCAGTTGTACTATTTTAATATTTTACTTGATTCTTTGAGAGTATATTAAGACTGTGGTTCCATATGAAGAAGACAGTCAAGCTCTGTGATGAAGCCAATGGTTGGTAGATCATACATTTTTCTGTGAATTTCAATATGATTTTGATAAAATCATGGTTTCAATTCAAGGAGTATTTGTTTTATTTATTTATTTATTTATTTTTTAATCATATGATCTCTCTGATATGAGGAACTTGAGGGGCAGGGTGGGGGGTCATGGGGGGTAAGAAGGGAAAAATAATGAAACAAGATGGGATGGGGAAGGAGACAAACCATAAGAGACTCCTAATCTCACAAAACAAACTGAGGGTTACTGGGGGGTGGGAGGGTAGGGATAGGGTGGATGGGTTATGGACATTGGGGAGGGTTTGTGCTTTGGTGAATGCTGTGAAAGATGTAAGCCTGATGATTCACAGACCTGTACCCCTTGGGCAAANTGGGGGGTGGGAGGGTAGGGATAGGGTGGATGGGTTATGGACATTGGGGAGGGTTTGAGCTTTGGTGAATGCTGTGAAAGATGTAAGCCTGATGATTCACAGACCTGTACCCCTGGGGCAAAGAATAAAAATAAAATTAAAAAAAAATACTGTAAAGAAAAAAAAAGGAGTATTTGTTTTATTATCTGCACAGCTCTAAGCTAGATGTTTCACCTAACTCACTTGGAGTTTGCCAAAGACCCATTACCAATGTGAAATATAAATATTGAGGGCCTGGAGGTGGGGCAAAGGAGGTGCCAAGGAGGATGAAGTAAACAGGGGAAGGCGTGTTCTAGGCAGAAGGACCAGCTTATAGGTGAGAAAGAGCCTGGCATGTGAAAGGGTCTGAGAGAAGTTGAGAGTGGATGAAATATCTAGACAGGGATTCATGTGAGGAGAGACATAGGGCTGGAGAGGTTAGACAGGTCAGGTCATGCAGGGGATTTATTTTATGCTAAGGACTATAGGCTATCTTCAGAGAAAAAAAAGAACATAAGAGGGTTCTGGTCAGAGGAGTAAGATCATGAGATACAGTATAAAAATGCATTAGAGGGGAGTGAGAAGCCTAAAGACTGGAAGACCATTTTAAGAGCCCAGATAAGACATGACTACAACTTTAAGTAAAATAGTGGAAATTGGAATGGATTGAGTTCTATCACTGTGAGAAGTTTTCAGAAGGTAGAATCTACCATATTTGTAAATAGGTTGAATAGGAGCAGGAAGATAAGTGAAGAGTGATGTGAAGTCTCCAGCACTGGAGAGCTGATAGAGCTTTTACATTAGAATACTAGAGAAGACTTGGAGGGCTGAATTGACAGGTTTGAAGTGGCCATGTGACATCCATGTGCAAATACTTGGTAGATAGCTAGTTAACATGGATTGGAAGATTAGGAGAGAAATCTGAACTGAACTGGAGATCAGATGTGGGAGCATCAGCACAAAGATAATTACAGTCAGAGAGACAGATAAGATAGCCCATGGCATGTGTCAAGTGAGATAAGATGGGCTGGACGGAACCCTGAAGATCACAAATCCTGATCAAGAAAACCAAAGGGGGCGCCTGGGTGGCTCAGTGGGTTAAAGCCGCTGCCTTCGGCTCAGGTCATGATCCCAGGGTCCTGGGATTGAGGCCCACATGGGAGCCTGCTTCCTCCTCTCTCCTCTCTCTCTGCCTACCTCTCTGCCTACTTGTAATCTCTCTCTCTGTGTCAAATGAATAAATAAAATCTTAAAAAAAAAAGAAAAGAAAAAAAAGAAAACCAAGGGACTGTGGAATAAGGGAAGCCAAGGAAACACTGCAAGAATGAGGGAGATATCAACTGGGGCAAATAAGACACAAGTCAAATAAGATGAGTCCATTAGATTTAGCAGAAATTTACACAACAATAGCTTTAAAAAGCTAGTGGAAATGGGAGGGAGATTGGGGCTGGGGCTGAGAAGTGGGAGGAGGGTGAGACAATGGAGGTAGTGAGCACAAACAAATACTTGTGGAAAGTTTGAATGTAATGGATAAGGCTCAGTCCTTAGATTCTGGGGTCAGGCATCAGCCCCCTGCTCAGTGGGGAGTCTGCTTCTGCCTCTCCCACTCCCCCTGCTTGTGTTCCCTCTCTCGCTGTCTCTCTCTCCGTCAAATAAATAAATTAAATCTTTAAAAAAAAAGAGAGAGAGAGATAAAGGGCTAGAGGCCAGCAACCTGTGGTTGAGCAGACCTTGTGTTTTTCAGATGAATTTATGGTGTGTTTAAAGGCTGATGGGAAGAGATATAAGAGTTGAACACATGGGAGAAAGGGGTGGCAAGTGAAGGAGAAAGCGGTGAAGGATGACAACATCATGGGAGAAGGAGATGGTGGGGTTCATGAAAACATGGGAGGGATGGAATCCAGAGACAGGTAGAGGGATTAGCTTGAAGAAGAGGAGAGGCACTTTACCCTTTTCTATTGTAAGTAGAAGGAAAGTGGTAAGGACAAGGCCTATTGGCAAGGAAGTGCATTTGTTTAGTACCTCAAGTTCAGTAATTGCTCATGTGTCAATTGCTAGTGTCTCTGTGAGTGAAAGAGTCATGAGCACATAAGGAGGACACTGTGGAATCTAAGACTTGAAGAGAATGAGGAAAGTATGAGAAAGCTTAAAGGAGACCAGGAGAGAGATAGACCCAACCAGAAAACAGAAGGATCTGGATGTGGTAAGGCTGATTTTGTAATGGCACCAATTCAAACCATTTCATTACTTTTTCTGTAGTTGCATCCTCAAGATTTAGAAATGGGGAAAGCAAATGATTGTGTTAATCCAGGTTTAGGGTTTTCCAGAACACAACAATGGTGGGAGATATGATAAGAGACTGGAGAATATTATCAAGAATATTACCAATAGTAAAAACACCACCAAAAATTCCATTAAAAAATAAGCCAAGAACTTGAATAGACATTTTCCCAAAGAATACATATAAATGATCACAGGTATATGAAAAGATGCTAAATATCACTAATCATCTGGGAAATGTAAGTTAAAACCACAATAAGATATCATCTCATATCTGTTAGGATGACTAATGATCAAATATATATTAAAGACAGTGTTGGTGAGAGTGTGGAGAATTGAAACCTTCATGCACTATTGGTGGGAATGTAAACAGGTGCAGCCACTATGAAAAACAGTGTGGAAGTACCTCAAAAAATTAAAAATAGAACTACCATATGATCCAGCAATCCCACTTCTGGATATTTATCCAAAAGAATTGAAATCAGGATCTCAAAAAGATATTGGTACTTACATGTTCATTGTAGCACTACTTGAAATAACCAAGATGTGGAAACATCCTAAATTTTCTTGATGATGGATGGATGGATTTTTTGAAATGCAGTATATTCACACAACGGAATGTTATTCAGCCTTAAAAAAAGAAGGAAATCCTGGGATATGTGACAACATAGATGAATCTTGAAGACATTGTGTTAAGTGAAGTAAGCCAGTCACAGAAGGACAAATACTGTATGATTTCACTTATCTTACACAGTCACACTTGCTAACAGATACATGAAAAAAGTATTCAACATCATTAATCATCAGGGAAATGTAAATCAAAACTACAGTGAGCTATCACCTCACACCTGTCAGAATGGCAAAATCAAAAACACAAGGAACAACAGGTGTTTGTGAGGATGTGGAGAAAAAGGAATCCTCGTGCACTGTTGGTGGGAATACAAACTGGTGCAGTCACTGTGAGAAATAGTATGGAGGTTCCTCAAAAAGTTAAAAATAGAACTACCTTATGATCGAGCACTCGCACTACTGGGTATTTACAAGAACAGTAATTCAAAGAGCTACATGCATCCTTTTGTTTAAAGCATCATTATTTATAATAAGCAAGATATGGAAGCAGCCCATTAACGAATGGATAAAGAAGATGCAGTATATAAACAATGGAATATTATTTAGCCATAAAAAAACAAAATCTTGCCATTTTCAAGGACATGGATGGAGTTAGAGAGTATAATGATAAATGAAATAAGTCAGAGAAAAACAAATAACATACGATTTCACTCATATGTGGAATTTAAGAAACAAAACAAATTAGCAAAGGAAAAAAAAAAAGAAAGACAAACCAAGAAACAGACTCTTAACTATTGGCGAACAAACTGATGGTTATCAGAGGGGAAGAGGTGGGGGGATAGATGAATAGGTGATGGGGATTAAGGAGGGTACTTGTGATGAACACTGGTGATGTCTGGAAGTGTCGAATCACTATATTGTACACCTAAAACTAATATAACTCTGTACGTTAACTAATTAACATATGTTAACATATTAACATATATTTTAAAAATTTTAAAAAGGGAAATGCAAATCAAAATCACACGAGGTATCACCTAACACCTGTTAGAATGGCTGTTATCAAAAAGATAAGAAATAACAAGTGCTGGCAAGGTTGTTAGAGCAAAGGAACCCTTGTACACTGTTGATGGGAATGTAAATTGGTATAGCTATTATTCATAAAATTAAAAATAGAACTACCATATCACCCAGCAATTCCACTTCTGGATATTTATCCAAAGGAAGTAAAAACATTGACATGAAAAGATATGCGTACCCCCATGTTCACTGCAGCATTATCTATAATAGTCAAGACATGGGAATAATCTAAATGTCCACTGATGGATGAAAGGATAAAGAAACTATGATATACATACACACACACACACATATATGTATACATATATATATATATATATATATATATATATATATATATACTCCACAATTGAATATTATTCAGCCATTAAAAAGAATGAAATCTTGGCATTTGGGATAAAATGGACAGAACTTGAGGGCATTATGCTAAGTGAAATAAGTCAGACAGAGAAAGATAAATACCATATGATCTTATTTACATGTGAACATAAGAAACAAAGAAGCAAACAAAAGCAAACCCATAGATAGAGAGAATAGATTGGTGGTTGTCAGAGGCAGGGGTAGGGAGTAGACAAAATGGATGAAGTGGTCAAAAGGTACAAACTTCCAGTTATAAAATAAACGAGTCCTGTGGATGTCATGTACAGCATGTGATTATAGTTAACAAAACTCTATTGTATATTTGAAAGTTGCTAAGAGAGTAGAACTTACAAATTTGCATCACAAGAAAAAATTTGTTAACTATGTATGATGATGGATGTTAACAAGACTTGCTGTGATCAGTTTGAGATATTTACATATATTGAATAATTATGTCATATACCTGAAACTAATATAATGTTATAAGTTAATTATATGTCAATAAAAAAGAAAATCCTTTTGGAATAAGATCAACAAATTCAATTAAACCTTATACTTCATCTGTAGAAGGACTTTTAAAACCTTGCCTTCATAAGTCACACGATTCTTTTTACATATGAAAAGATATGTATCAAGTCACAAACATTCCATGTGAGGAAATAATTACTGAGAAATTCTGTTAGAAGAATAAATGGACTTACATATTTATAGAGGTGACAAAAGAAATAACATCTGAAGAATACAGTGGTTTAAAATAGAGAAGCTAGGAGCACCTGGGTGGCTCGATCAGTTAAGTGTCTACCTTCGGCTCAGGTCATGATTTCAGGCTCCTGGGATCGAGCCCCAGTCAGGGTCCCTGCTCAGTGGGGAGCCTGCTTCTCTCTCTTCTTTTGCAGCTCCCCCTGCTTGTGCTCTCTTAAATAAATAAATAAATAAATAAACAAACAAATAAATAAATAAATAAATAAAATGGAAAAGCTATTCACTCAGCTGAGCAAGAAAGGAGGTCTCTGACTCTTCTTCCTCCCCTGAGACCCTAACCGGTTCTTCTTCCCAAACACCAGTCCCTCACCACCACCCACCCCATCTGTCTCAAAAGCCAGACATACAAATATACACACTTCTCCTCTGTGGGAAGTGAGGTCTCAACTAGGATTCTGGCAGAATGAAAGAAATTCAAAGTGTGGTCGATAATTTCGCAGCATTCAAGTAATACACACACACACACACACACACACACACACACACAGTGTACAGTTGAAAAGAGTACAGGACTCGGTATCAGAAGATGTGGATTCCAATTCCTGTTTGTCCCTCTTGTTTGACCTTGAGAAAGTAATCTGACGTCTCTGGGACTCAAATGCCTTCTTTATAAAGGTTTAGATTAAAATGAGCTCAGAAGTTCCCTTCAGCTTTGAAATTCTAGAATTCTGGGATTATACTGAAAAGAAATCATTTTCCCATGATTCTACATGGATGTGATGCTAACTTCCAGCTATGGCTATAAACCATAACTGGTAGGAATGATCTTATACTCCACAGTCACAAGAGGACTTTCTGTTGTTTTCATTCTGACTAGAGATCTGAGAATATTTGCATAACAAATTTGGAGAAGTATGAGAATTTTTATTTTAAAGTGGCTATAGCAAAGGCTCTAGTAACATTCAGTAACACAAAGTTTTTTGTTAGAAAGGAGTTCTAGGAAATAATAGATGCTAATTCACTCTTCATTTTTAAATAAATGCACCCAAAACTGCAAATCCAAAGAAACACGCAAAACTATGGACATAATAAGGAGTCAATGTGATGAGAAAAAGGAGTTACTTTAAACTGATCTCCTGACCTTTATTGTCTTTTATGATATGACCGTGGCTATTAGTAAGGTTGCCCATATACCACAGTTTGTCTAGGACAGTCCTGGTTTATGTTTTTGTTCTTATGTAATTCAGGGTATTTCTCCCTTTTACTCTTGAAAATGTCCTAGTTTGGATGCTAAGTTATAAGGTTACCCTATTGTTAGTAGATTTGTTTCTGCTTTGCTTAATTCCTAAAACCACTTCAAAGATATTCTCCATCTGGTTCTCAAATGTTTCTTCAGATGGGCCTTATGAAAACAATTGCAGCCAGAAGAGTTGGTTTTCCTCTCTCTCTTTCATTTCCTTGCTGCAGCATTATGAAGAGCCACATTTGTCACAGTGATTTAAATTGCTGATGTTAGAGTGACTTCTCTCTGACATATAAAGAGCTCAGAAGTCATTGCTCCTTGCCTTATGACAAGAAAAAGCTGGGAAAACTGAAAATCAAAGAATTTTCTTGTACCTGTCAGAGAACTGAGGTCAGTTCAGGCCACCTCCCTTAAATCTGGAGAGTCAATCACAACAGGAAAGATACCTGGAGCAGACACAGCAGGTCAAAAGAAAGCCCCAAAGGCAAGAGGGAGGAAAAGACAAATCCACTAGCAGAATGTGAAGCCTCTAGTGTTTATAGCTGAAACAAACATTAAACACAGCCCAACTCCTAGCCAGAGTAACATAGATCCTTACACAAATAGCCTTTTACCTCAGTTCTTATTACCAGATAAAACACACCTAACTTTCAAAAAAAAATTGTTGAAGTTGTGCCAAAAGACAAGAAAAACACAGGCATAGAGACAAAGCAAGCATCAAAACCAGACCCAGATAGGACCAATTATCAGAAAGGTAACTAAAAATAATTACGATGAATATGTTAGACCCTCAATGGGAAAAGTAGACAACATGCATGAATGGATGGGTAATGTAAACAGAAAGATGGAAACACTAAAGAAAAATCAAAAGGAGTTGCCAGAAGTCAAAAGCACAGTAATATAAATAAAGAATGCCTTTTATGGGCTCATCAGTGGACTAGATACAGCTGAGGGAAGAATCAGTGACCTTGCAGGTAGGTCAATGTATAGTTCTCGAACTGAAATTCAAAGAGAAAAAAAGAAAGAAAGAAAAAATAGAGCAGAATATCCAAGAACCAGGCGGGAATTATAAAATGTGTAACACGCATAATTGGAATATCAGAGATAAAATAAAAAAGAGTGGAGTAAAAGAAATATTTGAGGGACTGTCTGAAAATTTTCCAAAATTATTGACAGACACCAAACGACAAATCCAAGAATTTCAGAAGACTCCACGTCAGTTAAATACCAAGAAATCTACAGGAAGACATTATCATATTCAAACCACAGAAAACCAAAAATAAAGAGAAAACTGGAAAACATCAGAATGAGGATAAACGTTTTGCCTCTGGAAGAATAAAGATTAAGAATGACAGCTGAGGGCGCCTGGGTGGCTCAGTGGGTTAAAGCCTCTGCCTTCGGCTCAGGTCATGATCTCAGGGTCCTGGGATTGCGCCCCACTTCAGGCTCCCTGCTCAGTGGGGAGTCTGCTTCTCCCTCTCTCTCTCTGCAGCCCCTGCCCTCTTGTGCTCTCTCTCTGTCAAATAAATAAATAAAATCTTGAAAAAAAAATGACAGCCACCTTCTCTCCTCAGAAACCATGTAATCAAGAAGAGAGTGGAGCAAAATCTTTAAAGTGTGGAAGATTGAGTTCTATATCTAGAATATGCCAGAATTCTGTATCTAGTAAAATTAGCCTTCAAAAATGAAGGAGAAATAAAGACTTTTGAAGATGAAGAAAAACTGAGGGAACTCACTGCCAACAGACCTACCCTGAAAAGTTTGAGTAAAATCTTCAGGCGGAAGGAAAATGATCTAAGTCAGAAACTCAGATCTACATGGGGCGCCTGGGTGGCTCAGTGGGTTAAAGCCTCTGCCTTCGGCTCAGGTCCTGATCTTAGGGTCCTGGGATCGTGCCCCTGCTCAGCAGGGAGCCTGCTTCCTCCTCTCTCTCTGCCTGCCTCTCTGCCTACCTGTGATATCTCTCTCTCTCTCTCTCTCTCTCTCTCTCTCTCTCTCTCTCTCTCTCAAATAAATAAATAAATAAATGTTTAATAAATAAAAGAAACTCAGATCTACAAAAGAAAGGAAGAATATTAGAAAAGGTATAAAGTTAAATAAATCTTTACTTTTTCTTATTTTTAACTGTTTAAAGGAATTAAAACAACAATGTGTTAGTTATATATAGCATATTCTTAAGTAAGATGAATGCCGGTAATGTCACAGAGATGGAAGAAGGACTTGGAATATTCTAATATAAGGTAACCATATTACATGAGGTGATAGAGTATTATATGAGGGTGGACTCATAGTAATTGTGGGGTATATTGCAAAGTCTAGGACAACCACTAAAATGAGGTAAAATTTTTAAAAAGGTATAAAAGAGGTATTTTAAAAGAGGTATAAATTTTAAAAGAGGTTTAAATGATATGAGAGAGGAGAGATAAAATGGGATCAAATAAAATGCTCAGTTAAAACCAGAGAAGGTAAAAAGTGGAGGGGAGAAATAAAGTATAAATGCAGCAAATAGAAAACATTAACAAAGATGGGAGATTTTCACCTGGCTAAATATTGACAATCAATTTAAATGGGACTGGCCTAAACATATCAGTTAAAAACCAGAGACTGTCATATTGGATAAAAAAAAAAAAAAACATCCAATTCAGTTTAAAAATTAGGACTCAGTATATTACCCATGTTTTCAGCTTCAGTAAACTCTGTGTTTTAACATTTGCTCTGCATGTATATGTTGACATGTCTTTTTCTAGGCAATGCAATAATACACCTTAGTCACCTTTCCTTGACTTATTGCCTCCCACATTGCCCTCTCCCTAGTGGAGTGTGCTTTTCTTCCTTTTCTTTTCTTTTCTTTTTTTTTTTTAAAGATTTTATTTATTTATTTGAAAGAGAGAGAGAGAGAGAGAGAGAGAGAGAGAGAGAGAGCACAAGCAGGGGAGAGGGAGAAGCAGACCCGCTGCTGAGCAGGAAGCCCGATGTGGGACCGGTCGGAGGACCCTGGGATCATAGCCTGAGCCAAAGGCAGATGCTTAACCAACTGAGTGATGCAGGCACCCCTGGAGTGTGCTTTTCAAATACGAGCCCGAGAGCGCACTGAAATTATGCAAACTAGCCAATCCTAAACCTACTTGTCCTTCTTTAGCATTTTCATCCTAAAGAAAGCACAATAAAGACTCTTGCCAACAGTTCCCCTCTCTCTCTGCCTCTTGACTGACCCTGATGCTTCCCCATGTGGCCCCCTGGGGTGTGGTGTGTCCCCACCTCTTAGGAACTGAGTAATAAACTATCTTTTTAATCTCCTGATTACTGACCTTACTACACCTCAGGTTTTCTATCAATACATGATACTCTGAAACACTCAGACACATAAAAAGTAAAAAGATGGAGAAAGGTATATCATGCTAACACTAATTTTAAAAAAGTTGGAGTGACTATATTAATTTTAGACAAATTGTAGCTACATTGCGATGCAGTGACGCTTTCCTAAGCCATTGCACAAGTACCATGATGCACCAAGATTTCTGTAATCCCTTGTTATTAAAAAAATTCCTTTGTTGTTTAAGATTCCTGTCTACCACCATAAGGCATTAGGCTGAAAAGATAATATGATTCTATTTTGCATTTGGATCTGATGTATGTGCCACTCACAAAAGTGTTAAGGGTGAGTGAAGACAGAGACGTTTTGTGGACTCACTCAGAGACTGATGGGCTCTGGAGGACTAATGATGAGAAAGAACAATGGTTGGAGACAGGTGGGCACCCAACAAATGGATGGCCTGATGGGCTGGATGGGAACATACTTACTTTCATGTCGAAATAGCTGGTAAAAACAATCTCCACCTCACCACTCCCACGAACAATGACTCAGATATAGAAACAGGATGGGCTCAGCACCCTCATTTCTGCGGTGCCTTATTGTCCTGAAATGCTATTGGACATCAGGCAGGAATCTGAGTCAGGTTAAGAGGATGCCAAAGAAGAAATATTCTCTTCTCGTGGAAATTACATATAGAGGAAAGTTTTATGACTTAGAACTCAGGGGTTCCCAATCCTTTATAGAAGGTCTGTATCTTGGGGCACCTGGTGGCCCAGGTCATGATCCTAGGGTCCTGGGATTGAGCCCCACATTGGGCTTCCTGCTCTGCAGGAAGCCTGCTTCTTCCCTCTCCCACTCCCCCTGCTTGTATTTCTTCTCTCTCTGTCTCTCACTGTGTCAAATAAATAAATAAAATCTTTAAAACAATTATAGAAGGTCTGTATCCTCTGGACCCGTCCACAAATAACCATGCCATTTTTGATCCATTCCAGTGAGAATAAGAAGCTAAACATTTCATATAGTGGGTTGTCCAAAATAAGATTATGTATGTCATGTACAAGGACATGAACTGTTGCAATTAAATAGTATTATTCCCATTAAAAATGAGTATTAATCAATGTCCTGACTCTTTACTCCTTTTCATTTGCATGTGAAGACCCTCAGCCTTCTCAGATATCTCTTTTCTTGACTTGCAAACAAACAAACATCCTCTTGCTTTCTGGCTTTCATTATTGATGCCTTTTTGGAAGAAGGTGCATCTATGAGAGTCTGAATGATCTGATTTTATCAAGGGACCCTTCTCTCTCCTTGGTTTTTAGTCCTTCGTGTAGTTCCTCACTTCCAGCCCCCATTTGAACCCATCTCAGCCCAGGGATGTTTTGCTTTTTTTTTTTTTTTTGAGGACCCAGCCAGGAGCCCTGAGTATGGGGCCTGTCGCTGGCTAAGTCTGAAGAAATACTCTCATTCAGATGACATCACTCTTCTCCTCAGCCCCCAGTAGCCCCTCATAGATGTAGTCCTAAGGAAGAATTTTCCTTCCACTCTTTTGGCCCAGGACAAGTCTTTGAGCAAGTGCATTATTTGAAGAAAATTCAAGCTGACATGGGATTTGGGGAAAAAGAAACAAATAAACCCAATTTGTGAGGTGGGGTTTTATCCTTTCCCCTACCACACACACACACACCACAATCTAAACCTTATCATGGCTTTCAGTGTCTCCTCCCAGCAGTGGGAGATACTTGTGTCAGGACTCTCCTCATGCTTGGTTGGAAAGGGAGACCTTTGAAAGGCAGGGTAGGGTGAAGAGATGTCCAAGTTATGCTACGATAGTCCTAGAAACTCTTCCAGTTGTGTCCTGATGAATATGCAAGACCCCCGTCTACTTTCTGGTGCATGGTAAGGGTCTATTACTGACCTTGCAAGATGGTCAGCTGTCAACGTGACTGGAAGGCTTTTGCAGCCACACAGGTGGAGTTGCCAGAACCCCAGTGACTACCGAGGGCAGCAGGGACCCAGGGAGGAACAGGTTAGCCCACAAAGTAATTCATCTTCTAAAAGCAAAGCAAAAAGTCTTTATGCTGCATGATTCCATTTATTTTATTTTTTTTTTAAGATTTTATTTATTTATTTCACAGAGGGAGAGAGATCACAAGGAGGCAGAGAGGCAGGCAGAGAGAGGGGGAAGCAGGCTCCCTGCTGAGCAGAGAGCCCAATGCGGGCCTCGATCCCAGGACCCTGAGATCATGACCTGAGCCGAAAGCAGAGGCTTTAACCCACTGAGCCACCCAGGCGCCCTGCATGATTCCATTTAAATTAGATTGTAGAAAAGGTGAAACTAAGGTGACAAACGGTAGATTGGCAGTTGCCTGGGGTAGGGGTGAGCGCGGAGGAGCAAAGGAACATGAGGGAACTTTCTGAGATGACAGACATGTTCTACGTCTTGACTGTGGTGGTGGTTAGATGACATATCAAAGTTCATTGAACTGTACCTTTAAAACTACACTGCAACAAGTAGCTAATTAAAAAAAGTAATGTAAGATGCCCTCATTTAAAATGGGTGGGAGGGCCAAGGGTAAAACCTAATTCAGCCCCTTCCATTCCTTTCCTCCCCACATCTCCTGGGGGACCTCCTCCATTGGAGATCTATGGTCTGGATGTCCTAATTACTGACTGAAGAGAAGGAGCCCCACCAAGTGGTACAGATTGCCTTTCTTATTTCGTCTTTCTCATTTTCCTTGAGGTTCCAAGGCTGCTGTGGAGGATGACAGCAGTACATGGTGATAATGAAATAAATCTGGAATCATGTTCAAATCTCTTCCCCTCCTAACTTGGTTCTTCTTGAGAACCAAGGGGAATCATACCTAAATCCCCAGATTCCATTTCTCCATGTCCATCTCAACAGAGGTGCGATGACACTCCGTCTTCTTTGCCGTTATCCTGGGACTGGAGAATGTGACATCTTCCCTTGGCACTGCCTGGTGCCTTATAGGAGTGGTGCCATTAGACCAGCCCTCAGGACCCTCTTCAGCCTCCATGCCCAGCTTGTTTCTTTTAAGAATGTCTCTTCAATTTTTCAGGAGGTTCCAGAACTCACAGCATAATACATCTCTATATGTTTTTATTAATCCCAGGGACTCAGGATTAGGCTGAAATTTATTAGAGAGAATTTCAATCATTGCACAATTTAATTGCAACTTTGAAGAGATTCCTGAGGGACTTTTTTTTTTTAACTTTTACTTGAAAATTTAATGAAATAACCTCTTGGTCATTAATCTGCCTGGGTAGTTGGTGGGGAATGTGTTCACACCTGCAGTGACATATACTCCAGACTTCATTCAATTATAAATCTCTGTGACCTCAACTCACCTACCAGTGTCACTGAAAGTCATTAAAGTGTTTTAAATCCACTGAAGCCCTAAGGGATATCTTTATAATCACAGTTACATATACAATTTTGTGAAGTAGATGAACAATTCTGAGTCGCTATCCAACAAACACCAAAATGGCAAGGCGGTGCCTTAAAACTGAAATCCTACTTCCTTCAACCAACAAGGAAATGCATTTATTGCCTATAACTTTTACTTCTCTTTAAATCAACTTATAATCATTATGAAAAGACATTTCTCAAAGAAAATTCTACTAAATCCAGCATCCCTTTTGATATTGAGGGTGGAGCATAGTTATCCCCTGAAACTTCACTCTCTGGAGAACACGAAGGGAGAGCAGGAGCCCATTGGGACTTCTATTTGTTGAGTCAGGTTTTGGATGCTAGAGGACCAGGTGCCATCATGGCTGGACTTTGTGACTTCCTATCTTATAATGTCTATTTCTCTCTGATAAATTCTTAAAGTGTAAGGGGCTTATGTTCATCTTTGGAAAGAGCAAGAAAGTGAGAGCTGAAGAGAATCCTATTTTGGAGACAAAAATCCCAATGATAGGCTCAGTGGTGGGTGCCATTGAGAAGAAGGCATTCTTGGGACCCTCAACAAAGAAGAAAGGAGTGTATGGGAGCTGGCTTGGCTCTAAGGTAACAGAAGTAGAAAGTGTCCTCCAGGTCATGGCCTGAGGGCTTCTGGTTGCCCCATGGGAGAGAGGGGGAAGTCATATTTCACTTGGCGGAAGCCCCACCCAATACCTGGAATATGCCTATCGAATGCTCAGCATTTCTAACTTGTAAGTATCTTTAATGTTATTTTTTGAGCTAGGAAAAATAAAATCATTATTGAGTGCTCATTCTGTGTCAGACACTGTGGTAAACATCTTCACACATATTAGCTCATTGATTCCTGAATCTAGCCTCATGAGGCAGATGGCGTTAGCCTCAGTTTATAGATGGTGTTTAACCATGAAATCCAGTAACACAACTGTCACTTTGCCTTCCATGGACAGCAGGGGGAGATTCCACAGAGCCTGCAGGTCACTGCAGCTGAGCCCCCTGCCACCATGGGCTTGCTCCCACGACTCATCCTGATGGGGGCAGCTCTCCTGGATCTTTGCTGGTGCTCCTCTGCTGTCTAGGGGATGAATTCTATCTTCCTCACCCAAGGACTCACTAATGGTCATGAGAACATATTAGCACAGCAGAAAGCTATTCTTTCCTAGCACCACTAGATTCCAAACCTCTCCTCATAAAATTCTAGCTAGTGTTATGTTTTGTTTTCTTTCTTTCTTTCTTTCTTTCTTTCTTTCTTTCTTTCTTTCTTTCTCTCTCTCTCTTTCTTTCTTTCTTTCTTTCTTCCTTTTCTTTTTTTTTCTTTTTTTTTTTTTTGAGTTACTGGTGGCATATCACTTTTTTCTTGTGGTGCTTTGTCTCTGGTAAAATTGCCTCTCCTTCACATGCCTTGGAGGCTTGTTGCCTGTTCTCCTCCCCAAGTATCAATACATTGTGCTAAGAGATCTGAAGATGTTGAAAGCTCTAAATCTGTGAAAACCATCACAGTACAGAACATTGATGATACAGACTTAAAAAGAAATGCACCATGTCCCAAGCCTTTTTAGACTGATAACAATAATTCCATTCTTTGTCATGTCCTAGATTTTGAGAGGAAAAAAGCAAAAATTTCAGAATCATAAAACCTGCACTGCCATAAAATAAAAGTCTGTCTGTCTTTGGTCATCATAAAACACAGACTTTTCTTCTTCCAGAGCATGGAGGGTCGTGAAGGTTGTTCTCTTGTAACCCAGGCTAGTTCTTGTCTGCTCTAAACATTTGCTCTAGTTGGTCCTTGCTCTGCTTCAGCTTAGGAAGGAAAGCAACACGATAGTTATTCTGGTAAGCTCATGTTGTGAAAGGGAAAATATTTCCAAAGTGCCTGGCATAATTGTGCCCAACATACGTTGGCAGGAGGAAGACCCTAGCCCATGGTCCTGGGGACCTCTTCAGCCTTGTGTCTGACTGTTCTGTTGTAGGTCATCTACTTCTTGTGCACATCTTCTACAGAAATTTCCCCATGGTTTAGAACCTCTGTTTAGAGCCTTGGGGGCAAAGGCTTATGAACTGCTGCTTCTTGTTCCCGAAGATTCCTAGCACAGATGAGAGTACTATCGGATGGCTGTTGACTCTGTCCCAAGCTCTTATTTTCTGTTCCAACATCATCGCTTCCTTAGAAAATTTGTTTGTTTTTATCACCAGGAAAAGTACTTGACTTTCTCTCTCTGTACCAGGAGAAACCAATTCTGTTTTATCTCCTAAGCATCACTATTGATAAAGGGTGACCCGGGGAACAAAAAAGCATGGTTGAGCTGGGACTGCTGGACGATGGAAAGGCACCTGGCTTGTGCCTTTTTTCAGCCATGATTCCAGGTTAGAGCTGTACAGGCAGGTATGGTGGTGAAAGTGGGGAGGGAAGTACCTGCTTCCAGGGAAGAAGGGGTGACCATTTCCCATTATCACCATGCTTATTGTCAGAGTCAATTTTGATCAAATTCTTGTACTGTGGTTCATTACCACATAGTTCTCTTGAGGCTAAACCTCGTAGGAGAAAATACTCTACACCTCTCTGTTACGTGTTTTACATTCCAGGCATTTTCTGTTTACTTGCTGTCACTGCTTTGTTTTGTAGCTGGGCAGTTTTGCTATTTCCAGAGCAAAGACATCAACCAATAAAATGGGATGAATAGTCCATAGTCACATCATAACTCAAATATCATCATTGAAGTTGAATAATAATTTGCTTCCTTTCAGGAAAACTTTTAAGCGCCAAACCTAAGAGAATTTTTATGTGAAAAAGAAACCAAAGCACTAGAAAAAATTCTAACCTGGCTAAGTTGTTATCAGTGCCTTAAAGCTCTCTACTAACTAAATCTTAATGAACTCTGAAAAACAAAACCCAGAACCAATCTTACGTGAGAGGTGATTTCTTCTTACAAGGACACACTTCTTAATTCAAGGGATATTGATAATTGCTTTTTGGGCCTATCTTAATATGTCTATGTGGTCAGAAGAGAATAAGAAGCATCATTCAAATCAATAACCAGAATGGGATTTCCCCCCCCCACACACACACACACTTATTCTATATGCCAAGCAGAGGAAATCAGGGGTGGAAAGTAAATTTTTGCCATTTATATTCTAGGCAAACTACCTCCTAGGTTATTTGTAATTGGATGGTGCCAGTTATTTCAGCTGTGTTCCTTTCTTTTTGTGACACATTTTGAAAAGTAATTCAGGCTCAAAAACAATATATATTAACTAATCATTTGAGTCTTTTCACTTGAGATATTTAAGACCTTAATTGAGCACATTTTTCCTTTTCTACTGTTTATTTTAATAAAGACATAACCTTATGAATAACAGTCTCATTAAAATAAGCATGGACTTATTCAGCAAGGGGACTTGATGTAAGGTTTGGATTAAAGTTAACACAATAGGAATTTGTCACAGCTTTGCAATTTCTAGAACTAACAGCTGGAAAGGAGATCTGCTGTTTTATAAGGCATAAGTCATTTTATAACTTTTAAACAGTGACTACATTATTAGACATTTTCATTAGTTTGTACTTTTGATAAAATCTCTTTCATACACATTATTTTTGGACTGACTTTTTTGAAAATAGCCATACACATTTTATAAACCAAGATTCAAGGCTGAAGTTGTAAATGTAACCACGTTATTTCAATTGGATTACTCAGGTCATTTGAGATTATGAACACTCTCTGGGGGTGTGGGGTAGAGATATATTTCCAGTATATTGTTCTTTTCAGCTTTGAAATAGGACTTAAGTAAATGTATAGCTTCCCAAAGAGGAAGAACCAGAACCACCGTTGGTTTATTTATACAAAAAAACACTAGATGGCGCTGTCCCCCGTAGGAATTAACGAATAGTAAGTTTTTTAAAGCCTACTGTCCTATCAGGGGTTTGTTATTTTGTGTTTTCCAGAAGTCAGACAAAATATTCCCTTTCCTTTTTGTTCTTAATGAAGCTTTAACTTTATGAATAAGCATCTACATTTGAAACAAACATGGACTTCTTGAATAATGTAACTCTAAGTAAGACGTTAGGTAAAGGTAAATGATAGGATGGTAACTCTTACGGCTTCGCGGTACCAAGTACAGATTCAAAGAACTTGTTTATCTTTCTGTTGCTGTGATTAACAAACTTTATTTTTAAAAAAAATTTTAAAAAGATTTTATCTATCTGAGAGCGAGAGCGCGAGACTGAGCCTGATGAGGGGCAGAGGGGCCAGCAGACTTCCACTGAGCAGGGAGCCAGACATCGGGCTCTATCGCAGGGTACTGGGAGCATGGACTGAGTGAGACCAAGGCAGATGCTTAACTGACTGAGCCACCTAGGTGCCCCACAGACTTTATTTTTAGAACAGCTTTAGACTTACAGAAAAATTTCATGGCTAGTACAGTGAGTTCCCGTGTTCCTTGCATCCAGTTTCCCCTACTATGGTACATTGGTCACAACTAATGAATTGATATCGATACATTATTATTAAGTCAAGTCCACACTTAATTTAGATTTCCTTAGTTTTTACCTAATGTCATTTTCCCCCTCAGGATCTCATCCAGGATACCACAGTAGATTTAGTTCTCATGGCTGTGATTGTTTCTCAGGCTGTCTTCATTTTTGATGACCGTGAAAGTCTCGAGTGTTACTGGTTGGGTATCTTATAAGATGCTCCTGCATTGGAATGTGTCCGATGTTCCCTAATGATTACACTGAGGTGATAGATTTGGGGGAGGAAGACCACAGACGTTAAGTGCCATTTTATCCCATCAAGGATACATACTATCAAGAAGAATAATCACTGTTGCTAATGTTGACTTTTATCACCTGGCTGAGGTGTCTTTGTCAGGTTTCTTCACTCTCATGTTACCTTTTTCCTCCTTTTCTGCACTGTCCTCCTTGGAAGGAAGTTTTTTGTACAATGACCACTTAAGGAGTGGGGTGCTATGCCTCACCTCTATTATTTGGAATTCTTCTCCATGGGGAAATTTTCTCTTTTCCACTTATTTGTTGAATTGTTTATTTATCCCAGTGTAGACTCATGAATTTTTGTTTTACCCTCTGGGGTTATAATCCAATACTTCGTGATTGATTTGGTTACTCAAATTGTTCTAGTTTTGATCCTTGGGAGCTCTTTCAGTTGGCTCCTGTGTCCCCTTTGACATGTCCCCATCCCTATGGGTTTTTTTTTAAGCAATCTGTTTTCTTTTTAATAGATTTTGTGGTCTACAAATAGTATTCAACTCCCTTATTGTTTGAGCATTTCTCTTTTCCGTTATTAAAGTAATAGACGATAATGAAAATCGCAAGATAAAAGAAAAAAAGCACAAATCAATCTTTATTACTTGAGTGTGTTCTCTTGAAGAGCCTTCTTTTCCTTTTTTATTACTTTGCATACTTTTCATAATTTCTTTTTTTAAAAAAGCAGATCTAATTGTTCTTTGTAAATAATTCATATTTGGGTTATTTCTATTTAACAATACATTATGAACACTTTCCTGCCTCATTAGTATATATCACTTAAAGTGTTCTACATAGATCAATTAACTTTTCTTTTAATTGATTAAAATTGGCCCATAAGTATCCATGGTGTTTTGCATAATTGTGGATTCATAGCATGTCTTTAACACATAGGGACTGAATAAATTAGCTCTTTAGAGAGTTTCAATATTTTTGAATTATAAATAGTGCTGAAAGGAGTGTGTTTGAGTCTAGGAGTTACTTAAGTACTTTTACATATTTAAGATTTCTAGAAGTGGAACTGAGTCCAAGCATAGCATCAATATTTTTGAAGCTCTTAATTTATGATTAGATTTTGCAAAATTGGGCAAATTGCATGAGGCTAATCATTGAAAGAAAGGGAAAAATATTGTCCAGATTATCCAGATAAGCAAGGGGTTACTGGTTGAGAATCTAAACACAATGGGCTGATTAATAAGACAGAAGACTTATCATGTCTAATTCAGAGCCTGGGAGCTGCCCTTCTCTGCACACATTCTCACTGCTATGCTGAAACTCAGGGAAGTTGTGTGATCAGTTTATTTCAACTTTGTTCACACAAGGCAGTAGGAGAGGAAGCCATATCCTGGATAGCACTGGCCACGTTACCCTCTCAGCATCCTCATAAGTGGGCAGAACACTGAGAATTTGTATTTCTCCCTAAGGTCTCTGCTTAATTACACTACGGTGCTTGCCACAGTGTTCATTAAAAAGTTAACACAGTAGCCTGAAAACCCCAGAAAATATCAGAAGCTAGACTCCTACATTTGATGGGAGGCAATCCATTAAAAGAATGAAAGGAGATTTCCTTCTGTCCTTTTTTAAAAGTTTTACAATTATTTTTCTCTCATAGGAAAGAGTTCAGTCCTTGTTTTTGCATCACTTGGTATAATAACACGGGAGTTTCTTTGTGGGGTTTCACATTCAGATTTTATTTTTTTTTAAAGATTTTATTTATTTTAGAGAGAGAGAGAGAGACTAGGGAGGAGCAGAGGGAGAGGGACAAGCAGACTCTCCACTGAGAGCAGAGCCCAATGTGGGGCTTGATTCCAGGAGCCTGAGGTCATGACCTGAGCTGAGAACAAGGATTGGACGCTTCACGGACTGAGTCACCCTGGCGCCCCTGCACACTCAGTTTTAAACCTCACTATTGTTGATTGTTGGTTTGGAGATATGTGTCTGGTGTGGATTCACCATTTTCAAGTTCGGCTTTGTGAAGAGCCCGAGGTGCTCTCACTTCTTCCTCTGCCTCAAGTTTAGTCTTCTGGACAGAGAATCTTATTTTCTAATCCACAGCATGCCTCCCAGAAGCTTGTGCTTGGGGGAATTCTCTCCTTAAAGGGATTCTTTGTTACATTATTGATAAATAAAGACGGAAAGTCTTTCTTTCTTATCTGACTCTTTGGAGTTGAGAGTTTTAAGCTGATTCTTAAGTTTTTCATTCTCTCCTTTTCTTCATTTCCTCCCACAGCCCAAGCAGCTCTCTGCAATATGGTTTGGCTATTTTTAAAGCTGTTGACAGATGAGAAGCTGCTGTTGAGAGAGGTAAGTGATAACAGAATCACTCTGGTGTGTGTGTGTGTGTGTGTGTGTGTGTGTGTGTGTGTGTGTGTGTGTGTGGTGGGGGTGAGGTGTGTGTCTTGGTGTTCTTTAATACGAAATACACTCCAGCTACTCCAGCACCCAGCACAGCTAGTGATCGATAAATATTAGTGGGTGGAATAAATGGGTGAGCAGCTGGTATCTTATTGCTATACATTTCCCATAGTTGAGATCAACTCACTCCTATTCTTACCCACGAGTTCTGGTTTCTTTAGGGATAAACATAATTTAAAATGACAGTGACAACAAAATAACACAACTGTTGAAGATTCTGGCAAGTAATAATAGGGAAGCATTCTGTCTCTGAAATATTTTTATGTTCAAAAAAAAAACAAAGCTTGGCACACTTACATGTCCCTTGGAATAATGATATGGGGGAAGATGATTGCTACCGATGATAATTACCACCTGTGCGTGTGTACATGTGCTGCCCCGGACTGGCCGTAAACACACGGGCCATCACGTTTATCCATCCTAAGAATTAGAGATTACTCTGGCCTGCTGCTGCTCCAGAGCTCTCTATCCAGTGTGATCCCCCTGCCGGCGCTGCCTTCAGAAGCCTGGGAGGGCTGGGGAGTTGGTTCCCAGTGGGCAGGTTCAGCAAGGCCTTTGCTCTGCGCCCCGGCTTGGGGCTCTCCTCTGCCGCCATGACAAGTCCCTGAAGCACGGCAGCTTTTCACTGCTGATGTTCCTCTTCTTGCCCCTCTTTTTCCTCTCTGGCTCCCATTTCCTTCTTTTAAGCCCCACCCAGCAGCCAGTTGGAAACCACACCTGGCACCTTATCTGTCAGTAAACTTGGCCCCCGACACGAGGTCCGTTTGTGCACAGGACAGTCTTCCCCACCTCCTGCATCGTCCGATGCAGACAGGAAGGCACTTTCAAAGAGTTTTCTTCCCTGATACTTAACCACCCTGCGCACTGGGCACAGGAGGCTTGAGCAAACTAAAGCTGGCGAGGTTCAATCCGCCTTTCGGTGGGGCGAGCCGGTGCAGGGCTGAGCCAAGGCCTGGCCCCAGGGCTGGAACCCCTGTCCGGAGCCCTGAGGCTGCAAGAAGGGGCTGGAAGCAGTGTGTGGACTTTGATGCTTTCTATGAGGGAACATGGACATCGTAATTGCTCTCTCCTTTTGTTTTTGTTTTTGTTTTTTTTGCTCTCTCCTCTTGATAGTTTGATGTCATTGGTTGCGTCCTTCATATTCTCCACGAAGAGACCGAGTGTTGTAGTTGAATTGTGTCCCCCTCAAAATACATTGTCTATAACCTCCAGTAACTCAGAACTGGAGTGAATTTGGAGAGAAGGTCATTACCGAGGTAATTAAGGTACGATGAGCTCATGAGGTGGACCCTAATCCAATATAACCAGTATCTTTATAAGAAAAGGAGATTAGGTCACAGACACATGCAGAGGGAAGACCTTGTGAGGACACAGGGAGAAGGCAGGCATTTGCAAGCCAACGAGAGATGCCCCAGAAGGAACCATGGCTACCAACACCTTGATCTTGGACGTTTAGCCTCCAGAACTGTGAGCCATAAATTTCTGTTGCTCAAGCCCCCCATTCGATGGTGCTTTGTAATGACAGCTCTTGTAGACTCCTGCATTCAGCTTTAACAGCAGTCCTAGGCCAGAAACATCCCTCGGGCTGGAGCAGGAGAGGGTCTTGGAGGAGGAACAGAACACAGCAGCCAGGCTCAGCAGGGCAGGTGGCTTGGAGCACTGCAGGGCTTTCTCCCTGGTGAGCCAGGATGCATTGCCGCTCTGCAGGGCAGGACTTCCCCTCGGCCATCTCCTTCTTTGCACTCACCTCAGCTTTTCTGAACCCTGCCTACTGTCTTCACTGCTCACTTGTGTCATCCAGGACATTGTGTGGCTGCCCCTTAGGCTGAATTAACCGAGCCATGAGCTGGGCCCCCACCACATGCCCCAGTCATTTTTCCCTCTGTCTCCTTCCCTATTAGCTCATGGTGCATCCTTGCACCCCTTTCTCTTTAGCCCTTTGCAATCCTTTCTCCCCCACCACTTTCCAGATGGCAGCTGGAGTTTAAAAGGTCTCTTCTGAGCCCTCGGGATGGGGCGTCAGTGGGGCATGAGTCTTGCACTCAGGGAGCCTCTGGTCCTGTCGAGACAAAACACCTGCCTGTTCTGCCCTGGTTTTTGTTTTTGTTTTTGTTTTTGTTTTTCCTCCATTAAAAAAAAAAGATGTATTTATTTATTTGAGATAGAGCATAAGAATGTGTTAGTTGGGGGAGGGGCAGAGGGAAAGAATCTCAAGCAGACTCTGCCCTGAGTGTGGAGCCTGACATGGGCTCAAATAAAAGCCATACTCCTCACCTGGGACTCTGTATGTTCTCCACATTGTGGCTTTGTCCTGGTTCCCCAGGTTTCCCAGCTGCTGAGAACCTGCATTTCCAGTGGGTCTCAAAGAGTAGCCCAGACCTATATATATCAGCTGCTGTTCTTGGGTCCTCAGACCTACCTAGACCTCAAAACCGGAAACTCAGGGCAGAGGGCAGTGATCTGTTATAATGAACAGGTTCAATCTCAAGTTTGAGTGTCAGTGCCCTATTGCTAGCATTCCGGGGGACTCTGTCCTTCGGTGCGTCCCACGCTGCCCTCACCTTGCTGCATCCTCTCTCTGAAACTTCTTGCTGCAGATTCCTTTCCACCTGCCAGTACCCTGCAGCCCTCCCCACAAAGCCCCTCTCAATAACCCCGCTTATTCAACAAAGGCTTCTCTTCTTTACCTCCATGCCTGTTCCTGTAACCAGCTTTGCCATCTCTCCTCAGAATGATCTTCCTATTTTGAACCTATTTTTCCCCCTTATGATAGTTTTCTTGCACTACTCATATCATCCCTGTACTTGCTCCCTTAAAGCAAGCAATTTGAGACTAACAGTCCATGTCCCTCTTAGGTCTACTACCTTCTCTGTCCTCTGGGAAGTGTTCAGTGAAGCACTGTATTGAATGACTACTGTTATGCCACAGAACATCTTATTTAAAGTGAAGTACGGGGGCGCCTGTGTGGCTCAGTGGGTTGGGCCTCTGCCTTCAGCTCAGGTCATGATCTCAGGGTCCTAGGATCGAGGCCCGCGTTGGGCTTTCTGCTCAGCGGGGAGCCTGCTTCCCCCCACTCCCCACCTGGCTCTCTGCCTACTTGCGATCTCTCTCTCTGTCAAATAAATAAATGAATAAATAAAATCTTTAAAAAAAAAAGAAGTGAAGTACATTGACAAAAAAGAGATGAGGAGTGATGAACCCTGTTCAAAATGTCTTACAAAGTAGGATTCAAAATACAATTCTTGGACAGACCAAATGTTTTAAAATGATTCCACTTATCTCTCCCATCAAAACATCTGTGCTGTGGCTTCCCCTCCCCCGACGGCCTAAAGACTTCCACACTTGACATGCTCCCAGTTCTTTCATGCATACCCCATCACCCACATCAAAGTGATTTTTCCAGAGCAGTTAGGATTTGAGAATCTGCCATCAGGCGTTCAGAATCAAATGTAATGCTTCCACATGGTTTCAATTGTGTGTGATGAAGAAAGAACATCTTTTTTTATTTGGATCCCTTTTTGAACTCCTAACATAACTCACTCCTGCACTCCTTAACTGGTTTAGCCACCAGGCCACCATTGGTAGCTCTTGCGGTCAACTAAAACCACTAGGTATTTTTCCTCACTGGAACTGCTAAGTATCAGATCTTCCTGAGGTGAATTGGAGCAGAGATTATTTTCATGACTGTATTATTTCAAAGAGACTCAAAACCAGGTTGCCTCTTGGAACATGGCTGCCGGAAATGGGCTTTGAGAACCCACAGTCCCAAAGTCCTCCATCCAAATGGGACACGCCACTGATACTCAAAGGTCCTGTGGTCTTGTATATTCTTCAAGATCTCGGAGTACAGGACCATCCCCTATCCACAATTTCAAAGTCCAAAAAGCTCTGAAAACCAAGTTGGTTCTTTTGTTGTTTTTCTTTTTTCAGAAATCATTTGATGGCATTACTTGACCTGAAGCTATTTACAGGCTATATTCATACACTTAGAGTGAGTTTAGGCATTTTTCTACAGAAATGTTTTATTTGATTAAAGGTTTCTTCTCTGATGTTCACTGAAATTTTACTGCCAAATATTCAATCTGTTTTTTGCAGTAAGCTTTTTAAAAAAGATTTTATTTATTTGAGAGAGAGCGAGCGAGCATGAGAGAGATATCTCGAGCAGGGGGGAGGGGTAGAGGGAGAAGCAGACTCCCCACTGAGCAGGGAGCCCAATGTAGTACTCAATCCCAGGACCTTGGGTTCATGACCTGAGCCGAAGGCAGATGCTTAACCGACTGAGCCACCCAGGTGCCCCATTTCATTAACCTTTTAACTCAAAAACAAAATCAAATCTGAAATCAGAAACACATCTGACCTTAAGGGTAGCAGATGAGGGATTAAGACTTTTGTCCAGGGTGCCTGGGTGGCTCAGTGGGTTAAAGCCTCTGCCTTCAGCTCAGGTCATGATCCCCGGGTCCTGGGATGGAGCTCCGCATCAGGCTCTCTGCTCAGTGGGGAACCTGAATCCTCCTCTCTGCCTGCCTGCCTCTCTGTCTACTAGTGATCTCTCTCTCTCTCTGTCAAGTAAATAAAAAAAATACAAAAAAAAAAAAAATCTTAAAAAAAAAAAAAAAGACTTTTGTCCAAGCCCTACATAAGTGTAAAAAAACCAATTTGGGTATTGTTTTTCTGTTTTGTGACATGGTATCTACTTTGAGTGCTATAAATAAAGCTACTTTTGATTCAAGAAGTTTTGTCCTAACAGTAAACACTGCCAACCCGATTATTTCTGACCAATCTTTCCAATGACCTAGAGGTGGAGGCCACCAAGACTGCCCCTGTTATTTCCACACGTAAGTGAAATCCCCAAGATCACATCATGGCCATCTTGGGAACCCAGTGATGCTTTCAGCACTCACTTCTACCTGAAGTATTTATAAAAACACAGGAAATTAAATTGGAAGGCTTTCTTCTTATACATCTGTCACATTAGAACTTTCTGGAATAAAATTTTAAACGTTTAATACAACTCCATGTTATAAAATGAAGCATACATGTTATCAAAGCACTTTTATTCAAAAGTGCAGTCTTAGGGTGCCTGGCTGGCTCAGTTGGTAGAGCATGCAATCTTGATCTCTGGATCATGAGTTTGAGCTCCACACTGGGGACAGAGATTACTTAAAAAAAAATAAGAGGAAAAAAAGTATAGTCTCTATGAATTCTTTTTATTTTTTATTTTTAAATTATTTGACAGAGAGAGAGAGGAGAGGGAGAGAGTGCAAGAGCACATAAGTGGGGGGAGAGGGAGAAGGAGAAGCAGACTCCCCACTAAGCAGGAAGCCCGAGGTGGGGCTTGATCCCAGGACCCTGGAATCATGACCTGAGCCAAAGGCAGATACTTAACCTACTGAGCCACCCAGGTGGCCCTATAAATTGTCTTTGTAAAAGGTGTGAGTGGTGAGTTGAATTCTTGCATGACTTTTCTTCCAAAATTAAAATCACACCTTATTTTTCAGCTGTGAAATAGTTGTGACACTGTCCATACCTCAAGGGTTGTGGTGTGCATTACAGGTTCAGTTTTATAAAGTGCCAAAGTGCAAAAGAGAGCACTGAGCAAATGGTGGGTGTATAGTTAAGCTTTGTGTATTTATAACCACTGCTTCCATCAGGAAGAATGGCAAGGCTCTTCCCTTAACCGAGTGACTTCAGGTAGTCAAAATGTAGCAGACAGAGAACTGGAACCTCCATTCAACTAGGGAGAAGTAGAAAACAAAGACAGGGAGAGGAGAGGTGGGTGGTGGGATCGCCTCTGAGAACACATGAAGCTAACTGGCCATGGAGGGTTGCCGTTACAACAGTGAAGGCTGCCAGGCTCCGGGAGGGGATGAGCATCTGGTTTACTTCCATCCAGAGTACCATAAGCTGGTGTTTCAGGGCTGACTGCCTTTCCCGTGGCTACTGCCTGGATGAGGCAGTTTGTTCAAGCAAAGGGAAAGATAGAAGAGCCATCACCATAGGCAACATTGGAAATGAGTTTACATTTACATTTCAGTGCCCTTGATCTGTCCCACTGTGTAAGTAAGTAAGTACGGTCCCTTCTTCTATTGGCCTCTTTTACACCTTGGGGATAGGAATCGAGGCTTCTGAAGTATAGTATCTTCCCTAGGAGAAGGCCTGGGCAGTAGGCTTTTCCAGTGTGATTCTGACAGAACCCAGGGAGGTCTGTGTGGAGGGGCTGTGGAGTGTCCCTTCTACTGAGGACACCTGTGTCAAGCCTATGAGTTTTACCTCAGATTTAGTCAGCTTTATGGTCATAAGAAAAAAAAAAGGCAACTTTTCTCCTTTTCCTTCCTCCTGGTGCAACAAAACTGTCTGAGGACACAGAGGGCTGGCCGTCCTTTGAGCAGTAACTTTGCAATACTGGGTCAAAGTGAGGGAGTGACTCTCAAGCCTGGGCACACAGTATATCCACTGGGGAAGCTTTTTGAGCAGTGACACAAACACCTCACAGCAGAACCACAAAGGCAAGGTCTGAGGGGGTGGGGGAGCAGCCATTCTACCATTCAACTCCTCGATAATGATTGGGGATGTGACACTATCAGGCGTTCTGCCCTCCACTGGAGACCCTATCGTGACACAAACACCTACCCAGCCCCTAATTCTGCCTGCCAGTCATGAAGAAGCTGGAATCCTCCTGACAAGGGAAGAGACTGAGCTTGCTCTCTCTTGGGTATGATGTGGCTAGAGCACATCCTGGAAGGGAGTGATGATGCCCAAGGTGATGGAGGAAAGACTCACAGACTTGGTTGAGAGAGAAAGTTGAATGTAAAATGGCAAAAGGAAGCAAAATGGAGAGAAGAAAAACAAGGTGAAGATAAACTTAGTAATTTTCTAGAGACTGCTTTTTGCCTTTGAGATTCTTTACATTTTCTCTCCACATAACATGCTGGCCACATGTGTGATTCTGAAATGAAACATGAACAGGTGGGTGTGTGCAGAAGACTGACTACTGTGAATCAAGTTATCAGCTGTGCAGACATTATATGGCGATAATATTCCATCTTCGTGAGCGTGGCACTTGTGAATCAAGAACTTTAGAATACTTTAGGAAGGGCATTTAAAAAAATGCACAGGAAAATTGGTGAAAATTTAGGGAACAGTAAAATATTTTATCCTTTCGGTTAGGTAACACACATAAAATAAAATTCTAATGATGCTGGCTAAGCCTTTTGAAAACAAATCCTATTTGGTCTCTTAAGGGATATCCAGGCTGTCAACTCCTGGTTTCCATTTTTTTTTCTTTTTCTTTTTTCTTTTTTTCTTTTTTTGCTCAAATGATGGAGGTAGAACTTGTACAAGTTCTTTAAACGATGTAACTATACGGAATCCCCTCCCATTTCCTCCCAAACGGTACTTATTTTTACAATGATGATAATTTAAAATGTTAAACACAAGGAAAAAGCTCGAGATGTATTAGGCCAGGTGTATTAAAATAAAATCAAAAAATAGAAATATTAGGTATATACACAAGAGCATAAGTGAAACATGAGGTGATATAGCATTTTCTATTCAAAGCTTACAGTAGAAAACTTTAGTAAACAGAACTTCTCGTATCCTGTGGTTCAGGGGCTCTTTCCAGCCTCCTCAGTCACTTCTTCTGCTTTCATATCCTTGTATAAATAGTCTCACACACGCCTTACACAATTTAGAATAGATTGCTAAATCACAAAAATAGACCCAAAGATGGCATTTTTACTTTTCTCAAGTACAACTAAAATTAACATTTCATCATGAAAATAATGTTCCAATCACTGGACGCAATAAAGAAAATTCTTACATTTTATAAGGCCCTAAGAGGCCCTGTAGAGATTAGAATCTTATTACTCTCCCAAAGTACACGGTCAAGAAAGTGTCTATATAGAAAATTGTGGAATTGAAAGGCTGGACTGTTAAAAATATTCCTTCTTAGGGTAGAGCCATTCCCAAGGCCCTGGACCCTGTCCTGAGAGGTCTGGGCCAGCCCTGGCCGTCGGTGAGGTCCATACTGGGACACACAGCAGCTCTGCATGCTCACAAGGGAAATTTCTACAGGGACACACCAGAAAGAGCACTGTGGCTGTTCTGCTTCATGTGTGGGGGTCCTGAGCAGTCTCCACAGAAGGAAAATGTTTAACAGTCTCAGATTTCAGGGGCAAGGGACCTCACTGAAATCTGGGAGAGACCATTTTAACCTTTGGACTTCACCTGAAAATGTAACAGGTTGGATTAGTAATGTTTTTTTAACAGATAAGCCAAAGCATAGAGAAAATGCAAAGAAGGGTCATGATTTACATCGGGTTATTTTACTTTTATAAATGAATTTAAGTCTGTTACTATTTGAGATTCACTGCAATGGCCTCTGAACCTCGGAGTCACACACTGAGCTGTAAACAAGAGGCCAGAGTGGGCGCATTTTGGGCAGAACAGGTGTTTTTTTCTCAGAAGGCTGTCTGCAGATGTTGGTCTAGCAAAGCAAGATTGCCAGCTGGGACCCGTCCAAGCAGTAACCCAGTGGGCATCAGCCAATGAGAACGAGAATACTTTTCTTCCATCTTGAGAATGTTCTGAGTAACCTAGCCTCACTTTCAGGAATCAGGGACGGTGGATGATCCTAGTGCATGAGATCCTAGTGCAACCAGGGATTGTCCTGTTTTCTTTTTTCCGAAGGGAGCCGTCCCAGTGAATGGCTAAGAGTCTTCCTGTGCTTTAAGGCTGCTGCTGATACTGCCCTTCTGTGGCCGTGTAGAAATCATCCAGGACGCTTTGCAAGTAATCAAACGTTGGCCTCTCTTCTGCCTTTTCCTTCCAGCACATTTTCATGATGTCATAGAGCTCGTCTGGGCAGTTCTCCATGCGGGGCATCCTGTAGCCCTGGGACAGGGCAGTCATCACGTCGGCATTAGTTCTCCCTAAAGCAAAAGAAATGTACCGTTGAGAAACTTGACCTAGGGTGGAGCAGGGCGGTGGGCCTCCTGATCCCCACATCCTGATTCCATTCTTTTTTGTTTTTTGTTTTAATTTTATTTATTTGAGAGCGAGAGACAGAGAGAGAGAGAGAGAGAGGGTGAGGGAGAGCGAGCACAGAGGGAGAGTGAGAGGGAGAAGCAGACTTCCCGATGTGGGGCTCAATCCCAGGACCCTGAGATCAGAGCCAGAGCTGAAGGCAGATGCTTAACCAACTGAGCCACCCAGGCTCCCCATTCTGCATCCATTCTTGAAGCAAGCTTTAGAGGTGGTTATGGGCTGAATTGTGACACCCCTCCCCCAGCCAATACATTCATATGCTGAAGTCCTCCTGAATTCCTTAGTCTCCAGCCTTGGAGTGTAACTGCCTGTAGAGACAGGGTTTTTAAAGAGGTAATCAAGTTAAAATGAGGCCTTGAGGGTGGGCCCTAACCCAATCTGACCGATGTCCTTAGAAGAAGAGATTAGGACACAGAGACCTGGGGTGTGTGGGCATTGTGTGGGCACGGAGGAAATGCCCATGTGAAGACACAACGAGAAGGTAGCCATCTTCAGGCCAATGAGGAGCTTCAGGAAAAGTCAAACCTGCCCATACCTCAGACGTCTGGCTTCCAAAACTGTGAGAATATTAATTTGAACTATTCAGTCTGTGGTATTTTGTTATGGCAGACCTCGCAAATGGATAGGGAGGCTAAGGAGATTTCTGTGAGCAATAAACAATGTAAATTTTAGTACGAAGGGGATCAAGACAGTATTGTTTGTCTGAGTGAGAATAGGCCAATGTGGGAAGTAGAAGACAGAGGAAGTTTTTAATGGTAGAAGGATAATGGACTTGACCTTTAAACAAACTACTCGAACCCAATCCTAACCCTCAATCTCAATTTCTTTTGTAGTATCGTTTCCAGCTTCTACCTGCAATACATACACCAGAAAATCATTCTCATGTACGTTATCTGGTACCAATGTATTTTTTTTAAATCGGCTTTTCCCTGTAAGTTTACTGGAAGAAGTCAAAATCTTTAAATCAGCTTGTCCAGTGGATTATGTCCCAATCATTAAATTGTCCCCTACAAAGTCTTCAATACAGGCCAGAGTCAGAACTCGAAACCCAGTGAGGGAAGTGGTAGTGTTCATTATTCCTACTGAGCTCTACAAGAGGACTGGTAATGAAGGGTGGCTTTTTAAAAATTTTTTTAAATATTTTATTTATTTATTTGACAGAGAGAGAGAGATCACAACTAGGCAGAGAGGCAGGCAGAGAGAGAGGGGGAAGCAGGTTCCCTGCTGAGCAGAGATCCCGATGCAGGCCTCGATCCCAGGACCCTGAGATCATGACCTGAGCAGAAGGCAGAGGCTTAACCCACTGAGCCACCCAGGAGCCCAAAGGGTGGCTTTTAATATGTTCAAATGACTCTGGGTAGTTCAGAAGCTGAAATGTCAATCTTTGATATCAAGAACAGGTTTAAGGGAAAAAAAGAACATTTTCCTCCATGATTAAAATGGGATAGAGGAATATCCTCATTTAGCAGTTTAGCAGGACCTATCCATATCTGCATGTCTTGCCTGTTTTATGGATAACTCATTCTATAGGGAAAAAGTATTTCATGCAGCATATTTTCAGGCAGAATATGTCTGATGCCTGGAACATGAGAAATTCCATTTATCACAACCAATTTCCTTTTCATAGCCATAGATTTTTACCACTGGTGGTCACTGGGAATAGTCTAAAAGATAGCTATTTTACTAGATTTGAAACAGAGCCCTCTTTTGAATTTATCCTCTAATCGGTTTTTCTCAAATTGTGGGTCACTACCCATTTGAGATAGAAAAATTGATTTTTTAAGGGAGCTACCAGTATTTTTAAAAATAAATCACAACAGAATGAAATAGCAAACATAGTAAAAGTTAGTGCGATTTTGTGAAACTTTTGTTCAATTTGTGGAGTGGGGTTTCTGTTTATTTCTTACCATGGGGCATAATCATTGAACTTTGAACTACTCTGCCCTTAACTAACCTTTCTTTAAGAACACAGTGACTGAAGGCCCTGCCTGGATTTAGTAAACCCTTGAAAGAAGACACAATTACTTCTGTCTTGGAAGAGTCCTTCTTTTTTGAAATGGAAAGTTCCAAGCAAACTTTAAAAACGCTGAGATCTCTTGAAAGTTGTCTACATGGTGAATTAACTTTGCTCAAGTCTTCTGAACCACAATCTTCAGATATTTGTGTAACTGGAACGTTCTAACGGAAAGACTTCAATTTATTCTCATCGCTTGAAGCCAAGAGACCGATTTGCAGCCCTTTCTTCATTTGGGGGGTTCCAGTCTCCAGAAATTATGTGGTTTCAGCATGGCTCTGGCTCTTGTCACTAACCCTGCTCACTTGGATAAATCTCCGATGAAATCCCTCTATTTGCTTCTCCATAGGCATTGGGTGAAGCTCTGGGATTCTGGGAGAAGGACTAACATTCAGGATGATAGAAAATGGCAGCTGGATGGCCAACTTCTTAGGAGTATCTCTTTCACTTTCCACCTGGAGAACCCCCAGCTGAGATGATTTTTCTAGCCCCGCCCCACCCTGTCCCACTGTAGATTTCTCCTTCCTCATTCTCATATGTTTTCTTAACTCTGCAGGACTCTCCGTGGTGCAGATAAAGGCCAGGTGTGTTCCATCCTGCCTGGGGGAATCTGATTTGGTAAAAGGACTAGAAAGAAAGAAATCTGAATGCCTGAGTAAATCAATGAGCAAAATAAGGCTATTAAGTGACAAATCTTAGGGAAGAAAGAAAGAGAAGGAGAGGGAGAACTCAACCAGACCCTAAGATTAAACCTGATACTTGGTCCTTGCTCTGTTACTAGGTTAAAGAAAGCAAACACCCATTGGCCAGTGATTAGAAAAGCAAGCAGTTTCATATTCCAGCCTCCATTCTCTCCACAGCACTTCCTGAGTGCTTACTATGGGACACGAGCTAACACTAAGCTCTGAGAGATACAAAGACGATTAAGACTGAATCTTGTCCACAAATGGCTCACAGCCCAATGGGGGAGATACCGTCAGGAGAGCGAGGTGGGTGGGGAGTAGGAAGTGAAATCTGGAGTGGGTAGGAATTAGCAGAGACTAGAAATTGGTGAAGGAGCACAGGGAGGAGAAAAATGCAGTAGAGCAGGAAGAGAAAAGAAATAGAGAGTGAGCAACTCTCTCTCCTCTGGATGAAAGTCCAGCAGCTTCAGAAACCAAGACACTCTTTAGAGACAAGGGGTCCTCTTGTGTGTGTGAGCAAGGAAGTAGTGGCTGCCGAGAGACACAGTTTCCCACCAGGTAATACTTCCAAAAACGCGATTTTTTTCATTGTTGTTTTGAGCATTGCCTGTGATCAAAGTGAGCATTTACAGCAGATGAATTCCCCGATTCCAATTTACACGTGTTATTAAGATGCTGGACACGTCTGGGAAGAAACAGTCAGAGAAGACATGAGGCTTCAGAAAATTTTGTCACTTTCAAGCCTTGTTTTTCCTCTGTAAGAGTAAAACAAAACAACCCCCCAACCACAGAGATCCCCTCTGTTTTCCTTAGAAAATTCATATATGAACATTATTACAGTTTGCTTTCAAGCTAGGCTAGTGAGGTAAGGATCTATGGCCCCACCTCCTTCCCCTCCCCCCTTTAATTCATCCTAAAACAAAAAAAGAATAAGAAACAAAAACTTAAACTCCATCTTTGGTGAAACCTCTGTCACACGGAGGCAGAAGTGAGCCAAGAGGAGGAAAGTGAAACCGAAGTGCCATCAAGAGAGGAACCTCAGCAACAGGCAGGATGTTTCACCCCACCATGTCCTGGGAAGGGTCCCATGGAGTCCCTGCACACATGAAGGGAGAGGTTGGTTGCGGCAGACAGACTGTACCCAGAACCCACCCAGCTGGTGTCCCAGGTTAATGCTGGGGACCCTGCAGGAGACGAGCCCCATGCTAAGGGCCAGTGGAGGAGGGGTCAAGTGTGGGACGGAAGATCAGGAATGAGGAGAAAGGCTGAAGATGGAAAAATGAGAGCCTTCTGACACATGCCACAACCTGAATGATACTTGAGGACACTGCCATCAGTAACAGAAGCCAGACACAAAAGGTCAAATACTGTGTGATTCCACTTACAGGAGCTGCCTAGAGATGTCAAATTCAGAGATGGAAAGTAAAATAGAGATTACCAGGGGCTGGAGGGTAGAGAAATGGGGAGTAATTGATAAATAGTTATAGTTTAAGGTTGGGATGATGAGAAAGTTGTGGAAACTAAGGGTGGGAATGGTTGCGCGCCAATATAAAAATACTCACTGCTATTGAATCATACACTTAAATGATGATAAATTTTATTCTGTGTATATTTTACTACAATAAAAAAAAATACAATGACAACCCGATGACAATACCAATGCCCCCTCCCTCGTGCACCTCCAGAATGCTGATAGCCAGGCTGGTCCCCCACAGGCAGGACCTGGAAGACTCTCTTCTGAGCAAACTAGATGGTCTCAGAGAATAGACTGAAGATGCTGACCCAGGAGGGTGCTAACAAGGACGCCTGGACCACCACATACCCTCGTTTCCATAAGACATCTCATCAAAGGAAAGGTGAGGAGATAAGCCTTGGAGAGTACTAAAGGGCAGGTGAGAGAAACAGAGCAGACAGGAGACTCAGAGAGACTTCCACCTTCCAGCCTGTGACTCAGGGAACAGAAAATGGAGAGGAGGACATTTTCAAGGAAGCTAGAGGGGAAAATTTCCCAGAATTCTTGGCTACGAGTTTCCAACTAGAAGGGACAAAACAAGTACCTAGCCTAACACAACAATGGCCAGTGAAATTTCAGGCATAAAGAGAGATGCTGAGTTCTTCCATAGAAGAAACGGGATCCAAGACACAGACAGGTTTCAGAAGACATCTGCTTTAGCCCAGCCGCACAAGAAGCCAGATCCAGTGCAGGAATTTGTTTAAAGTTCTAGGCAAAAGGCTGGTGCTAGTATTTATAACATAAGCAAATTCGATAATGGTACTTAGCAATTTAATTTGATCTAGGTCATGAGTCTCCAAGAAAACATCCTATTTGGGGAAAGTCCTAAGTATAAATTAGAAGCAGAATACTGACTCTGACGCCTCAAATTTTCATGAGGAATAACTCCAAAGTCATGTACAGCAACAGCCATGATAAACTGTCTTTACTCATCCAGTGCTCAGTTATCAATGAGAACAAGATAAGGCTTGAAGAAAAGAATTCTTCATAGATTTGAGCCTGGGTGGGGGAGACTAAAGATTTTAAAACTCAACAGAAAATTACTGAAATGGACTAACAGTAGTTGAAGACACAGAGTTTTGGGCATTTGCCCAAATTATGATTGATAGGTACAAGGCCTCTTTCTAAAAAATGTGTTAAGAAAAAGACTTTTCCTTTTTTTAAAAGATTTTATTTATTTGACAGAGAGAGAGAGAGATCACAAGTAGGCGGAGAGGCAGGCAGAGAGAGGAGGAAGCAGGCTCCCCTCCGAGCAGAGAGCCCGATGTGGGGCTCGATCCCAGGACCCTGAGATCATGACCTAAGTTGAAGGCAGGGGCTTTAACCCCCTGAGCCACCCAGGCGCCCTGAAAAAGACTTCTCCTGAATTACATTTGATGTGCACACAAGTTCATGATATTAGATGTACCTGTTCAACTAATCTATTTCACACAGAGGACTGCAAATGGGAAATGACACTCCTACCCTCTACTGCCCCATTTTTAGTATTTGACTACTAGAATTTTGATAGGTAACTTTTACTGACAAAATTGCGTATTTTACTCTCTTATTCCCAGAAGCTTGCTCTCTGTTGGGGATACCAGTTTTGGCACCCAGCCAATATGTGTATTTGGTACACCTCTAGTTGTACCTCCACAGATATTTCTAGAATGTCTCTGTGGTTCAATTCACCATAAATTGATAATAATGGTTCCAATGGGAGCAAGGGGAAAGAGGGGTGGCTGGAGATGAGGAATGAAAGGCACACCACTTCCACCATAACACTTCTTTGTATCTCTTGAATTAGAACCATGGGATCATACTCCTAATGATAAGTAGAACGGGAAATTTTTTTTACTTGAGATGATAGTATAGTATTTTGAATTCTGAGCAACAAATATTAGAATAAATAACTAAAATTCCTGAAAGTAAATGCCTTTGAGGAGCATGAAGCCAGGGAGGCAACTTTTCATTAGAAGTCTTTTCATACTATCTGATATTTTGATGCACGTATATTACTTAAAGAAGAATTTAAATATTTACTAAAGACAAAATTTTTTTAAAAAATTAGAAAAAAAAATGGAAACTTCAGAAGCTTATCAAAAAGAAATTAATGAAACCTATCATTTTATTGCCCAAAGATAGTAACATTTTGGTATATTTCATCTTTTAGTCTTTTATTTCCTTTAAAAGATACATGTTCACTTTCTATTTGCTTTCCTTATTTCCTCTTTGTTATTCCCCCTCCTTTCTCTTATTCCCATTATTTTGCAAAGCTAGGCATACCGTTTCTAAACCACTTAAAAAAAAAACAACAACCCAGGGGTCCCTGGGTGGCTCAGTAGGTTAAAGCCTCTGCCTTTGGCTCAGGTTATGATCTCAGGGTCCTGGGATCGAGAGCCCCTCATTGGGCTCTCTGCTCGACAGAGAGTCTGCTTCCCCCTCTCCTGCTGCCTGCTTCTCTGCCTACTTGTGACCTTTCTCTCTCTTTGACAAATAAATAAATAAAATCTTAAAAAACAAAACAAAACAAAACAACCCACACTTAACATATCCAACACTCTTCTGGGTAAAGAAAATATGCCCAGATAACTCAATTATTGGCGGCGTCTCTCCCATGTGCAACTTTAAAGCAGTGATGGAAATGGCTTGTGTTGGTGTCGTTCACCAATTTCTGTGCTACCTGTGAATCAAGTCCTCTGATATTTATGTAAATAGGATTCTTCAGTTCTTTTCACATCTCCTAATGCTAAAGGCTTTTCTCATGACCAGAATACATTATCAATCTAGGGCTCCCGACGGTATCTCTGGCATCCCCTGTCCTTACAGGGGACAAGCTACCCTGGACAGTAGATTGATCAGTGCTTTCTAGTTGGCCTACTGTATTTATTTTATTTTTATTACTTTTTAAATTTTTATTATTTATCATGTTATGTTAGTCATCATACAGTACATCATTAGTTTTTTATATAGTATTCCATGATTCATTGTTTGTGTATAACACCCAGTGCTTCATGTAGTATTTGCCCTCCTTAATACCCATCACCAGGCTAGCCCATCCACCATCCCCCAAAACCCTCAGTTTGTTTCTCGGAGTCCACAGTCTCTCATGGTTTGTCTCCCCCTGCGATTTCCCCCCTTCATTTATCCCTTCTCCTAATGTCTTCCATGCTACTCCTTATGTTCCACAAGTAAGTGAAACCACATGATAATTCACTGTCTCTGCTTGACTTATTTCACTCAACATAATCTCCTCCAGTCCCATCCATGTTAATGCAAAAGTTGGGTATTCATCCTTTCTGAGTACCCTTTCTGGGTACTCATCCTGGCTGAATAATATTCCATTATATATATGGACCACATCTTCTTTATCTATTTTATTTTATTTTATTACCATTTTTCTACTGCCCTTTTTTTTTAAACAATTTTTTTTTTACCCTAAACATTTTTAAATCCTGGATATTGAGCACAGTGGATGAGAACAAGGTTTTGGGAGGGACAGGGGCCTGGGGTTCAGAAGCTCTTCCAGGAGCTAGTGATTCAGTTCTGAGCAAGAGTCTCCTTCTCTGAGCTTCATGGGCATCGTTTGTATGGAGCATTTCAGACATTATCATAGATCATTTGATGAAGGTAAATATTTATCTGATCAGATATCAGATTATATATGTAATCTGAATAGATAATCTTTGTAGATAGATATAGGTCATAGACATAGATGCATAGTACCAGATACCAGGACTGGCCAAGAAATATTTTCTCTATTTTACAGAGAAATATTTTCTCTATTTTTACAGATTATAGATATAGATACATAATGTCAGATTGATCAGGACTGATCAAGAAAATATTTCTTTTTCCTGATTTTCCCTATTTTCCAGTAATGTTTCCATTCACTTCAGCATCTAGGGCAGAGTGGCAGTCAGATTATGAAGTTTTGGCAAAAGTAGGATTTCAAGGGACAGTTGACCCTACTGTGTACGCGCCACCCGAAGGCTCTCCCCTCCTCACTGGCCCCTGGTCCCTGACTTCCCTATGGCTCCTCCACAAACAGCATTGAGGGTGATCAGGGCATGAAGGCCACATTGAGGTTCTGTTCACAAGTTTTTCTCATCCATAGCATGGTGTCTATCTAGATGTTAAACGGCTTAACCACGTCATTCATTCATCCAGCAAATTTTCACTGAGACCCAAATCATGGGGCCTCGGGATCTCATACAGTGGCTATTTCCTCTATGGGATCCTCAGCCCCCTAGACACCCCTGCGGCTCTCTCCTCAAACCTGCTGCTGCCAGGATCACCGTAGAAAACCAGCAACCCTCCTCCACCTCCTCCTCGCTAATCTTTAACCCACTCAGTAGGGCGCTGTGCCATCTGACAGCCTGTCGCCTGGCTGTTATCGGTCTCTTCCTACTCTTCAGAATATCAGCTCTCAAAGGCAGGAGCTGGGACTGCTGCATTGGGGCCCCTCAGAGGAGACCGACACCCTGAGATATTTTTCGAATGAGAAAATGAGTTAACCATTAAAGATTTAATTTTAAATTCATCTTATCCATCAATTTTGTAAATAGCCTAACATTCATGAGAATGCTTTGGGAGAACTCCTCCTTCTTGCATATTCAGGCACAGATCCAGGTTAAAGGGAGGGCTGGTACAATCCGGCTCCAAGGGCTTTCGGTGTTAGCAATCTAGAGACACCGAATGGATAGCCTCACATTCCTTAGGTTACAGATCAGAAAGATCTTTCACTGACAAACAGAGGTGGTAGTTATTTCCCAAACAGGCAGAGGCTCCAAAGTACTTTGTGTAAATCTCAGTTTCAAAACTAATCTAAAAGCATTGGGAATCCTCATTTCTGTGTCTGTTTCCTTCTTTATCAGGTGCACTGCTTTGGAGGAGCACCTGTGTCTAACCCTTCTAATCCAGCTCATATCTGCGACACCTAGGACGGCCTTCTAGGCACTAAGAGGTGGAATTTGTTAGGAGGAAAAAAGAAGATGCACTCAATCAAATAAGAAGGCAGAGAAATGTCTAAGCATTTTTAGAACACCTTCCACTCAAGATAGTCTTTTGGAACAAAGGGCTTATTCTTAGCTTTTGGATATAGGTTTATGCTTTTAAGCCTCCTGCTATTTTGCTTTTTTTCTCATATAGACCCCTTGAATGGAAATAGGTAAGGAAAGAGTACCTGGGTAGGGAATTTTTCCATAGGTGACGATTTCATAAAGGAGAATTCCAAAGGACCACACATCAGACTTAATTGTGAAACATCCAAAGTTGATGGCTTCTGGAGCTGTCCACTTAATGGGGAATTTGGCACCTAAGAGAAAAGACATGTTTTACTTGGGCCTCTGAGCTGAACCAAAAAAGTCATGGGCATGTGGCTTTCATACTTTCCTTCTTTTGGGGAAAATTTTAACTATTTCTTTTGAATAGGTAGTGCATACACATAGCACACAACAGAGGTGGTACAAAAATGCCGTACTGAAAATAGTTGCCTCCCTCCCGTTTCCCTTTTGGGCATTCCCCCTGTGAGAAGTGAAGTTTCTTATGTATCCTCCCCAAGACATCCTAACGAGCCCACTTTAAACAAAAAAACATGGCACAGAATGTAAAGGCATTTGTTCTTAGCCTGTCTGTGTATTTGTCCCTCAACAGCAGCCCCTAAAGCATATATCTTCAGTGTTCAAATGTTCTCCAATGAGCCCATACTATGTTTCTATGGAATATAAATTATCTCTTGATGAGCACGTTCTTTTGGACATCTCTGCAAGCCCATAGCAATAGAAAGTTAGACACTACTCCAAATGTTAAGGTCTCCTGCTTTCATTTGCTCTGCTCAAACATTACTACCTTTAGGAATTGGGTAGCATCACAATCTGCACAGAGAAAGATAGTCATGACCCTAGGATTCTCACAGGGAGCTGTTGAGGCTAAAGAACAAACCTGGCTCGGGGGTAACTTGCAGGGACTCCTCGAGGAAGGTAGGGACTCAGGCACAGAATGCCATCCCTATATTCTAGAAAGGTTAGGGGTTCCCACCGATCATTTTTAAGATTTTAAACACATTTGCCTTTATTAGGTCTTTGCTTCAGAATTTCTTGTGTTCAGACCCAAACTGAAAATCTGAACAAGATCAATAAGGACACAGACAGCCTCGTGGGCCAGCTAGGTATGGCGTGTAGGGCACTCACAGTTGCACGTTCTGGGGATTGATCCCATATGGCTGGGTGGCAGCGGGGGGCAGGGTAGGGAGTGGGGCAGGGTGGCTCCAGGAGGGTCCCTGGTGAGGGGTCACACAACTTGATGTGACCCTTGGAAGCCACTTATTGTCTCTGGGCTTTCTCAGCACCTTCATCTATAAAACGAGCAGACAGAACTTCCCTAAGGTTGGTGCCAAAGTTAACTGGGTTGATCTGCATGCATGGCAGGGGGTAAATACCAACGAAAGGTAGTATTATGGTGGCTCTGAAATGGCTACTATTTAATTCTAGAACCAAGGCTCTCTGCACTAAGCCACCTGTCTCACCGAGAATAGTTAGATATGGGGCGCCTAGGCAGCTCGGTTGGGTGTCTGCCTTTGACTCAGGTCATGATCCAAGTATCGCGGGATCCAGACCCACATCAGGTTCCCTGCTCAGCAGAGAGCCTGCATCTCCCTTTTCCTCTGTTTGTGCTCACTCTGACTACTTGTGCTCTCTAGCTCTCTGTCAAATAAATAAATAAAATCTTAAAAAAAAAAAGAATAGTTAGTTATTTTTGTGAGACACCAGGCTTGTCCAATTCAACAGAGCCAGTGGACTATGTTCTAGCTGGCGAACTTTTAAGCTACATCTCCTGGGTTTGGTTCTTGGCTCTCCCATTTACTAGGGACCTTAGAAGCCGCCCAACCTCTCTTCGGCCTCACCTATAAGGTGGGAATGATAACAATAATAACAACAACAACAGGGCTTATTACATAGGGTTATTGTAAACATAAATGAGATAATGTATGAAAAGCACTTAGAGGGGATCCTGGGTGGCTCAGTCAGTTAAGCATCAGACTCTTGATTTTGGCTCAAGGCATGATTTCAGGGTCCTGGGATCGAGCCCTATGTCGGGCTCCACGCTTACCGGGGAGTCTGCTTGACGTTCTCTCTCTCCCTCTCCCTCTGCCGCTCCCTGCCTTGTGCTCTCTCCCTCTCTGTCTAAAGTAAATAAATAAATCTTTAAAATTAAAAAAAGAAAAAAAAAAAGAAAGAAAAGCACTTAGAATAGTGACTGCCCTACTGCAACTAGTCACTACATTTTAGCTATTATTTTTCACTCCCTTTCCTCAAACTGTTTTCCTTCACCGGCCTTTTTGCCAACTACAAGTTGTCACCCACCTAGGAGAACACAATCTTGAAGTAGGAGGAGAACTGCCTGAAGCATTATGGGCACAAGACATGCTAAACAAATCAAAACAATGTTCTCAAGCTGCTATTTATTTATTTATTTATTTAGCTTTTATTCAGAGAGCAAGAGAGAAAGCACAAGCAGGGGGAGAAGTAGGGAGAGAAACTGACTCCCCGCTGAGCAGGGAGCCCGACATGGGGTTCAATCCCAGGACTCTGGGATCATGACCTCAGCTGAAGGCAGACGCCCAGCCTATTGAGCCACCCAGGCGCCCTCTCTGTGTGTTTTAGTGTGTGTAGAATATGGAATGCGGGTAAATAAGGGAGTGCATTACATTTACTTCTCTGTGTGTGGTAATTTCCAATTTTTAATTTGCAATGAAAAGGCCAGAATACAGGATACAGAATTATTGTTGCAAATGTCTTCTCTACAGTTGGGAACAGTGTAGTTCATTGTTTGGGTAAAAAGCTTGAACATACAATATAAACAAAGAATTCTGAACTTGCAAGTCTCTTTTTGTTTTCCTTTGGTTAACTGAAATACAAATGACAACATCTGTAAACTTTATAAACAGTATGTGGAGTTAATCAGGAGAGTAATTTTTAAAAACAAGTATTAGAACAAACCCACAAACAGCAACTATGGTACATTGTGAACATTTTACCAAATGAGTTCTTTTTAAGGATGACTATTGTAATTGCTTTGTAAAAAAAAAAACCACACACACAACAGATAAAAACAAAACTAAATAGCAAAACATGCAGAGACAGTAAAGATGGTGAGGACGACGTACCTTCCCTTGCTGTGTACTCATTATCTTCGATTACTCGAGCAAGGCCAAAATCTGCAATTTTGCACATGAGTGACTCAGAGACCAGAACGTTTGCTGCTCGTAGGTCTCGGTGAATGTAGTTCTTCCTCTCGATGTATGCCATTCCCTCTGCAATCTGAAACCAGAAAGAGGCTCTCATTTTCAATTTAGGGTAGGTTATCACAGAAGACCATCAAGGAAAACCAAAATACGTACGAGTTCCTGAAATCCTTTCAAGGATATTATTCATTCCAAGTTTTAAACACAGTAGGTAAATTGCAATTAGTATTTTGAGTCCTTTTTAAAATAGCTGCCCTTACCTCAAATCTCCAATTTAGAGATCACGTCTCAATGTGATTTTTTTTTTTTTAAGATTTTATTTATTTATTTGTGAGAGAGAAACAGCAAGGGAGGGACCACCAGCAGGGGGAGTTGGAGAGGGAGAAGCAGGCTTCCCGCTGAGCAGGGAGCCCAATGTTGGGCTCGATCCCAGGACCCCGGGATCATGACAAGAGCCAAAGGCAGACACTTAACAACTAAGACACCCAGGCGCCCCTCAATTTGATTTTTAACACAGCTGCATGTCTTGACATTTTCTAATGTACGGGGAATGTTTTCAAGACCCTACTAAATTCTTCCACAGACAGAGATTACACAGATATCATGATCCCAGTGTTTCAAATGAGAAAACAGAGCTGGAGAAAGAGACATGCTAATACGAATAAGTGACTGGGGTATCAAGAACAGGATGTCCTTGGTCAGCAGCATCCATGCAGTCCTGTTAATCAACAGCCCACAGAACTGGTTCTCCGAGTTCTCCCCGCTCCGTGTTCCAGAAGGAACAGAGAGATTCACCCTGACCACAAAGCAGGACGCCAGGAAAGAATACAAGATTTAAACAAAACCATAAAGTACGGGAGGTGAAACTCCTACTTCATTGCCTGCTAGAAAACTGGGTTTTTAAGGAAATCAAAGTGAGACATTTTGGGAACACATTACCAAATTGTAAAGATAAGGACCTGGAAGGAAGGAAGGAAAGAACTACGTCGCTGGATCTGGTGAGCAGTGAGGAGGACAGCTCTAATTAGGATTCTGTCACACAGGAACGAAGGCATTCATCTCGATTCTATCTGGAATTCCGGCAGTCTCAGCATGGAGGACCTGACTTTCCCCACTGATGCCCTCAGTTCAAACCCCCTTTCAGCGAGGCCGTGCTGCTTCGCAGAGCTGGGCTTACTGGCTGTGCTTCTCCTGGACCCTCCCTGGACCGCCTTCCCTCCCTGCCCTTGGCCAATCCCTAGAGTAATCTTCTGCCCAGAGGGCCTTCCTTGAACTCCTCTCGTCTGACTTCTCTTCACTCTCTGCCCACCCTCAATGGTACATTAGTATGAAAACCATCTGCTCCTACTGATCAGAGCTCTGTCTTTATTTTCATGGTGTTCTGTGGGCTTACTGTTGTCAAGCGTGCCAGAGAGGAAACACCTCGGGGGCAGAAGCCGCACCTTGTACCTTGTCAGCCTTCACATATATCTATTGGAACCCTCAACCTGTCACCAGGCCTCTTCCCAGAAGGTTCTTCAGGAAATGCCCCGGGTTTTCAGTACCACCAGAATGCTATGTTGCCAGCACACAGGCTTCAGGAATTGGGCAGATGGGATTTTCACGGTCACAAAAGTCTGGCATGTAATAATCAGCACACACGAGGGCAGTCTCTCAGTATCCCGTCAGCCCGATAGTTCACATCTGACTGACACCGAGGAATACCATTTTGAACGGAGAAAATCATATATCAGAAAGACAACAGAGGTCAGATCTTTTGCTTTTGCAGAATGACAATTTAATAACGTACAGCTTTTCCAAGCAAGAGTAGTACGCATGGCCCTCGAGCATGCTGGTCAAGTGCAGAAGACCTGGGCTGTGTGACCCTGACCAGGTGACGCTGGAGTTGGGTCCTTGCTCTCACCCTGGGCCACCGCATCCCTCAGTAGGAATACTTTAATCCTCTGTGCAAGTCCGACCAGGTCACTCCCTGCTTAAAACTATTTTCAAGACAAGGTCTGAACTCCTTTTACTTTTTTTTTTTTTTATAAATATTTTACTTATTTATTTGTCAGAGAGAGAGAGTACAAGCAGGGGGAGTGGGAGAGGGAGAAGCAGGCTTCCTACTGAGCAGGGAGCCCGATGTGGAGCTCGATCCTGGGACTCTGGGATCACGACCTGAGCGGAAGGCAGACGCTTAACTGAATGAGCCACCCAGGTGCCCCAGTGTCTGAACTCCTTACCACTGCCGCTCTGGCCCTGTGTGACTTGGCCCCTGCTCAGCCCTCCTGCCTCCTCCCCCTTGACCAGCTTCTGTCCTGTATCCTGGTTCCACAGCTGCCTCTGCTTGGAACATTCAGTCCTGGCCCTTGGGCCTAGCCAACTCATTCTGAAGGCCTCAGTGGAGATGTCACTTTCTCTAGGGAGCCTTACCGGACACCCCTCCACTAACCTGCATGGTCCCAGGTTCTCCTGCTCCTCCTGTTTACCTGCAGGAATGTAAACCCCTCAGGGCAGGTGTAGGGTGTGTGCATTCCTGTCCTTGGGCCTGTAGGTCACATTCCAATAGCTCTACAGAGATGGCGGCAGGAACTCCAAAGCTGGCCACCATCTCAGGCTGGGCCTGCACTTGCATTGGCTGTAGCCTTTGAGGGACCTGTGCTGGGCCCCCCTCTAGGGAACGAACGGACTGACCCACACAGATGTATGCTGGTGGCACAGACAGAGCATGGCACCAACTATCCATGTCTCTCTTACTCCTGCTGGTGGGTTTTAAGGACCTACCTATTATATCTGTCATTTCCCTTAGAACTCTGATGAGGCTGAAAGGAAATTTCTTCCCCAGAGCACAGTGGTTTGGAAGTCGGCTGAATTTCCCTTCTGTGCATTTAGCAGTTAAGTCTTAACCCTATGGTAGTATTTCTTAACTTTACTGTGTGTCCCTGAGGATCTTTACATACTACCACTGCCTAAGCCTGGGCCTCACCCACTTAAACCTGAATCTATGGGAGTGGGGCCTCCCCAGGTGACTTCAAAGGGCAGTCCAGGTGGAGAACCGCTCTAGACCCTGGTGACACGGAATTGTGGCCCTCAGGCCAGGAGCAGCCTTAATATCAAGTGGGAGCTTGGCAGAAGTGTGGCATTTTGGACTCGGACCCAGATGTATTTATTCAGAATCCGAATTTTAACAAGATTCCCAGGTGATGTGCATGCACATTAAAGTTTCAGAAGCACCACACCAGATGATACGCTTTTAAACTTAAGCTATTTTACAATTCAAAGTTCTACATGGGGGGGGGCAGGCCCCTGGGTGGCTTGATTGGTTGGTTAAGCGTCTGCCTTCTGCTCAGATCATGATCCCAGGGTTCTGGGATTGACCCCTGCATCGGGCTCCCTGCTCAGTGGGGAGCTTGCTTCTCCCTCTCCCCTGCTCATGCTCTCTCTTTTAAAATCTTAAAGAAAAATAAATAAAAACCCCAACACTCTACATAGATGGGAAGGAGCTCTTGGTCTCAACACATTACCTACAACCTCACCAAGTGGACTGCAGTCTTCATAATGCCTGGGAAAGGAAGACCACACAACTCAGCTTAAGCCACAGAATGAGAAAGGTGAGCACAGCCAACAGTAAAGGGCCTGGGCCAGGAGGGAGCAGGTTAAGGTTCGGGGCCTGATGACAGAGGTGCTGGGAGGTGCTGGGAATGCCTTGGCAGAAGACCTAGTCCATCAACAGTTCGACATATGTGTCTTGAGCCTCTGTGTTTTCTACTATTCAGGGAGAGCCTCCTCCAGCCCCACGGCTTGGGGACAGAGCCCGTGGCCTCCCTCTCTCTCTGTATCATGGTTCTGGGGCTGGGCCATTACTTTGAAGAATTGGGAATGACTTGGTCTTTATGATTTAAATCATATAAAGAGATACTCTACATCCTGGACCAGAGGCCAGGCCCGGTGATGTACAAACTCGAGAAGACCTCAAATTCCCTGCTGAGGCTAACAATGGCATGAAACATGTCTCTCATGTATGTGTACTCATTCCTAACTCTGTAGAGAGAGTCTGGGTGTGAAGCTACTGGAAAGTTGAAATAAAATTGTCCCCATTACCTAAGATGAGAGCACTCATGTAAGAAGACAATGTTAGCGATGTTTTCCTACTCCGGGTTTAAAGCTAGCTGATTTACGTTTAGGTTTGCTTTGCATTTCTCATGTCCCTCAGCTCACAGAGCATGACAAATGTACACTTCTTAGTTCCTCTTTTTGTCCCTTCAGTGGAAATGTATGATGAGGACATTTCTCACTTTGGGGTGTGTGTGTGTATATGTGTGTGTGTGTGTTTCTGCCATCCTGGAAGGACCGACAGGAATTACTAAGATAGTGACCCCGAGCCAGTAACCTACATGGACTCTGGTGAAGTTCCGGGCATCTGGTACCTAGCGCAAGTTCTAGGCACAGGGGCCATATTAAAAATGCTATTCCCCAAGGTAAAGGACAGTCTTATCCTGTCAGGGGCTCAAGGAGCAAACTTCTAGTCCCATGCACTGCAAGTTTTTCAGAGAGTCCTTTTGGATGCCGTGTCAGAAGGAAAGGAATTGCTCATCTGGTGTCTGCATGGGGGAAACGAGTGGGCTAAAAACACATGGGCAACCAGAGAAAAAAGGTATTATCCAATGTTCTGACCCCAAATACACTGGCCTGCCTCTTCTGCTGCTGGTGTGAAATAAAAATTATCATCCCTCCCAGCAAATGTATCCTCCACAACCCACAAGAACGTTGAAGGCACCATGTTCTCCAGGGGGAGGCGACCCAGCTGTCCTGGCTGGTAGGGAGCTGGGTCAGGGGTGGATTTCAGACCCTCCTCAGCATCTCAGAAGGGCCTCACGGGCACCCTCCACACGGCAGTGTTGCCAGCGTGTGTCTATTTCCTGATATATTCATATCTACAGATGCGATATTACACACACACTAATACACAGAAGCACACAGCCAGCTTTCAGAGCGCCGTCATTTTGTAATGCACTATAGCCTCTGCGCCTCGACTACGCACAAACACGTATACACCCATACACGCCCATGTGCACACTTACGATGCCGAAAGTGGGGATGGAACACAAAATCTAGACTTCTATTTACTTTGCAAATACATTTTTTCCCCAGGGTACAAGGTCAGAAACCAGACCAAAGTTTGCAGAAGCATGTGAGCAGAGCTAACTCATTTGAATTCCTTCTCCAACGTTAACGTTCAGATAGAAAGTCTGTGTTCCTCTTCCCAAAATGAGGAGTAAACATGTCAGGCGGCTCAGCAGACCCTCTTCACACACCCCTGCCTGGGCTGCTCTGAGGAGGGCAACATGGCTCCCGCTCTCTGAGTGACGCACAGCTTCCCTCATCAAATACATTTACTGAGAAGTGAGTTGCCAGTGGCCAACTGGGACCTCAGTACAGTTGTGCTTGGGGCAGGAAATACCTAAGGACTCCAGCCACTGCGTAAATGTCCAATGGGCTTATTTTATGGGGAATACGACCCTAGAGGGAAAAAAAAAATCTCAATTATGTTTTTACATACCAAAGCAGAGCTCAAATAATCCTCCCTGCAAGTGAATTTCCTTGCTAGCAATGACCACAGAGGTCACTCATCTTTTCCTGTTTTACTGATGACCAATGAGAAGCCTGTCAACCCAACATCTCACACAGTACATATTCTCCAGCTTCCAGCAGGCTCTCTCCCATTCGGATGCTGGGGCTCTGAGCCCTCAGTAGCCCATCCCAAGCCTGTGCTCTGTGGATGGGCTGCTTGGCACACACACTAAGTTGCTTTCCCCAGAGAATCTGAGTGATGCTTTGGACAAATCACAAAATGTTTGTGTGGACTGCCTTGCTCTGGAAGTCTTGCTCTGGTGTTCCTGTGATTCATCCTAATTACTATCACTTTTCTAAGAAATTGACAAAAAACAAGCTATCTTGCTTAGTGAGTTATTTCTTATTTTAATGAGAAGCCCACATTTGAGTCAGATGACGGAGGGAATAAAGGAATGAAAGGAACCTAATTGAGGGACTCAATGTGATCTCTCAAGCAAAGCTAAAATCTGCCCCAGGAAATTCCAGCCTAAATGAGAATCTGGAACTGAAAATACAACCTGTCTTAGAATTGGCTGGTTGGAAAACATTTGTCATCTAGACAAGCAATGAGAGAAATTAAACAAGAAAAGTGCCAAAAGGCAGGAAAGAATAAAAATCTGGTTTTACTGCTTTACCTGTTCTAGTAGGCATTGATAACTTTACTCTTTAGATATGTATTTCCTTTCTACACGTGGGAAAAATAGAATTCAAATACTTAATCACTTTCAAAAGTCCTAGGAAGCATGTGAAATAATGGTAATGATAATATTAATAAGTTGAAATGGAAGCAATGAAAAGAAATTGGGTAAAACCTACACTCTATGTGAAGGACCCTCTGTAACAGGGAGCCCCTAGGGTCAATCTGATGTAAAGACCATCTAATGATCACAGAAAAATAGAATGTAAAGACAACAGAGAGCTTTCAAGAAGAAACCTTAAGTAAGAACACAACTCCTCTGTCCTCCAAATATGACAGCATTTGTTTTATAGCCCTTGATAGTTTTTGTAGAAACACTTTTCTATTAATGTTCATTGATCTTTCCGTACTGGAGTCCTACACTCTTCAAACTGTAATTTGGTAGAGGAAGGGATGGAACAGAGAGCTCACTCCTTGCTGTGTTTTGGGGTGAAAATTTCTTAGAATGCTGTTTTAGCTTTATTTGGTTATTATATTTCTCTTTATTCTTCTTTTTCAAGTGAAACTACTAAGAAATAGTGAAGTGTATCACTTTGATGGTGCTGGTGCTGGTGATGATTATAGCCAGCACGAACTGGCTGCTTACTCTGCCCAGGCACCTGGCCAGGCATTTATAATCCTTAAAACAACACTATGAAGCAGGCAATATTCATAGTAAAGATAAGGAAGCTGAATCTTGGAGAAGGAAATTTTTTTTCCTGGATGGATCTGAATCCAAGTTTGGCTGGTCCCACCACCTGTATTCATCCAGACTGGCTTCTTCCTTTACAAAGAGGTACAAACAGTGGAGTGCTCATAAGAAGATACAAGGAGGGAAAAGAGAAATTAAAAAACAGGATAATTTATAAAGTGGCCAAGTTAAAGTTTGCAGTCTGTCAGACTACCTTCAAAGCTCAAGGATGAGGGCAGTTTCCTATAAGCAAACTTAGGGCTGGCGAGGTTCCTGTGACTGGTCAACATTTAATCCATCCAACAGTATGCAAGGATGTCTCAGGGAGACATCCACAATGTCACTGAATATCATATTTAAATCAGTAAGTTTCCATGAAGGAGATTCACCTTCTTTAGGAAAAAAGGAAGACACATTTTTCAACCAATTCCCATAGGTGTTTTCTTACAAAAACTTGTTGGAGTACTTCATACCCATGAGGATGGCTATTACAAAGACAAACAAACAAGCAAAAAACAAACAAAAAAGCAGAAAATAAGTGCTGGTGAGTATGTGGAGAAATTGGAACCCTTGGGCAGTGCTGGTGGGAATGTAAAATGGTGCAGTCATATGGAAGACAGAATGGGTGTTCTTAAAAAAAATTACCATACAAACATGGAATTACCCTGTGATCCACCAATTCCACTTCTGGGTATATCCCCCCCAAAATTAAAAGCAGGTGTTTGCACAATATATATAACAGGTATTTGTACACCTCTGTTCATAGTAGCATTTTTCACAAGAGCCAAAAGGTGGAAGCAACCTAAGTGTCCAATAATGAACAAATGGATAAACAAAATATGATCTATACATACAATGGAATATTATTTAGCCTTAAAAAGGAATGAAATTTTGACACATGCATGGATGAAAAGTGAGGACATTATATTAAATGAAATAAGCCAGTCACAAAACTGCAAATACTGTGTGATCCACTCATTACCATACTTCGAGCAGTAAAATTCATAGAGACAGAAAGAGAAGGGTGGTTGTCAAAGGCCAGTGGGAAGGAGAATGGAAAGGTGGTTAGTGGGTATAGAGTTTTATTTTTGCAAGATGAAAAAAGTTCTGGAGATGGATGGTGGTAATGATTGCACAACAACATGAATGTACTTATTGCCACTGACATGGGCACCTAAAAATGAAGAAAATGGTGAATTTTATGTTCCGTATATTGTACCCCACCCCCACCCCCAGAACCACACATAAAACTGTCCTGGAAGCCTCCCACTGTAGGACAGCAGGATGAGCACCCAGCAAAGGCTCTTTGCCTTTGGCAGCTCATGGTGGCACACCAGATGGGAGCACCCATGCACGCCCGGGGGGGCCAGACCGAAGTAGGAAGCAGCCATAACTCCTCCCATGTCACTTCTTCCCCTTTGGCAGATCCTCAGTCCACCCTCAGCTAAACCTGGCCACGAGGTGAATGCATAACTAGGGACTGGCAGGAAGCAGAGGGATTACCGATGATGCCTCAGCACAGAGTCGGACAGTTGTGACGAGGGTTCTGAAACTTTAGAATGACTCAGCTTGGGTTTATATAAAACGGGGGTGAGGGCACCTGGGTGGCTCAGTCGTTAAGCATCTGCCTTTGGCTCAGGTCATGATCCCAGGGTCCTGGGATGGAGCCCCGCATCGGGCTCCCTGCTCTGCGGGAAAGCCTGCTTCTCCCTCTCCCACTCCCGCTGCTGGTGTTCCCTCTTTCACTGTATCTCTCTCTGTCAAATAAATAAAAAAATAGGGGTGAGTTTCTTCTTGAAGCATCAAGCTTTCCACCCTGTGAAATGATGATAATAGTAGTAGCAACCTGGTAAAGCCCAGATGAGAATGACAAGAAGAATGGAAAAATGCTCGATGAGAGATTATTACTCTCATGACTACTCCTGCTGCTAATCTTAATCACAGAAAGACCCAAATCCAGATTTGGCTCATAATGGCGAACTGACAAATGGTAGAGCTGATCTTGATCTTGGAGAGCCAAGGGGCAAGTGGCGGGAAGCTGCTAGCACCGTAAGCCAGTGCAGCCCCGGGCGCACCAGCTGGCAGCCCTCCGCCTGCCAGCTCCCTTTGGCTGAGAGCTGCCACCGACCGACCTTGGCAGAAGCTGACCTCCGGACTCCGCATGACTAGCTAGCTCCCTTCTACCAACTGCCTGAGAAGGTGAAGGGATGATCTGCCAAAGAGTCCCCCGCCCTCGCTGTCGTGAAAGAGACTCGCCACTTCTGTACAGTGGATAAATGGCACTCAGGGATTAGAAATAGCCTTTGCTTACTGTCCCCTCCGCTACATTAATTTTGCTGCTACTACAATGATCAAAGTGAACTATTCCTTGATCTGTGGTTAATGAGCCATGCTCCTGCTCATCACCTTGAAAAGAGAAGGAAGCAAATGGTTCACGACTTTTCCCATTGAGGGAGGAAAAGAGGAAAAAAATCCGATGGCTCTGCTCTCATTTCTGAGCTTGAATATGGATCGCCTCCGAGGTGGAATGTGAACCAACCCAGATATTCCCCTCAAACACCTCAAACTGAGAAACAATTCACTCTACTCAAATGCCAAATTTTGTTCAGTGAAAACAAGCTGGGAATACCAAGAGACTTACAAACAGTCATGTTCTGACCTGGTTATCTGGCTATTGGGGGCAGGGGAAGGGCAGGGGAAATAAAGTAAGGAAATAAAATAAGTAAAGGTTTGTCCACAGAAACGTTTTGTATTGTTATTTGTATTAGTGAAGAAGTGGAGTCTCTTCTTATGTTAATCTGTAAGGAAATGTTAAGGAAATCGTGATATAATCATAGGAGTAGAACACTGTACTGTAAAGATACATATTTGTGAAGATTTTTCATAAAATGAAAATTATAATATTCAGTCCAATACATACAAAACAGCACATACAGAACAAATCTAATGTGTAATTAGAAATAAAATGGATGGCGATGAGCTGACTGAAAAAATGAGAAGCTTAAAGAAAGAGCTCCCAGAAAAATGAACTGCAAAGAATAAACACAGAAAAAGGTGCCTGACCTCATCTATGTTAAATAAACATAAATTGTAATAATGAATGCTTAATTCGACTTAACGGATTGCATCAGAGAATGCTAACAACATCCAGTTTGGGGAAGGGGATGAAGCTAAAAGTACCCTCATTTTTTAGAAAGACTTTCAGGAATAACTATCAAAACTGAAAATGTACGCACACTTTCGTAGATCTACCTCCTACAATTTACCATTCAAACACACTTGCACAAGTATACCAACATATAGAAAAGGCTCTTCCCCATATAGTTTCTTACAGTAAAAACAAAAACAAGAAAACTCCAGAAAATAACATAAACGTCCATCAATAAGGCAATGGTTAAATAAATCACAGGACATCTAGACAGGAGCAGAGATAAGTGGCTTTAAAAGAAAGAGGGGGATTGTTCTACACTGATATAAAAAAAAATAGCTCAGATATGTTAGTTACAGAATTGCAGCATGATACATATTCTGCATTTCCAGGGGGTGGGGGTAGGGAGGAATGCCCATAATTTATGCTGGTTCCTGGAGAGATGCATTGGAGTTGTTAAAATTAGGACCAAGGAATCAGGGTATACGGTTTGAGTTTCTAAGCTAGAGTGTAGTTTGACTTTCCTTTTTTAACCCATTATCGATATAATGGTTAAAAACTGATTGAACAAATAAAATTGAAATTTAGATAAGAACACACAAAAACCCTTACAAGAGAACAACAGGATCTGAATACTATTTTTTTTCATTTTTTTCAGTAATTCTATCGTAAGTATGTATTGACTTTTTTTTAAAGCTTGGATTTATTTACTTGAGAGAGGGGAAAGAGAGAGAGATCACAGAGGGAGAGGGGAGAAGCGACTCACTGCTGAGCGGAGAGGCAGATGTGGAACTTGACCCCAGGGCCCTGAGATCATGAACTGAGAGGAAGGCAGGCAGACGCTTAACCCACTGAGCCACCCAAGCGCCCCTGCATTGACTTCTAATAAGGAAAAAAAATCTCTATGTAAAAAAAAATGAGATCTGATATGGATCACATTTTCTCAGAATATCCCAGAACATAAAAACTTGTTTTGTGCTATAAGAACCTTGAAAGACCTCCAGGATTATTCACTAAGTACATATACCACAAGTTGACAGAAAGCAGGTAGGGGTGTAACTGAGTGTCTAGTCCCTTGTAGCTTCACAGGACACTCTTAGTATGCTGAAAGACTGAAGATCACTGTCGTTCTGAGGCAGGGTCTCCCATTAGCCTGAGGACCATCTTCCCTTTATTTGCACCCAGTCCAGCTGCCGGCTACAAGCCTGGTCCTGTTCTGGGTGCCGTGGACAACAAAACATAGTCTCAAACCTCATGGAGCTGACTTCCCAGTGGGGCTGACAGACATACCCTGTGTCAGACGCCAAGATCTGAAGAAAATATATAGGCACAGGTGCCTTATTTCAACTCTATCAAAATACTTAAAAGGACTTGCATTTCGTTGGGTGGAAAGAACTCCTGAGCAAAGCCTGAGTTCTAGCTCTGAAATTAATCCCTGACTTATTTTTCCTTCGACCCATTTAATGAAGCCTATCAAGAGATCTGATAAATTCCAATACACCTGAGACAGATTTGCTTTAATCTCGAAATAAGTTTCCAAATAACATGTGCTTATGAACAGAGCCCATGAACCTTGCCTCTCATGCCGTCTTTCCTTTCCTGAGGGTTTGGGAGCAGGAGGGGAAGCTTGGAATGGCTGAATCTGGGGAAAAAGCACTGTCAAGTATTTTGTTCACCTGGTAGATTTCCTCTGTGCCTAATGACTGGAGGAAACAGTTACTGGTCTTCACGATCTCAAAGGAGGGAGAGAATTCAATCCTCCCTACCGGCTACAGGAAAAGCAGGGGTACACATAAACCTTGAACAACACAGGTTCAAACTGCGTGGGATTATATGTGGATTTCTGTGGATAAATACAGTACAGTACTACAGATGTATCCTCCATATGATTTTTTTTCCTTCTTTTTAAAGAAGATTTATTTATTTATTTATTTAAGAGAGTGAGCAGACATAGGGAGAGGGAGTGGGAGACGCAGGCTTCCCCCTTGAGCAGGGAGCCGGATGTGGGACTCGATCCCAGGACCCTGGGATCAGGACCTGAGCCAAAAAGAGACACTTAACTGACTGAGCCACCCAACTTGCCCCTCCTTATGATTTTCTTAATAACATTTTTTTTTCTCTTTAGGTCACTTTATTGTAATATAGTATATAATATGTATAACATACAAAATATGTGTTAATTGACTTTATGTTATTGGTAAGGCTTCAATCTAGTAGTTACGTCTGGGGGGAGTCACAAGTTATACACAGATTTTCAGTTGCTTTGAGGTGGGGAGTCAGTGGCACTAATGCCTGTGTTGTCCCAGGGTCAACTTTTCAAGATGTATGACCTAGAAAAACGATCACTCACTTAGTTCAGCAAATTCTCAAAGGCAGTGCTTTCTAGACACATCCAAGCACCCAGGAAGCCTGCAGCTTGTCCTGGGCCCTGCTTCTTAATTACTGGTATCAGAGTAGAACCCAGAAGTCTAAAGATTTTAAATAAGGGCCCAAGAGGAGTTTTACGATAAGGCAAGTCCAGGAAGGCCTGTGACACAGACTTCCACACATATAAAAGAATAAAACATTTATGAAAAGATGGAATTTCTGAAAGATAGTCTATGGCAAGACTACCACTGCAGGCAGAGAGCCACTGTGGGGCCTTCGGGCTCGTCTTCCGAGTGAGGCAAACAGCAACTGGAAGCTGAGAAGAGGAGGATGTTGATCTGATTTAGGTTTTAAGGGCAGCGCTCTGGCTGCCGTGTAACACACAGGCTCTGGAGGAAGCAAGAGCTGAAGCACAAGACGAACGAGGCAGCTCCTCAGTAATTTGTTTTGAGAGCGAGCATGGGACTTGGGTCAGAGTGACAGCAGCGGAGGAGTTAGGAATGTGAATCTGTGGTAAAGGTGGAATCACCCAGTTTGCGGAAGGACTGGATATGCAACATAGGAAAAAGGCTCAATAATGACTTCAAAGTTGGGTCTGACTAGAAGGAGGAGAAAGCTCTGGATGGGCAGGTTCTGGGGGGGGAGGACAGGCACTCAATTCAGGCAGTGTTGAGTTGGACGTGCCTGATACACATCCATGTGGAGATGCTGAGTAAGCACTCGGCTCAGGGGAGCAGATCGAACTAGAGAGAGACACCTCAGAGTGCTCAGAGTATAGGTAATTGTGTTGGGTCAGATAGAGTCCCCCCTGAAATTCATGACCACCTGGACCCTTGGAACATGACTTGTTTGGCAACAGAATCTTTGTGGACTGAATTAGTTAAGGATCTCACCATGGAGTCCCATCCTGTGTTTAGGGCAGGTCCTAAACCCAATGACCGGTGTCTTGTAAGATAGTGGCAGAGGGAGATTTGAGACATGGTTGCAGAGGACTGGGCCTATGAGGAAAGAGACAGACTGAAGCACTGTTACCACAAGCCAGGAAGCACAAGGAACCAGGAGGTGGACAAGCAAGGAAAGGGTTCTCCCCTAGAGCCTTCAGAGTGAGCACAGTCAAGCTGACATCTTTATTTAGGACTTCTGGCACCCAGAACAGTGAGAGAATAAATCTCTGATGTTTTAGGCCACCCAGGTGGGGGGAATTTGTTATGGCAGCTCCAGGAAAGTAACACAACACTTTCAGTGGGATCACTTGGGAGGTCAATGTGGAGGAAGAGAAGGTTCTAGGTCTGAGCTCTGGGACCCTCCCATGTTTACATGTTGGGAGATGAGGAGGAAATGGCCAGTGAGAATGGCGTCCCAGAAGCCAAATGAATAGAGCATGTCTGGGAGGAGGGAGGGACCAGCTGCACCAACCATTGCCAGCGGGCCACCAGAGAAGATGCAGAGGAATGCCCTTGAATTCAGTGTGGTGGGATCACCGATGACTTGCCAGGACCTGTTTGGTTAAATGGTGCGGAGCTCAAGAGTAGGACAAAGGAAAGGAATTGGGGATTGTTGGAGGTCAAGTCCCCTGGAGCAAGGCGGGGGGGCTGATGGACCAGCTGGGACTTGTGGAAGGGTGCAGCTACTGGTCATCAGCATGGAGTGGGCTGCATGGGGTGGCAGAGGAGAGAGGACGAGTCTTGGAGGAGAGGAAGTCAAGAAACAGAGAGGCCTGAGTCTGAAAGCCTACCTGCTTGGATCCCTACAGACAACGGCAGCATCTCCAGGAGCTGGAGGGAGAAAGCGCTGATGCATGGCAGTGACAAGTGTCCAAGGGTCCGGGGACAGCTACAGCGAGGAGGGAAAGTGGACCTCAAAGCTGGGATCCTGGGGTGGGGGGAGGCAGGCTGGGAGATAGGAGGTCTGGATGATCCATAGGGAGAAGGTATGAAAATGATTTTCATTAGAAAATGGGCAGGCAGTTGGTTTTGTTACATAAGGCCTCACCCAGACAATTATGTTCTAGACATGGGAGGATAGATTCAGATAGAATACTTAACAGGAGCTGGAAATCCTGATATTGGAAGAAGAGTCAGCCAGCCCCAATGCCACTTGAATTCCAGCATTCTCACCTCTGCCCCCAGCTGCTGGGGGCAGACACAGGGCTCTCCCCTACCCCAGGGAAAGGCCGCCAAAGAATCTGAAGGGCACTGTGGGAGGAAAGCCTGGTTCGGTGTTCCCCCTCCCCAAGTGAAATGCATCCGTGCTACTGGCTTCAGTGTTCAACGCTCCGCTTATAATTTCTCATCCCTCCTGGCATTCTCCTCTGTTCCACTGACAAGGAGACACAAAGCAGCTCTTTGTCTTTGCATCAAGGCCCAGATACTTGTTTTCTACTTCCTTCTTCTTTTCTCACTTCTGTTTAGACCAACAGGGTAAGTTTTGTGCAGGAAAGTAAACACACTTGGAGGGAGAGGAAGAATAAATGTATCAGGAAAATATTTTACGGTTAAATACACCTGCATCATGACCCAGAGCTTATGAAGCAGAGAATAAAGAGTTTATTGTCTGCAACTGAATAGAGGGAGCCCCCACTCGGGTTGATATATTCATTCAACAAATATTATCGAGCACCTACTATTTACACGGCACTAAGTGCTGGGGATACAAAAGGTAAACAAGAACTTATCAAAACATTCAAATTGCTGTAAGTATTCTGAAAGAAATGGAGGCCAAGATCGAGAAGAATGGAGTGAGCAGGTGCTTGGGATGGAATTATTTTAGGAAGGATGGTTGGGGAAGGTGTCCTTGAACAGGAGGTTGGGGCGGGTGGGGGGGAGGTACAAAGAAGGGTTAGCTTCCAGGAGGGGCCTGGGAAAGGCAGTAAGATAGGACAGAGCCTGGTGGGCGCCCGGTGGGAATAAGGCAGGATGCTGGGGAGCTGAGCTCATAGGCCACCAGGACATTTACAAAAGGGAAGGTGCGAAGCAGGGATGCAAAATCATCGTACCAGTGAGACACCTCAAGCGGTCTACCGCATAGGGACAGAGAAGAAATGGGTGGTTGCCAGCGAGAGAGGGCAACAGGGAGTCAGTGTTCAACAGGTGGGGACTTCCAGTCTGGGAAGATGAAAAAGTCCTGGGGATGGACATGGGGAACAGTTGCCTAACAGTATGGATGCACTTTATGCCACTGAACTGTATACTTAAGAATGGTTAAAATGGTAAAATTTTATGTTATGTCTATCTGACCACAATACAGAATGCACGCATACATTTATCTAATTGGCCTTGCATCCTCCGTGCAACTTGGGAGGAGGAAGCCAAAGAGACCTTAAGAAGAGGTTGCCAGGTAAAGTACAAAGGGAACACTGCTACTAAAACATTGTTCCTTGTTTACCAAAAGTCACATGTCCCTGGGAGCCCTGAATTTCTACTCGCTCAGTCCAGCAACACAGTTAACAGTCAACCACCACTGTTCAGAAGAGACTTGATGGTGAGTTGGTGGGGGAGGGAGATAGATTTCAGAAGAAGGAACAAGAGAGCTTGTTTACCAGCTGTTTATCGGGGCAGGGGGTGGAAAGAAGAGGGGCTCCAGGAGCCGCCCCTGGAGCAGGAGGGATGGTGGGAGGAAGCTGGGCTGGGAGGCCCCTGAAGGCCCACATCCTGGGGAATGCAACCTCCTGGGCCCTGGCTGCTGCCCGAGGGCAGGAGCTCTGGGGGCTGCAAGAGGGGCCTGGTAAGGGGTTTCCTAGAAAGGGATGTCCTTGTGAGGCGAGGGTGAGGCCACACAGTGGCACCTGGTGGCACCTGCGGCTCAGCTGCCCTCTGGTGGGCCCTTGCTGGCTGCGGCATCCCTGGCCCCTCAGTTCCTGGGGCAGGAGCTCAGTCCAGCTTCTGAGCTGCACCACAGGGAACAGAAATGCAATTTCCCTGGTGGCAGACAGTGAATCAGGCCTCTGGCTATGCTGGCCAGAGGCTGTGAAGCCACTACAATGAAACCGGGGAAATGTATTCCAGGTGCCAAATGACTGCAGAATAAACTCTGAAGACAACAAACCGTCTTAAATTGGGCGGGGGGGGGCAACTTTCAGTGATTCGATTAAAACAATTTTTATATTTTATGAAACCCCACGAGCAATATAACAGTCTTAAGGCCCATGTTCCAAGGATGGAGGAAGAAAGTTTTTTTTTTCCCTACAGAACACGACAAAAGCATATTTTTTTAAATAAAAAGATCATTCATTTAAAAATCTCTCTTTAAGTCATTTTATTTCATTTTTTTCCTTTATAGACAAAAATCAGTATAAATTTGCTTTTGAAAATAAAGACTATCTAACTGCATTGAAGGAACGACAGAAATCAGTTGTTTTGAGGCTGAGAGAGAAGGGCCGGAGGGTGAAGAAGAGCCAACCAGGTTGAGAAAGGAAGCTGTACAGACAAAGGAAAGGATTCAAAGAACTGGGAGCAGGGGAGGAGAGCCAGGAACAGAGAAGGGCGAAGAGGCCGGGTGTTTGGCTTCCACCTAAACTGCTACACTCACAGGGTGCAGCCAAGTTCTAAGTTCTCCAAGGACCTCCTTCCTTCTTAGAGGGCTGTCTCCCAGGATGATGCCCCTGCTGTCCCCAGGCTGGCCTCTGTCCTCTCCCTGGGGCTCTGCTCCCTTTACCCACTCTTCCTGGGAAGTCATCAAATCCCCATTGAAAGGATCCGCATGGCCAGCCTTCCAGGACCCTGCAGGACCTGTCCATCCTCCAGCTCTGGCTACAGCAAGGGCCTTGAGGGCATGTGAGGGGTGGGTGTGGAGGCACAGATACATCCTTCTAGAGTCACCTCGAAAACAGTGCCTCCTGTGTAACTCAAGAGAGGACAATACTTCCAGTCTCTCTCCTCTGTGCCCCCCATTCTTTCTACACACCCCATTTGCACCCCCTTGTGCCCTTTTCTGTGTCCTTATTATGCACCAAGTTCCCTCAAAGATGCCTCCCTACATCCAACACCTCCCAGGCTAGCAGAGCCAACCCTGGCTCTTAGGGTCACCTCCTCCAGGAAGCCTACCTCTTCCTGCGACCTCACCCCCTGGGTTCCATCCTGCTGCCCGTGCTCTGAAAGCTGCCTGCAGCACACATCCCAGAAAGGCCCTGTCCTATTCCTTGTACGCTGGGCTGCTGGGCTGCTCTCTCTACATGCTCGTGGATGAAAAAGGGGGAGGTGTCCCAAGAGGGTGAGGGGAACATGGGGAAAGCAAGCCAAGGGCTTCAGACAAAGATCAAGCGGAATTCATACTCTGCTGCTCCTTTCAAAGTGCTCCCGTCTCCATTTTTAAATTGTGAGCAGCTGCTAATAGACTCTGCCCTCTCCTAAACTACTTCAATTTAATTCTGGCCTTGCAGGCTTCCGCGATGAGTCCCTAAAGAGGAAATTACTCTGTGACTTACAGTAGCACTGACCAGAAATTGCCACCCCTGGACAAAATAATCAAGCTAAGAGGAAGATCTGGCAGGCAGACCAGAAGTACCATTTACATTAGCCTAACACTTGTCCCTGCTGCTAGAAAGTCTTCCAATTAAAACTGAAACAAGGGTAACGTCTGCCTTCGTTGCTATTTTGAACAACCAGTCATAGTTCCTCCATGTAAACCCACCAAACATCCCCACCCCCACTTAGCAAAGTGGGGAAAAGAGAGTTCTCATTTTATACTATTTTTAAATGACGGTTTCCCATTCTTTCAACTTTTTCAGAAGGAAGAAGGCCTTGCATACGATCCAGTTTTGCGATTCTCACAGGACCTCTAGTCTCATTTGCCCACTTCACAAGTTTTCTTTTCTTTTTTTCCCCAAAGATTTTTATTTATTTGATACACACACACACACACACACACACACACACACACACAAAGAGAGAGAGAGAGAGAGAGCACAAACAGGGAAAGCGACCAGCACAGGGAGAGGAAGAAGCAGGCTCCCCGCTGAGTAGAGAGTCTGACTCAGGGCTCATCCCAGAACCCTGGGATCATGACCTGAGCCGACTGAGCCACCCAGGAGCCCCTTTGAAAATTTTTATAGTCAAAGTTTAAGTCTCAGACATAAAACTCACAATGCAAAACAGATAAAGAGAGGATGTGCAGGCTCCAGAGTACTATATGCCTGTGATACATTCACCATCCTTTATGTCCAGCAATGTCAAAATCTTACATCGGCGTCATCTGAAGACACCCAAAATCATTCATTTCACTTTCGGGTGATGATTCACACAGACAGACTCAGTAGATTTTCTCAGTCGTGGAATTTTAAAGTTGGAGCATCAGGCTGTGGGAAATCTAACCTGTGTCTCTCATTTTACAGAGGAGGACTGGGCCTATGAAATGACTGTCTCCAGGCAGGTGCAGGTTTTCCAACCCTCGGCTCCATGCCTTCTCCTCTCTTTATATCATCGATAGCTCCATTTACAAAATGAGAACGATGTCTCTCCTGTTCTGTACAAAGAGTTAGCAACCATCTCCACATTTTATCTTGGGATTTACATTCTAAGCCATGGCTCCTTAGTAAGGCCTCCTGGGTGACAACCATGCCCCATCAGCCAGCGCAGCATGATGCTCAGATTATTTTGTAGAATTAATTAATTATCTCTTCCACACTGGCCTTTTTCCCCTGAGGAGGCTTCTGTGCTTGAAAGAATTGGCAACGTGGGGCCTCAATACGGAGTCATGCGTGAGAATCCCAGGATAAAGCAGTGAGATCAAATACGGAGTGGAAAGGAGATCTGTCCTCCTGGATGCGGGGATCTGATTCATTATCTCCATGCAATTCTTCCTCCAGTTTAAGTAAACTAAATGGGATGACACTATCAATCAGGGGTTGATTAATAAAGGTTTGGAAAATAAAGTAGTTGCTTCATTATATTATGGTGGGGGGGGCGGGGGGGAAGGCTGGCCATGAGCTGCAGAATGAGAACCTATCTTTTAGGTTCTTTACAAAGAGGTGGAATGAGCAGACACATTACCTGATGGTATCGGCAAATACTCTACAAACCTCTGCAGCAAATTCCCTCCAGACACTCATTTACCATCAACAGATGGGTGGGTCCCAACCTAGAGTTATTGCAAGGGATTCCAGTCTATGTCTTGTTTTCTCAGTCAGCAGACACTGTAATGAGCAGCCTTCCTATGCAAAAAGGTTGAGAATTACATGGACGGAGATTTCCAACCTTCTCAGTTTACCAAATTCCAACTTAAAATGTGTCTTAAATGTAATGTAGGGGGCAAAACATAGTTGAGCATATTCACTATGTGAAAGAAAGATCTATGTCTGGCAATTGAGTTTTTTTTGGGGGGGAGCTAGATATCATTAATTCTGATAATCAAAACCCATCAAGGGGCAAAAATGCATTATCAGCGCAATGTCAGGAACAAAATGATCCTAGGAGCAATTCTGACTTTGGAATGCAAGTGTGAGACGGTGCAGAGGAAAGAACAAGTTATCTAAAGTAGGAAGACCCAGGACTGAGTCCAGCAATTCCAGCCACTAGATCTGTAAGCTTAGACAAACCCAAGGTCACCTCCTCATTTGTACAGTGTAGTAAATAAATATATAAATGCTTTCAAGGTAATTGGGCTCAAATTAAATAAGGGACATAAAGTGCTTTAGCAACTGGAAGGAGTTAAAGAAAGGGTACTTGTTATCACGACTGTAACAAAAACTGACTTTTCTGTTTCTATTGCAGTCTTACTCACACACAATTGTCCATTTCATTTTTGGTAACTTTTGCCCTTCAGTGATGTTGCCACCAAAGAGCAAGAAAATGTTTTGGTTCACGTGGCTGGAATTACAAGATGATTTCTCTTACAGTCCATCTTGCAACTGTGAATTTCCCCCTTCTGTCCCCTCAGTTGTACAAGTCTATGAATACACTTCCACTTCCCTTGAAGGGAATTCCCACAGATTTCAACCCCCTGCCTTTACAAGTTCAGTTTTCTTCTCTTGCAGGAGGCAAAGGCTGGGAAGGAATTATGCAGTCTCTCTGCTCTCAACGTATCAAACTTCCTCCACCAAGTGGCAATTTTCCGATTTTAGCACAAAGCGCACAACATCGCTTCATTTCATACCAGAAGGAAAGCACTGGTAAAACTACTTTAGTTGGGATTTCTTCCTCTCCATTAAATGCCCAGGAAGGTGAGTGAGCTGAGATACAGATTGCATGGAGTGAATTACACTTGGGCTCAGAAGAACTTTTTAGGACTCATCCTGAGACAGGAAGTGATGAAATCAGCTCTCACATGAACTGAGGGTCTGTCATGTGCACTCACCCACTTCCTGTCTCGACTGGTGTTAAGGGGAGGATGGTGAAGGGAAAGCAGAGCTTGGGGAAGTAGGTCATGGGGAGAGGGAAGAAGAGGCTGATGAGAGGCTGTGGGAAAAGTCCCAGTGTGGTCCCTCACCCCTGTTCCCTCAACCTTCTGGGGCTGAGATTAAGTAAGCTGGTTTCTTTCTACTCTCCAACCCTTACTGTGAAAAAGAGCTGAGTTTAATTATATCCTCTTGTGCTCTTTGATGCTACTGACAATGCTAACAGAAGAAAGTACAAACTGTAGCCTGCTTGTTGTTTAGTTTAGAGATACAAATCTTCTGCTATGTCCACCCTAAAGAGTCCAGTGGAAGAAGGTATAGAAAGGACAGATTATTCCAGTATGGCACCTCTATTACCCTGGGCCAATGTTATTAATACTTATTATTCTCATCTTATTGATTAGGGAGGAGTGATAGAGTTAACTGCTGGCACATGATGGAGAGGAAAAGGGGAAAAATGCAGATATGACTTTCTGTATAGAGAGATCATTAGAGATCATCAGAGGAATGTTGGTAGTACTGGTCACAAAGGGAATTGACAATATCACAGTCAGAATGCTTATTGGGCGTGGTCAACAGAAAGCCGATGTGTAAGGTACATGACTTCAGGCATGCAGGCGCCATTCCTTCTTGCCAAGGTTCAGGCCCTCTTCTCATGTTATCAGTATCATAACAAGAAAAGTCACAAGCAAATGAAGCAGATGGTGAGGCAACATGGGGTCTCAGGAGGCCCACCTTGAGGGAAGGATTGGGGAAGAGTCTGGGTGAGGTTTTCACCATGAACAAAGATGGACTCGAAAAGAGATCCTATTTGGTTGCAAAAAAAAAAAAAAGGAATTTTGTGAAGAACCACATCCTTAGTGACATCCTGGGTGGTACTGACCTGCTGACTCTCCCACTGTCACTTCACGCCCCCATGCACTTAGACTGGATGTCCCACCAGTTCTACCCAGTGGCCACTGGTGGGAAAGAGACCCTGGCAGGGAAACAAGAGCTTATCCAGCAAGAGTTGGATCTGGAACACTGGTTTGGTGGTGGCCTTGATTATCCCAGGCCCCTCCTCTCATTGGGGAGGTGGGGTTCAGCCCCACCACAGTTGACAGGGGAGTGAACTGAAGCCACCTGGAACCTACAGTTTCAAAGTCATGGTCAGTGCCAGGCTCCATGATAATCTTCCTTGCAATCTACAAAGTTTTAGAAAGTAACTTTTTCCCCTAACTCATTCGTGAGTTAGAAAAAGTTACCTTTTTTAGCAACAGTAGTAAGGTAGAAAGTTAAAGAATAGGTACAGATACCCTGAGTTGGACCTTAAAAATGTGGACTATGTCTAGATAAGGGTTTATACAGTAAGCCAAGCAAAATCAAATAAAAAATACCCATGTGACAAATTAAAATCCTTCCCCAGTTATGGTACACACCCCAATGTGCATAATTTCCATATACCTGTACACCCTTTATAACCTTATAAAACTGTAGGCACACATAGATCTGACCCTCAGCTGCACTTGAGTGACCACTCAGGCCTCCAGACCACATGGCCCACTTTTCCATATCCCCGTCAGCCCCCTTTCCTTTCTGAGAAGTGGGTGTAACAAACCTTCACTACACTTTCAAGTGTCTCATGCATGGGGGATGCCTAACTTGCCAAACCCCAATCAAGGGCCTTCTTGATCAATGTCAAGTGTGACAACTTCTGTTTTCTCCATTTTCTGAGTCCTTATCTACATAGGATCTAGAGTGGCATCCATCCAAGTAATCATTTCTTTTACTGCACAGCAGTGGTTTTCAAACTATGGTCCTGGAACCCTTGGGAGTCTATAGATCCTCTCAGGGGCCAGCATAGAGAATTTGAGTAAAGTCAGGGCTGTTGGAGTCTTTCCCTTCCCCCAGTTCTACCATAACAATCTTGCTTCATTCCACATTAGATGTTGGGGTTCCAGATCACCTTTGAATTTCTTACTCAGATAGGGAACCTAACTAAAGCTTGCCAAGTTTGGGTAGATGAGATGGGGGCTGAGCTGGGCGACTTCACCACACATCTTTACCAGAATGATGGAGACTGTCATCCACAAGATTCCCTCAGCTTCCACCAAGAAGCTGTGAAGTCCTCGTGTCCATGCCACTCTGTGGTTAGATTGGACCCTCAACAACATCTCCTGAAAATAGGAATTACCATTCCCATTTGATATGTGAATAAACTAACCCAAAGAAGTGAAAGACTTTCTAAGTGGTTATGGCTATCGAGTCAGAGCCACAAGTCACGACACATGCCAATTTTTGGACGTCGAACCCCAACTCTGCCCACAATACTCTACTGTAGAATATGTGTTCTGATCCTTTCTTTCTTGAAGTACTTTACCAGCATACTAATTCATTCCTTTGATCTCATCTTCCCAAGAAGGCCTTATCAACTTCCTAACTAAAAGAGGGTCTGAGGGAAGAAACAGGAGTAAGAAATGAAAATCATAAAGGCGACCCTTTCCTGGAACTTCCGGAAATCTCTTGGGCTACTTTGGGCTTTATGGCACATGGCCTTCCCAACATTAACTACCCACGGCAGTATTGAGAAACAAAGCAAGCAAATTACTGAAAATGACTAACAGATACAATTAGACTATTAATAATCAGTAGCTGGCATTACTCAAACGCACATTTCCTTGACACACCAGGTACACTGCTGGGTTTCTGGGTAACTTCCCTCTGCCCTTAAATGCACTTCAGGAAACGTGTGATTCCAAACTAAACAAACTTGCAACTCCTAGGCTAGTACTAGAAATATTATAAATGAGTATTTCTTAGAACCCTAAAGACGTATCCAACGAGGATAAGGAAAAAGAATACAGTTCCTCTGTTTTCAAGAATACTAAGGACTTAAAAGCACCTGCACCTTAGGTCAGTAAACTTACTACCACGTGCATATAATTTAGAATGTGCTGTGCTCAGACCACTTGGGGACTGCATCTCCAAAAAGCAGCAACAAGTGACCCCTTCCACAGCACTGTCTCTCTAGCTGGTGCAGGCATGAACATAAGTTTAAGAGGCTGCTTTGTTTTAGGGAAGGTGATATCCAAACCAGAGCTGGACACACGCATACACACACACACCTGCAGTGTGAAACACCCATCATTCTCTCCAAGAAGTGCACTTTGCAAGGCATTTTTCTCAGAACCTCTACTGGGAAACAGCCAACACAAATGCCTTCTCCCTGGAACGCCTAGACTCTGAAGTGGGGAGGTCTCTATGAACTTACATGCACCCTGGATTTTTAATACTTTACCTGGGCAGAAAAGTCAATTAGCTTGGGAAGCAGCACCTTGCCCCCTTCGTCGCTCTTCAGGAAATCCAGCAAACTGCCTGTTGGTAGAGGAGGGACCAGTGAGTGTAGTTCAAACACACAAGACCAAAATCCAAACAAAAGTGAAACGATCATGACTATTAGCAAGGGAATGCACACAATGATTGCCCTTGCGATTCTGTATGGCCACAGTGCCTTTTCTTGAAGCTGGTCAAATCCAGGCTCCTCTAACCTGTTACCTTTGACCCAATGTGAAATGTGGCGTGTGGGCCAGGTAAGAAAGGGTGACAGGGGACACTGTTTCTCTTGCTCTGCATTTCAGAGCTCTCTGCACCTGCCATCACAATCCACTTAAAGCAGCTGCCTGATCTTCAGAGCTGCCCAGACACAGAAAGCAGCATGTCCTTCCAGCGGGCCTGCCTGGAGCAGTACCGGGCGAGGCTCGCTCCTATCTGGTTCCAGCCAAAGAACAGGAGACAGCGTCTGCTGTAGGTGCTCAGCGAATATCTGGTGAACATACCGTGCTTTGTACCTAAAAGAAAGTGTGTCGATAAAGCCTCCTACTTCCTACAGCTTCATCACTAAAACAAGACCTGCTTTTTCTCCTAGAACTTAAAGTGTCAACCTTAGGCAAGTTGCTTACCCATAGTGTCTTAGTCCCTGTGAAGAGGGCATGTCCTACTAGCTATTATCAGAGGCCTTGTGAGGACAGATTTAAAGCATGGGGCCACAGTGCTTGGCTCAGTAAATGTTCTGCTACTTCATTCTCAACGAAGAACAATGGTACTTAGCCCTGAGATTGCTAAGAAGATTAGGGGAGATCATCCAGGGAACACATCAAGAACAATCTGGTATACAGTAAGTACTCAATAAAGGCTAAGTATTGTTATGTGGAGAAACACATATTTACATTTATGATTCAAATACTACCAGTTGCTTAATTCAATAAGTATTTACTGAACTACAAAGTCCAGTTTCTGGGTTATAGCAACCTAAGCCACAGGGGTAGTTTTTTTGTTTTTAAACAACGTTCTTTTTTTTGGAAGGACTCTGAATGACTGATATTCTGAAATATTTACATATATTAAATAAGAAAATGTAATATTCATCTTGCTAATCTACTCAGCCGAGACATCACACTATGATCTCCACGGTGCATGATTCTTAATTAGTTACTATTGTTTATATTTTTTTCTTTTCTTCCTTCATTCCTTCTAAAGATTTTTAAAGAACCATTTGGCAGTTTGTTAGTATCTCTAACTGACCCAGGGGAAGAAGGGTAGTAATTCAAACCCTGTTATCTGAAGGTAATATCGGTCAGAGAAAACATGGTTGCTGGACACCTCTTGGTCAGTGATTCTGATTACAGAGGAATGTAACCTCCAACTGTTTCAAAAATGTTCACATTTTAAAGTGACACCCTGAACACGTAGATAATGTTAGAGAGGAAAATGAACACATTTCAGGATCTTGAGAACTCCCGTTTTAAAAATGTAACAAAAATACTCCTATTTGAAATACGTACTTTTTGGACAAATATTTATTAGGGGCCTTCTATGTATTGCGTATGATTCTTATGGCTAATATGACTATGAAGACAAATGCAGAGAATATAGAAAGATTATATATTATTTCTATAATATAGATAATACATATAGTATTTCTGGTGAGGTGGTTTATGAAAATGCTTTGTTTCCCCACATGTTCTGATTTTTCACTAGTGAGCATGCTGTTTTGGAATTAAAATTATTGGAATATTCTGTGAACATTTAAACATTTTACTTTGGGACACCTGAGTGGCTTGGTCCATTAAGCATCTGCCTTTGGCTCAGGTCTGGATTCCAGGGTTCTGGGATTGAGGCGCGAATCGGGCTCCCTGCTTACTGGGGAATCTGCTTCTCCCTCTACCCCTCTCCCCACCCCCATTCATGATCTCTCTCTCTCTCTCTCAAATAAATAAAAATATTTTAAAAAATTTTTTTAAATAAATGTTTTAACTTTTGGAGCCCGAAGCCTTTCAAAAGCTCTGAGTTTGGGGGACGCGCTCACCCTTGGCCATGTACTCAGTGATGATGTAGATAGGCTCCTCTCTGGTGACCACGGCATAGAGCCTCACCAGCTTGTCATGTTGAAGGGTCTTCATGAGGTTGGCTTCCTCCAGGAAAGCTTGCACAGACATAGTGCCTGGTTTCAGGGTTTTCACAGCCACTTTGGTACTATTGTTATAGTAACCTAGCAAGACAGCAGAAGAGAGGGCATGTTTGATCCAACTGCAAACCGAAAACTTCATGCAGGGTTAGAAGAAAATTTATATAGAGAAAAAACTGATATAAACCGCTAGACAGTGTTAATATTAGGGGAGGCCGAGTCAAGGGTGTGTGGGAATTCTCTGTACCATCTTTACAAAAAAAATCTAAAATTATTCCAAAATCAACAAGATTTCATAAAGCAATACTTTTTCGGGGAGAAAATAACAAACAAACCAAACCTCTATACGCAATCCATCACGGGGACAAAGATTTCCCTCTAATGAATAAAATGTTTGTTATCCAAGAACAAAAAAAAAAATATGTAGCACAGCTCAGTATACTCTTACATACCACACACACGTGCATGCACACACACACGCACGCACTGACAGGCCTGGAAGAAAACACACTAAAGTATGCCAAAGGCCAGCTATCTCTAATGGTGCAATTAGAGTGATTTCATTTGCGTTCATGATACCTTTTACTACCAAATTTTCTACAATGAATATGTATTATTTTTGTAATCAGGAAAAAAAGGTTTGCATTAAAAAAATTGTATATACTAACTTCGAAGTGTAATATACTAGAGTCAAATAAGCGTTTCCCCAAGCCTCCCAAGAGAACTGGACTTGAGTGACTCTCCTTGAGTAAAAGCTTCTGTACTGAAATGTCTGGGACCCACCGCCTGCCACCCACTCCCCCACCCAGAAGACGCAGCAGAAGCAGAGAGTCCCACAGTGAAGAAACCTGTCAGCCTGCTGGCTAACCTCAGCACTTCCCACACCTCCTTGACCACAGGACACACTGTCATGTACCTTTTCACACCCTGTGAAATGCACTTCGGGAAATACTAACTCCTTCATATAGTTTCCCCCAAGGTCCCTTTTTCCAGAACCTGTCCCAATGGTGTGCTTAATTCTGAGCCTCATTTTCTCCAGGGGCCACCTTTTCTCAGTGGTTTGGCAAAGCAGAAATAAAGATAATCACGTTCCCCTTTCCTTTCCTCTCTTTCTGTACTTCTCTTGGAAGTGCAAGAAAAAGGTGAGGGGAGAGCGGCAGCAGGTTCCCTGTGGGCTGCTCTACCAGGCTCTTTGTTAGATCACATAATTATCTGTGTCTGTACGGAACACAGACATGACTAGAAGCAAGCTCTATAAAATATCAACAATGATGATGATCTCTGGGTGGTAGAATTTGGAGTGACTTTTACTTTCTTTTGTTCTTTTCCAGTGTGATTCTTTTTGTGAACGAATATGTATCTTTCTTTACAAAAGGAATTATTTTTGGGGTGCCTGGGTAGCTCAGTGGGTTAAAGCCTCTGCCTTTGGCTCAGGTCATGATCTCAGGGTCCTAGGATCGAGCCCCGTATCGGGCTCTCTGCTCAGTGGGGAGCCTGCTTCCTCCTCTCTCTCTGCCTGCCTCTTAGCCTACTTGTAATCTCTCTCTCTCTCTCTCTCTCTCTCTCTGTCAAATAAATATAAATAAAAAAATTAACAAAAGGAATTACTTTTTTTAAAAGAAATTATGTCTCTATTTCCACACTTCCAAATGGGCCAGAAAAAGTATTAGTTTACAGCTAACAGTTGACCATACTTACTAACTCTTCTTCTGATCATTGATACTTATCACTCTGTTAAAACTTTTCCTTTGATATCTCACTCTGATTCGTACTTAATAGTAGCTTATAGTGTTGTATAGGAAAATGAAAAAACATAATATACAAAGTAAAATAAGTGTTAGAATTATGAATAAGCCAGTAATAGAAAGCTGACAAAACAGAAAACTGTACTAGGTTATTTTCAAAAGCCACAACCTACAAAAAATAATGGAATCATAAGTCTATTAAATTGATTTTCCATTTAAATGCATAATTACACATAATATGGTCTTTCTCACAGCCCTTAAGTGTAAATTTAGAGTAAATCCCACCAACAAAAGTCCTTTAATATTGCATTTGAATGAAAAAAAGTCATTATCTGAAAACTACAATAAGATATCACCTCACCCCATCAGAATGATTAAAATGAAAAAAAAAAAAAAAGACAAAAAACAACAAATGTTGGCCAGATGTGGGGAAAAGGGAATCCTATTGCATCATTGGTGGGAATGCAAACCGGTATAGCCACTGTGGAAAACGGTATGGGGGTTCCTCAGAAAAAATTAAAAGTGAAACTCCCCCATGACCCAGGAATCGGACTACTGGGTATCTACCCCCAAAATATAAAAACACCAATCCAAAGGGATACGTGTACCCTAATGTTTATAGTAGCATAATTTAAACAGCCAAACTATGGAAGCAGCCTAAGTGTCCATTGATAGATTAATGGATAAAGAAGATACGGTATATATATATATATATATATATATATATGCAATGGAATACTATTCAGTCATAAAAAGAATTTAATCTTGCCATTTGCAACAACATGGATGGAGCTAGAGAGTATAATGCTAACTGAAATAAGTCAGAGAAAGACAAATAGAATATGATTTCACTCATATGTGGAATTTAAGAAACAAAACAAACAAGCAAAGGAAAAAGAGAGAGAGAGACAAACCAAGAAACAACTCTTAACTGTAGAGAACAAATTGATGGCTACCGGACAGGAGAGGGGTAGTGGGATGGCTGAAATGCGTGATGAGGATTAAGAGTACACTCATCATAAAAAAAAATAAAAATGAAAAAAATTAAAACAAAAAAGATTCATTATAAATTTGTGTAAAGGTTTATACCTAGGTATTCAGTTACAGGAATAAATCTAATAAATGGATTTAGAAAATCATAGGATACAAAGTTAATAAATAGAAATCTGTTGTGTCTCTATATACTAATAATAAAGTAACAGCAAGAATAATTAAGAAAACAATCCCATTTATAATTGCACCAAAAAGAATAAAATATCTAGGAATAAATTTAACCAAGGAGGTAAAGGACCTGTACTCTGAAAATTATAAAACACTGATGAAAGAAATTAAAGATGACATAAACCAATAGAAAGATATACTGTACTCATGGATTAGAAGAATTAATATTGTTAAAATGACCTTACTATGCAAAGCAATCTACAGATTCAATGTAATCTCAATCAAAATACCAATACCATTTTTTACAGAACTAGAACAAATAATCTGAAAATTTGTACGGAACCACAAAAGACCCTGAATAGCCAAAGGAATCTTGAGAAAGAACAAAGCTAGAGGTATCACAATCTCAGGTTTCAAGGGATAGTACAAAGTTATAGTAATCAAATAATATGGTACTGGCAAAAAACAGACACATACATCAAAAGAGCAAAATAGAGAGTCCAGAAATAAACTCATACTTGTAAGAGTTTATACATACTTGTCAATTAATCTATGACAAAGAAGGCAAGAATATACAATGGGGAAAAGATAGTTTTTATAATAAATGGTGTTAAGAGAATTGGACAGCTATATGCAAAACAATGAAACTGGACCACTTTCTTGCACCACACACAAAAATAAACTCAAAATGGATTAAAGACTTAGATATAAGACCTAAAACTATAAAACTCCTAAAAGAAAACATAGGCAGTAAACACTTGGACATCAGCCTTCACAACATATTTATAAAATGTCTCCTCAGGAAAGGAAAACAAAAGCAAAACTAACCTACTGGGACTACATCAAAATAAACAGCTTTTGCACAGCAAAGGAATCCATCAACAAAATGAAAAAGCAACCAACTGAGTGGGAGAAGATATTTGCAAATGATATATCCAGTAAGGGGTTAATATCCAAATATATAAGGAACTTCTATAACTCAACACCAGAAAAACCAAATAATCTGACTAAAAATGGGTAGGGGACCTGAACAGACATTTTTCCAAAGAAGACTTACAGATGGCCAAAAGACATATGAAAAGATGCTCAACATCACTAATTACCAGGGAAATGCAAATCAAAATCACAGTGAGATCTCATTTCACACCTGTCGAAATGACTACTATCAGAAAGACAAGAAATAATGAGTATTGGTGAGGATATGGAGAAAAGGAAACCCTCGTGCACTGTTGGTAGGGATGTAAATTTGTGCGGCCACTGTGGAAAATAGTATGGAGGTCCCTCAAAAAATTAAAAATAGAAATACCATATGATCCAGCAATTCCACTTTTGGGTATTTACCCAGAGAAAATGAAAACACTAATTCCAAAAGATAGATACACGCCTATGTTTATTGCAGCATTATTTACAATAGCCAAGATATGGAAGCAACCTAAGTATCCATCAGTACATGAATAGATAAGGAAGTGGTACACACACACACACACACACACACACTGGAATTTACTCGGCCATAAAAAGATGAGATCTTGCCATTGGTGACAGCACGAATGGACTTAGAGGGCATTATGCTAAGTGAAATATGTCAGACAAAGAAAGACAAATACCGTATGATTTCACTTAGATGTGGAATCTAAAACAAAACAAAACAAAACAAATGAACAAATAAACAACAAAAAACTGACTCAACAGAGAACAAACTGATGGTTGCCACAGGGGAAGGGAGTGTGGGGAAGGGCAAAATAAGTGTAGGGAATGAAGAGGTACAAACATTCAGTTATAAAATAAATAAGTCACAGAGATGAAAAGTAGAGCATAGAGAACATAGTCAATAATATTGCAATTACATTAAGTGGTGACAGATGGTGACTGCACTTACCCGGGTGAGCAGTGAGTAATATACAGAATGGTCAAATCACTATTTTGTGCATCCAAAAGTAATATAACATTGTGTGCCAACTATCCTCTACTAATAAATACAAGAAATAAGTTATATAAAATGCAAAAAAAAAAAAAACGGTATATACACAGATCCTCAGTTACATGATTGTACCAGTGGCAAAAAAGCAAGAAAATACACTCTTTGACACATGTAACTGACAGAGGACTAGTGTCCAGAATATATAAAGAATTCCTATAAATCAATAAGAAAAATAGAAAAATAGGCAAAGACCTGCATAGACATTTCAAAAAGAAGTTCAATGGTGATGGACGGCATGTGATGTAATAAGCCCTGGGCGTTATCATAAAACTGATGAATCACTGAACTCTACCTCTGAAACTAACAATACACTATATGTTAATTAATTGAATTTAAATTTTAAAAAGAAGCCCAAACAGCTAAGAAACATGTAAACACCACCACCCAGATCAACCACTGACAATGTGAGTGCTGGTGAACCCATGACTCTAGACCCTAGTGGGGAAACTGGGACAGTTCCCCAAGGCCGCCTTCTTCTGTGCTCTTTTCTGAACATCGGTGAAATTCAGCTGTTAAGCTTCTATCTTTACCAACATTCCTAGGGGACCATGACGGATGTTGACAGAGCAGCCTTCTTTCAAGTGCAATTACCTTGAGTGACCACACACACACACATACACGCACACACACACACAAGGGCTGTGCTGATCTGCAGCCCACCTCCTTCTAGATACAATTCTGTTGATCAGGAAATGACACACTGAGATCTCTTGAACATTTTGCTGGGACAAGCACTTTGGAAACAGAGTTGTCAATATTTAGCAGAGTTGAAGATTCATACTTCCATGATCCAGCAAATGGACTCCTGGCCACCCTAGAGAAAGTCACCTACCCTTGCACCAGTATGAAAATGTTCCTGGCAGAATTGTTCATAGAGGCTTAAAACTGGGAACATGTCCAGTTCCATCAATAAACAGTGAAATCAATGGATATGCTGTTGTACCACTTGAGTACAGATATAACTCAACAGTATAGAGCAACGAAGGTAAATGAACTGTAGTTACACCACCAAAACATGGGTGCATCTCACAATGATAATGCTGAACAGAAGAGGTGAGACATAATACAAGAGTACATTTGGTAGGATTCATTTATATAAAGTTTAAAAACAGGCAAAACTAAACTATATTGTTTGAGGATGCACACCCCCATATACAAAAGTAGCCAAAGTGTAAAGAAAAGGAAACTATCACAAAAGTCAGAAAGGCAGCTGCCTTTGGGGGACGGTCTTTTGGGGAAGGGTGAAGTTGGGGTTGGGAAGGGATACATGGGATCTTTTGGGTGCTGGCAAGTTTCCAGCATGTGATCTCAGTCAGTATCTACCGCACCAGTTTTCCTTTTGTGATTATTTGTGATATTGAATATTTGTGTTGTATATACTTCTGGTCTGCTTGTTATATTACAGAGCAATAAAAGTGAAAGAAACAAAACTGTCCTCTCTGTCATTGAACAATGGAACTCACCAAGACTTTTACATCATATAAAATTATGGGTAAAGGATGAGGGAAAAAAATGCTTTCCAAGGGTAGGGGAAAAGTTATCAGGAAACAGCACTGCTGCTAAAGATATTAAAAGTGCTGATAAGGAGTTTGAGATGAACAGTGACTAAAACAGCTGTGTCAAGCAGAGCTCAAGAATGGCAGCAGCTCACACTCACTGATGTGGCTGTGGGATTTAAACAACAGGGCAGGTTTCCAACTTGCACTAAGGTATGATTTTTATTCAGCACTATGGATCAAACTGTACTTTACCAAGATATTCTCCAGGAGGATGTGGGTTCAATTAACCTAGTCATGGCAATTTGGGTTGCCATCACAGATGCAAATGATTTAAAAAAAAAATCATTCAGAAGTAAAGAATGTCTTGAAGAGTGCCATTTTGGCACAGCTGAAGAAAGTTGGGGTGACAATTTGAGACAGCTCTATTTTCAGGTGTGATTAATTTGCTAAAGAGCACCTAAGTACCACAAAATGGAAGTTGAGTTTAAAAAAAGATGCGTGGGGTCGATTTTGCAAGTTGCTGGTAATTAACTTCAATGCAGTTGGTTCAAATGAAAATATATCAAGCAAAATTCAACTGAAAACAAGTTCCCTTTCTTCTATAAAGTCTCTTCGTAGACCAAGTGGTAACAGGAAACATCATCCTTGGCTTCACTGACCAGTCAGTTCCCTTGGAATCCAATAATCCACGGGGGGAAAACGTGTCACCAAGCCAGATGTCAAGAGGATCACATGAAAGAGAGGAAACAGCTTGAGGGAAAAACTCCTTTTTTTTTTAATCCCCATCCCTCCTCCCTCAGAACAGGTCACTTCCTAGTATTTTTCACTGCATTTCAGATCTGGAAAATCTGGACCATAAAATGTGACTGGTGGTCTATGAACCATTCCTCAAGCTTCACAAAAGTATTAATTTACTTGATTAACAGGGATATCATTTTTAATTTGTTCTTCTTTTTACATCAATGAGAAAAACTAGCCTGCTTATCTCTTGAGAAATAAAATAGAAAAATAAAAAGAGAAATAAAAAACAAAATTCAGGCAGCTCTAAATGGTAGACCTTGCTATCATACCAGCCTTCAGACAGTTGGCTGAGACACACAGACATGCCTAGGAGAGAGGGCATCTTTGACCTCTGATGCATAACATAATGTCACCAGTCATTATTCTTTTGGTTTTATTCCCAGTATTCCTCTGCTAAAGTTAAGGAAGAGCTCCCTGACAGCCAAATTCCCAGAACCGTAGCTACAAAAGATCCCAGATCAAAATTTCTATTTTGTTCTTTTCTTTCTTCCTTCTTTCCTTCCCTACCATGTTACTACCTCCTCTTCCTTCCTTTCTTTAATACAAGACTAGAAAGAGAAAAGCACAATTAGAAAACAATCATCAATGTCAATATCCTAGCAATAATATCCTACTGCAGTTTTGCAAGATGTTAGCATTGGGGAAACTGGATAAAGGTTACATGAGATCTCTCTGTATCTTGTGTGTGTGTGTGTGTGTGTGTGTGTGTCTGTATGAAAGCTTTGTTGAAATATAATTCATATACCATACCATTTGCCTGTTTAAAGTACACAATTCACTGGTTTCTATATATTTAGAGTTGTGAGCCCAACAGCACAATTACTGAAACATTTCCATCACCCCCAGAAGAAACCCCATATCCACTGACTGTCATATCCCAATCCTTCTAGCTTCCCACCTGAGGTAACCAGTCATTTCATTTGTCTTTACAGATTTGCTTATTTACAACATTTCATATAAATGGAATCACACAATATGTGGTCCTCTGTGTCTGGCTTCTGTCATTCAACTTGTGTTTTCAAGGGTCATCCACATTGTAGCATGTGTCAATACTTTATTTCTTTTTATTGCAGAATAATATTCCATGGTATGGATACACCACATTTGTCTATCCATTCAACTGATGGACATGTGGGTTGTTTACACTTTTTAGCTATTATGTATAATAATGTTCTCACAAATATTCATGTAAAAGTGTTTGCATGGATGTTTTAATTTCTTTTTTTAAAAAGATTTTATTTATTTACTTGACAGAGAGAAAGATTATAAGCAGGCAGAGACAGAGGAGGAAGCAGGCTCCCTGCTGAGCAGGGACCCCCCCCCCATGCGGGGCTTGATCCCAGGACCCTGAGACCATAACCTGAGCCAAAGGCAGAGGCTTTAACCCACTGAGCCACCCAGGGGCCCCTTAATTTCTGTATTACTTCTTACAGTTGCATATAAATCTATAATTATCTCAAAATAAAAAGTTTCATTAAAAAAACCTCAAGAAACAGGGGTGCCTGGGTTGCTCAGTCAGTTAAATGTCCGACTCTTGGTTTCAGCTCAGGTTATGATCTCATGGGTTGTGGGACCGAGCCCTGTGTCAGGCTCCATGCTCAGCAGGGAATCTGTTTCAAGATTCTCTCTCCCTCTACCCCTCCCCCTACTTACGCACACACACACATGCATGTGTGAGCTCACTCTCTCTCTCTCTCTCTCTCGCTCTCTCTCAAATAAATAAATAAATCTTTAAAAAAAAAAGAAACAACTTTGTTGAGTGAGGAAATTCTAGGTCATCTCTCTATTTCAGTCTTTGCACTAATGTTACCATACTTTCTTTATAAGAAAATTCAGTATTTAATAATAACAATAGTTCTCTGAATGCTGTCGACTAAGTGCTTACCTGAATCACCTCATTTGATCCTCACACCATGCCTACAAAAACTAGGCTCTATTGTAACCTTTTAGATGAGCCTCTTGCTGCCTCTGTCTTGAAAAACATTATTAGCAAATCAAACAGCCCGATTGAAACCTGAGCAAAGGACTTGAAAAGATATTTCTCCAAAGAAGATATATAAATGGCCAGTAAACACATGAAAAGATAAACACATATGCTCAACATAACTAATCACTAGGGAAATGCAAATCAAAACCACAATGAGACACAACCTAACACCCGTTAGAATGGCTACCTTAGGAGGGAAGGAAGGAAGGAAGGAAGGAAGGAAGGAAGGGAGGGAGGGAGGGAGGAAAGATGGAAAAGAGAGAGAGAGAGAGAGAGAGAGAAGTAAAGAGTGAGTGTTCGTGGGGATGTGGTGAAATTGGAACCCTTGTGCGCTGTTGATAGGAATGTAAAGTGTAGCCACTATGGAAAACAGTATGGCAGTTGCTCAAAAAATTAAATAAAGATTTTCCCTGTGATCCAGCAATCCCACTCCTGGGTATATACCCCAAAGAATTGGGAGCAGGGTCTCAAAGAGAAATTTGTGCATGCATGTACATAATAGCATTATCCACAACAGCTGAAAGGTGGAATTAACCCAAGTGTCTATCAGTGGATGAACGGATCAACAAAATGTGGTATATACATACAATGGAACGTACATCAGCTTTGGAACAGAAAGAAATTCTGTCACAGGCTACAACATGGATGAACCTGGAGGATGTGCTAAGTGAAATAAGCCAATTACACAAAAAAGTACATACTTCATGATTCTGCTTATTTGAAGTACCGAGGCTGGTCATATTTATAGAGACGGAAAGTTGAATGGTGGTTGACAGGGTCTGGGAAGAGGGTTAAGGGGAATTTTTGTTTCAAAAGTACAGAAGCTCATGAAATGTTAAACATTTTTGTAATGAATATGTTCCATGATGGGATTCACCTCAGTTGATTATTTACCCCTTGCCTTTTAAATAGAAATTCTAGAATGGAATGTTAAACCATTGTCATAAAACCAAGTAAAGAAAGGAGTTCAGTAATTAAAGTAACCCTAGTAAATATGAAAAAAAAAAGTACAGAAGTTCAATTTTGCAAGATAAAAAGAGCTTTGGAAATTGGCTGTCTAATGGAAATGTCCATAACAATATTGAACTCTACACTTAAAAATGGTTAAGATGGAAATTTTTATGTTATATGCATTTTAGCAAACACAAAAAATTATCAGCAATCTATTCAAATGATGAATTTTCACCAGAGTTTTACCCTCTCAAATAGTTTAAATCCAAGTAACACTCTGGATAGAACAATTATGCATTTTCCAATGCCATATTTCTTCTCTCTTCTAAAGCTCAGTTTCTCCCACAACCTGGGCACATGCTAAAAAATGTTCTCTAAAATCAGTGTGAAGATTTCACAGGGGCCCAGTGGAAGCGCATGAACAGGAAAAGGTGAGAAACGGGTAGGAGGATCTAGTGTGTCCGGAATTGGAAGCAGAGGTTTTCCTAATCTCAGAAGGACCAATGGGCTTGATCTGCAGGTGACAACTTCAGCACAGGTTTGGGCCACTCAGGACAGAAATGTACTGGGAGCAGGTCGACTCAGGCGTGTGCCCACCCACCCCAATGGTACGCTAGCTCACCCCCTCATCAGTTTCTCTGACTGAGCTGGGCTGGCAAATGGCCCCTGTGACCACCACCACAGCAAAGCTGGCAGAGATTACCATGCTACTTGCTAGTAGCTCTCAAGAAAATTTTAAGAAGTGACACCTGGGTGGTTCAGTGGGTTAAGCGTCTGTCTTCGGCTCAGGTCATAATCCCAGGGTCCTGGGATTGAGTCCCACATTGGGCTCCTTGCTCAGCAGGGAACCTACTTCTCCCTCTGCCTGCCACTCCCCCTGCTTGTGCTCCCTCTCTCCCTCTCTCTCTCTCTGAGAAATAAATAAATAAATAAGATCTTTAATATTTAAAAAAGAAGACAATTTTAAGAATACATAAGAGGGCTAGCATAATCTCTTCCCCTCAAAGCAATAACTTTCGCGACTAGCAGGTCTTATCCCTTATCTCTCCAGTGCAAACAGCATGTAGTTTGATGCCTTTATCCTAGCTTCACAGCCAAACACGAGGAGGATGGAACAAAACTCCAAACCATCATTTTTTATGGAGGGTTACTCTTTTAGAGCTGATGAATACACCCTGTCAAGCTCCCTCTACTTTTCTCTTCATGACAGGTATGCAATTCCTTTGCTGGCAAATATTCACAGGAAGGCCTAACTGGATTATTTATAGTTTGAACTCATGATTGAAATTGGGGAAAATCCACTGAAATGTAGCTTCCAGTGACTATGGTCAAATATAGTAAAGTAAAGAAAATAAAACTAGAGTGCACAGAACCATGTTGTATAGGAAACACATCAGCTATATAATCTCATTTTCTTTTCAGCAATTGAGAAGATGGTTGTTTACCCATTTTACTGATGAGGAAACTGATGAGGTCAAAAAGTAACTTGTAGATAGCTTATCAGCAAGCAAGAGAGCCCAGGTCTCTGGGATGCCAAAGGGGCTGGCTTCTTTACTGCCTTGAATGACTTTGGGCAAGTCACTTGTCTGAGTCCAGTGTCCTTGTTTATCAAATGATGCCAATAATTCCTATCTCATAGTGTTACTGCAGTGATTATAAGAGATGATCAATGAACATGTGCCTAGAAGGGGGCCAGTGGACACTGTACAGCTTGGATATTCCTCCTCTCCTCCTCCTGTCCTTCTTCCTCGTCCCCCACTACATCACCCCCCCCACTCGAAGTCATGGTAAATACAAGGATGAAAGAGCACTCAGATGGCCAGGGAAACAAGGCAGGTATCTGGTTCCCTCAGTGAGCCAGCAGATTAGAGAAGACATGTTTGCGGGGAGCTCAGAGGAAGACAGGAGTTTCTCTTTAGAGAAGTGATGGCTTCTAAAAGGGAAGAGAACTCACCATGAGCAGATAAAGCTGAAACCATCTGGGGAAAGTTCTTTTGAAGCAGAGGATATTTACATGATCTTAAATGTTCTTTTACAGAACATATATACCCAAGAGAAATGAAACCATTTGTCTGCACAATTTGTACATGAATTTTTGTAGCAGCACTATTCACAATACCCAAAAGGTAGAAACAATCTAAATATCCATCGGCAGATAAATAAGTAAACAAAGTGTGGTATACTCATACAGTAGAACATTATTCAGTCATAAAAAAAGGATGAAATTCTGCCATATGCTACAACATGGATGAGCCTTGAGGATATTATGTTAAGTGACATAAGCCAGTCATAAAAAGGGCAAATGCAGTATGATTCCACTTACACGAGGGACCTACACTAGTCAAGTTCATTGAGACAGAAAGCAGAATGGTGGTTGCCAGGGTCTGGGGGGAGGGGAAATGGGGAATGACTGCTTCACGGGTACGGCGCTTCCTTTTGGGGAGATGAACGTATTCTGGAACCAGATGGAGGTGGTGGTTACACAACAATGTGAATGTAATAAATGTCACTGAATCATTTACTTTAAAATGACTGATTTTATGTGACACAGATGTTACCTCAATAAAAAGGAAAAGGGCAGCTAGATAAAGGGGGAGTTTGATTCTATGGCCTGGGCCACAGAGTGTGAATGAGAAGAGGCTGCGTCCAGAGTGCACACTCACACCCACAAATCTGCTGACTGGGATGGAAATGGTGTGCTTGACGGGCGCCACTGACTGGTTCTGGAATATGCCAACCAAAATGAAGACTGTCAGGTTGTGTAATTATCATCTACCTGGATTCTATGACAAGTTCACAGACTTACAGTGCAGCGAGAACTCATGCCATGCTGGGTCAGTATCTGCCATATTTAAAAGATGCTTCAACTAAAGCAACACCAATAAGAGAAAGAAGGCAATATGCAGGTCCCAGGGCCCAACACATTAGAGGACAGACCTCTCCCTCAACAGACCCCTAGACGGGCAAGCAAGCTGCTGGGATTGCACAGGATTAAAAGTTGTTACCCCTTCATCTCTCTAGAAATCACAGCTGCTTTCCACTCACACAGAGCTGACACAGAAAAAGTGATCCACTAAGATGTGTATGACCTCACATGTTATCCTTCACAAGAGCAACGGCATTTTCAGTTAGAACCTCAAAGAGAATATGACTTTTTAAAAAAAGGTTTTAAAAATTCTATCACAAAAGAAAAAGAAAATTCATATTCACTATAAAAACTTTAGAAAAGACATGGGGGAAAAAAACCCCCTGGAAAAGTCACTGCTCTAATTTTGTTGTTACCTCTCACCAGGCTGAGAAGCCAGGACTTAATGTAAGGAATGATTCATTAATGGTGACACTTGGAGCATCTTTAGAAACATTCTTGGTGAGAAAGTGCAATAAATGTGATGCTTCCCATTATGCCCACTAGTAAGGACAATCCTCACCCTAAATATAATTTTCCCTGAGATGGAAACCAACTTCCTGCCCTTAAAATATGTGGCCAGAGAATCTGGTGATGAGAGAATCATGAACAAGTAGACAGAACAATCAGGATAAAAACCCAGTGTCCTCTTCCTTATAAACGTTCATTCTAAAAGAGCTACTACAGGGTGGTGGGGAGGCAGAGAGGAAAAGTGAAGTAGGAGATGGGGAGAAAGAGGTATGAACATCCAGTTATAAAACAATTAAGTCATGGGGATGAAAAGTACAGCATGGAAGATACAGTCAATAATGCTGGAATAATGTCATATGGTGACAGATGGCTACTACACTTCTCATGGTGTGCAAACCACAACATACAGAATTGTCGAATCACTATGCTATAAGGGATATAACATTGTGTGTCAATTATAATTCAACCAAGAATTTTAAAAAATTGTTTTAAAAAATTTTTAAAAAGAAGAGAGTTGTATACAAGGAAGAGAGTCTAATCAAACCATTTTGCAGGCCAGTTCTTGGTGTCGCATGGGCAGAGCAAGTGACACTTCTGACATGGTTTAATGTTTGGCTGAGAAGATGGATGGACATTGGCTTGAGCCCTTATTTCTCTGGTTGCCTCCTCCTCCAGAGCCCCACACTCACCCATCCAGACTTCCCCGAACTGCCCGGCACCAAGTCTTTTCACCAACTTGATGGAATCCCGTGGGATCTCCCAGGCATCTTTGTCCCATGGCTTTTGTGGCTTGGGGCTAATACACGCCTTCTCCAACCTTCTGCATAAGCCATCTGACTGCTCTAATATGAAAGGGGGGGGGAGAAAGGTTATGAAATGTCCTACTTTGTAATTTACTAGTATCTATGAAGAAATTTTGGCTAATATTGGGATCATTTCCAGCTCCATATAGTCTATGAACCTAAAATGCTATGGGGCTATCTTTTGTATAATTGTGATTTTCAAAATTCTTACCTGAAAGACAATTCTGAACATACTTGATTTTATTCTTTAGTACTGTTTGCAAACCTACAATGTGTATCCCCTTGGAGTGGATTGCAGAAGTAAACAGTACCAGCAGCTATGTACCACAACCGACTTCAATCACACAGGGATGAACCTAAAGACCACCCATGGGTTTGGCTTCACAGGGCTAAAAAGTGGCACTGGAGACAGAGGACCACTGACTTTCCACTTTTAAATATTTTCTTGTCCTTGTTATTTCTGTTTTCTTTTACCCAGACTATGGATTACTTTTACACACATATACACATATATATACAAAGACACATATCTGAAAATCTGCATTCTGATTCCAAGTATTTAAAGATGTGTTGTAAAAATATGCACTACATGAAAAGAATATTCATTTTCCTCTTCTCAACTATGGAACATTAACTGTTAAACAGCATGGATTGGGTGGGAAGAACTGGGATAATTATTCACTAAGATCCAGTGTGACTTTACATGCATATGTAATTATAGACTAATTTAGAATCAATTACAGAATATGGTCCTCCAACTTCATCCAAAAGAAATACGAGGTAGAAGAATTTTAATATACAAAAAATGTTTGACACCTTGCATTTCATAATACATCTGTTTTGTCTTGTCCGACCTTCAGTTTTTACTTACTTTGGTAATGTTTAATCATGTCACTGATACAAGGAAAAGTGATTCGTGGAGAGATGTAATAACCTCCGTTGTCCAGACTTCTAATTTTGTAGTGCTTAATAACATCACCGTGCACAGGGTCATAATCTCTGACAGAAAGAGAGTAGCTTCCTGTTGGGGAAAAGCACAAGTAAAGATTATACTTATATTTTACAAGGAAGATCTGCCTTTTAACACTGTGGTACACATTTTGCCATAAAATATGTAAAATGTAAATCAAGTATGTATGTAGTGCATAATTTAAGTCCTATAAGAAGTCTACTTGACAAATGAAGCTACCATTTTGTTGCTATGAACCTTACCAACATGCCGTTTTCCTTCTTCATGCTAGTTTTTTTAAATTATTTCACTGAATTGAAAAGTTATTTTGATTTTCTTTCCCTTACAATTTTAAGATTTATTCTCAATCATAATGTAAGAGGCTCAGCAAACAAACATGAAGCGTGGTAAGAAATGGCTGTAATTATGTCCACTATGGTACTTATCGTAGCCAAACTATTAAGTTTATTTCTGATCAAACCATCAAAACTTTCACTACCAGAATTCTAGGCTAGTTTCTAAGAGTGATTTTCTACATAGTGATTTAGAAGGGGACTTAAACCACTTCCTACCTTTTAAGGTTTCACTTTCTCTGATAAGAAAAGCTCCAGGACCGTTCCCTGGCGCCAGCAGCTGCCTTTCTGCATCTTTCCTGGTTATATCCTTAAAAAACCACCTGAGAAGACATGGTCACATTTCATGGATGTTATGTTCCAGGGAAGGAAAAAGGTAAGGAATGCATAAGAAAACCCAGGCAGCAAACAAAACCATCCAAGATGGCAACTGGTAAGGACTCACTCTTCTGTTTCCAGGGTGTTGACTTTGGCGACATAGTTGCTGGGGATGAACCCTTCTCTCTTTGTTGAAAGGGATTTAGCTTTCCACCATTCTCCATGCCTGGAAGAGAAACAGACATCAAAAAGTGTTTGTATCCAGTGGCCCCTGGCTGGCTCTGTTGGTAGAGCGTGGGACTCTTGTCCTTGGGCTTGTGGGTAGATTACGTTTTTAAAAAAAAAGTCTTTAAAAAAATAAGTGTGTGTATCCAATGAGTCAAGAACTGCAATAGCAATTGGGAGGATGGGAGGATCCTTGGAACCCCAGAAAACAGCAGAAAAATTCACTCCTTTTGCTGAAATAAAACTATGTTTAGAGACTAAGGCAAAGGAAAATAGCCTCACAACTGCAACCCTGTGCTCAGCGCTGTACACACAAGAGTTGGTGAAAATGGTTCCTATCTTTCAGAAGCAACATATTTATAATTTCCCCCAGGATCTCTAAGAAATGTTGTAGGATCCTTACAGAAACAGGATTCAAGGGAATAATGAAGCGTAGCTCTCACGTTATAAACTCCTTTGTTAAAACATCTAATTTCCATAGAGGGATGCTGTGAAGAAAAGAGATGGAAAACCAAATATAATCCCAAGCAGGTAGGCTCATCCCCATGTTCTTGCCCTCAGCATGGCACCAAGGAGGAGGCTGGGGCTGAGGAAGGAGGCAGGAATGGATGGGTCCCCATAAGCCTCAACTAGGATGTTCAAATTCCCACACACAGTTGGGTGTCTTGTTTGCAAGACGTGAAGGACAGCCACAACGGACACGAAGGGGCTGCCTACTGTATGTCTACGCTGTGTCCACATACATGTGCACACACGACATTCTCACAGCAACCCCGTGACAGAGCCACTGCTGCTTCCATTTCCTAAGTGAAGAAATGAAGGCACAGAGCTGAACTGACTTGTCAAGGTCACACAGCTATGAAGATGCAGGGCCAGGATTCGGCCCGAGTTCACACTCACCCAGGAGGCGACAACTGCTCTTAACTACTTAGCACCTTGTACTTACTAAGGGGCGTGCCTCCTCCAACCCTGGCAGGCGGGCAAGGGTGACAATGTGTGCAAGATTAGGGGGAAATACTTGGGTTCTCAATACCAAGTCCCTATGGTCTGAGCCACAGGTCTGTGAGTCAGCATCAGGGGGAGGGGTGGGTCAAGGACATGACGATGTCTAAGTGTCTTCACAGAAGGATGACAACTTTTGAGTAGGGGCCTTTCCAAGATGATGGCTGCTTGAGCACAGCACTCTTCAAAATCAAACAAAGTCAGACCCATACACCCAGTCTGAATTTGAGCAATATAACTAAATAAACACGCCATTACAATAACATGCAAATTCCCACAGACACAAACTTCTTAAGGTGGCAGAGACAGATGAAGAAACCGGTGTCTCTATTCAAAGGGAAAGCTGGAGAATGTAGAAGATTCCCGTGGCCCCACTCCTTGCACTCCCAAAGCCCTTCCAGCAGCAAGGAGGCTGGGAGGCTGCTTGTTGCTATGCTGCTGGGAGCAGACGGAAGGGGCCAGGACTCAGTGGCCAGAGGAAAGGGCCAGCAGGCACAGGATGTGTGGGCGTACTTACTCCTCCAGGACCTTCATCTTCTCTCCTTTCTTGAAAGACAAATCATCCGGGTGGATGCCATCATAGGGGTACAAGGCTACCACGATGTCTCCTTGCTCCTCTGGATCTACAAATGAAGGACAAAAGGGAAGACCTTCAAGAATCCATCAATGGAAATGTTTTAACAAGTCTTTATCAGGCACAAAAGATGGATAACAAAGTGTGTTTTCTGCCTAGTGGGGCTCAGGCCCACACGGTCTGCAGTAAGCAACATTATTATCCACGCTGGATACAGTTTATGTTATCCCCAGTCATAAAGATCTACAACTATAATTAATTCCAGCCCTGTATTTCAGAAATGATATAGCCATGTTCAGAGCAGCATTATTCGCAAGAACTGAAAGGAAGGAACAGTCCAAATGTTCAGTGGCAAATGAATGGATAAACAAAATGTGGTGTGCACACACAACAGGATATTATTCAGCCTGAGAATGAAAGGACATTCTGACATGAGCTACAACATGGATGAACCCTGAAGACATTATGAGGAGTGAAATACGCTAGACACGAAAGGACAAACGCTTTATGATGCCACTTATTTGAGGTACCTAAAGTGGCCAAATGCATTGAGATGGGAAGTGGAATGGTGGCTGGCAGGGGCTGAGGGGAGTAGGGGAATGTGGAGTTAGTGTTAAATATGGACCAAATTTTAGGTTAGGGAGATGAAGAAGTTCTGGGGATGGATGGTGGTCTGTCTGCCCAATAATGTGAATGTACTTAAATCTATTCAACTGGACATGTAAAAATGGCTACAATGATAAATTTTATATTCCATGTATTTTTTGACAATGAAAGTATAAATAAAAACACCCAAGCTGACTCCCTTATAGCATCTGTAACAGTAAAGAAAGGAAAACCACCATGTTGCTATGGAAACATACCTTTAGTCTGAAACCTCTGTCCTGGTAAAAGCTGAGATTCTGGAACCTAGGAGAGAATATTGGTCAGGAAAAGATTTTGACATTTAGCTTTTCTTACTCACATTCATGTTGTATGTTATATCATTCTTCTCACAGTAGAAAATGAGGTTTAGAATGGCTAATTTAGGAAGCCGGAAAGAAGAGAAGAACAGAGAAAACATTTTGCAGAGCTGTGTCCCATTCTACACAGCTCAGTGTAATGACTCTCCCTTCTAAAAGCAGTCATTTGCTAGTGGTGGCAGGAAGTGAGGAGGTGAAGGCTGGAGTCTCAGCATGGAAACCCAGAGCAAAGGCTGGAAATGGCCTGAGCCCCTGCTGGCTTGGTAGGACTGCCACTTCGGCCAGGACTGCTGATCTCTGTGTTTCCCAGACTTGTTTAGGAAACGAGTCAGGGCTCTGTCAGTAGACACTGAGAACAGGTCCTTATAGATTCAGGCTTCCTAAGGCTGACCCTGCTCCTGTCACGGGAACAGATGGTGTCCTGTTACTTCAGCTAGGAGGTGGATTACCAGGAAGGGTCTGTGGGACAAAAGGCCACCTCAATGACCTTTCAAATCAAATTCCTTTTTCTCTCAGTGACCATGGGGAGGAATATAAGACCTTGTGGGCCCCTTTTCAGGAAAGTACTGTCAAAGGCCTATATCCACAAACCATGCAACTTCTCCCTTTGATCCAGTGACTCAATGGAATGGGACCAAAACAGTTTGCACTGAAATTTAAATTTCTCTTTTTTTAAAAAAATTTAAATTTCTGATGTAAGTCAGCCCATAAAAACTCCAATTATGAGGCTGGGCCAGTGGGGGAGGGGATATTACTCTGTGTCCTGCTATCAGAATATCAGGGGTCTGTGTTATCCCTGAATACTCACTTCAAGAAGTTCTAGACTGATTTTTTAATCATGGGGATTTGCATAATTAGGATCAATTATAAATGATTTAGAGGAAATAATTAGAAGATGAGAAACTAATTAAATCACTTTGAAAGCAGTAAGCTGATTTTCAAATATCAAAGAGTCCTTAATTTACAAATGTTTTAACAGACTTTCTAGAAAACCAAAACACATATAGGCCAACTTATCTGCTGCAACTCTTTCTTTAAAATGTCTTTTCCTCGCTGAATTCCATCAATTCCACCTCACCAGCTCATCAGAGCTCCTCTGTCACAGAGCCAGGGCGTCCATTTTTGGCACATCTGGCCACAGCTGAGAGAGTTATCTATGGCCATGGGGATAAGGCAACACTACCGGGCTCAGGAAACAAAGGCAGCCAGAGAAGGCACAGACTAACAGACAGAATCCAGGAGGGAGCTGCCATGTTGCAAACCTGTTTACTACTTCTGCCTTCCAACCCCATGTTTAACCTCCTTTACTCTTAGGAGGAGGAAACATGGTACGTTTATACAATTTGCCTTTGTTTTTCTGAATCAAGGGCATCTTCGTTCATTATTTCAAAAGAAAACTTGGGTTCCAAGCATGTAAAATACCTAGGCATGTGACATCAGGAAAAGTCAGATTCTTTTTATAAGAGCTCTTCAAGTCTATAATGAGGAAACTATCTGTGACTCCAATTCTTTCAATCGTTTTCTTTCCTATTAAGCATTTTTATGTAATATAGTTCTATACTTATACTGGTTTATGTAATGTTTTAAAATATTATATTTATATGTATTTATCACTAAATTATTAAAGCAATAGTCATACATTTTGAGTTTATTTCTATATAATTATAACATTGATTTATCTATCTAGAAACATCATGTATAATAATTAATAGCAATAATATATTCACTCTTCATCTTCACTTTTTGAGAAGGCCAATAGTAACTTCTCAATTTCAGCAATAGCATGAGACTTTGACATATGTCAAACCTACAGGATAATGGGGAGCAGTGGGGGAAGAGCTGGCAGAGGGCTTGGTAACAATAACACACTCTATAATGCTGAGGCCTTATATTTAAAACGTGTCAGACTAGAGACATAATAAAAATTCTTAATAAAGGCACTGGAATATATCTATATCATCTATATAGATATGTATATATAAAATAGATGGAAAGATTAAAAGATCTGAAGTAAAGTACATTTAACATAGCAACTCTCCAAAGCTCTGGTCCTCTTCTCCATGAAATCGGATAGAGTATTAGGTCTTCCTTCCCCAGGCATTTCCCAACTACATCGAATAGCACATTACTAGTATGAAATTTCTGGTACAGATATTTGTCCAAGGTTAGGGGGCAGAATTAGCGGTGTATTTTTTTAATCATTTAATTCTCCATAATAAGTTAAGTCATGACAACTTCCGAATCTACTGTTTGGAGTTAACTGAAGAATGACAAGATGTGGGATAAAATATGATATGCCAAGAGGCACATCAGCATTTATTTTAGCTTCTGACTTGAATCCAGAACTTCCTTTTGCCTGCAGACCATTGCACTAATCTCACTACTTATCCTAAGTCACACAAGTTCAGATCGACAGATAGATTTACTTTTATATGTAAAGGATGGGTCTTTGCACCGGTGATATGAAAGATGATTTTCTTTATACATGAGAAGGTGATCAAAGGCCCTTTATTGTATAATAAGTGGCCTGGTTATCTCTAAAATGTCTACAAACTCTTTAAAAGATTAAGTTATAATGCAAATCAAGAATTATTTGAGGCCCAAGTAATGGATGTGATTTTTTTTTGCATGCACATGTTACAGATTTGGTGTTTGAATTACGCAGCCATGCTTTGATCCTGCTGTGGGAATTCTCCCCTGCGACTATCTACTTACTGGCCTTTGCTGTTTATTGGACGTTGGATCTCTCACATAAATAGTTCGGTCAGTATTACGTACTGGTTGAGTCTTCAAATCTACTCCATCGTCATTCAGATTGTCTTTCCTTTTTGATTTTATACATCCCATATTTCCTGTAGGAATATAAAAGCAATGACATTGTTTTACCATTTTAGAAATGGCTTCAAGCTATCAAAATATCTCCATTCACAAAGAATAAAAAGAATACATTTTTATTTTTTATTATAGATAGCTTAACAAACTCAAATGTGAATACTATTCACATACCCTTTTGCTTGTTCATTCATTCATTCAACAACTATTTATTGAGTACCAATCTTATGTCAGAAAACATCATTCATGTCCTAAAGATGCTCCTATTCTTGTGGCAGAGATTTGAGAATTAAAATTACAGTAGAGTCAATGACAGAGGATGCACAGGACCTAGGAAAGGGTACCTAACGCAGGCAAGTGAAAAAGAGGTAGTCAGGGGAAACGTCCCCAAGGAAATGCTCTGTGGGTCAAAATGGGAGGCATGTCAGTCACATGGCAGAGGCAGGAAAGGGAATCCAGGAAGAAGGAACTTCACATGCAAAATACTGATCTGGAGATAACATGGCCCCTTCAGGGAACTAGTTCATCACACCCCTTTGGGGAACTGGTTCATCTCACTCCTTCAGGGAACAGGTTCAAGCTGATCCCTTCAGGGAACTCGGCCTACAATGAGAAACCCTTTAGCTCAGGAGCAGATAGGGAAGGCCAGGCGCGGGGATGGAAACAGAGGCGCACCTTGGGTGCCATGTTGGGGAGCTGTTTTTCTTACTTTGTCATTTCACAAGGACGCAATGGGCAAGATCAAGTGAGGGGCTTGAGGCTTGAAAGGTAAGCATGACTAAGAGCTAGATAGATGGCGCAGAACCTGGCTCCAACTGAATGTAGCTTGGGGCCTGGGGAAACTGTGGTGGCCCTTTACCAAGACCAGAAATAAAAGAGATGCTGATACAGTAGAGACGATGCCTGAAGGAACATTCAGCTGATCAGCTCCCGTGAGCTTCCCAGAAAGGTATGTGACTGTGGAAACCAGGAGAGATGGTAGAGCTAGGGTCACAAATGAAGGCATCAGCACACCGTGACTGTGCATAATATGCCAGAGGAAGAACCATAGACAGAAGGGGCTTGTGCCTGACCAGTGCAGGACGACATAACCATGCTTCCGAATGCTAAATTCCTTTATTCGTTTCTCTGGGTAATACCAGGATGTATAGAGCACCGCACCAAGCACTCTGAGGACCAAAGAGATGAATTTGAAAACTGAAATCAGATATGAATCTTGCCTTACAGCATAGCCTCATGGTTAAATCTATACATTAAAAACAAAAAAATCTGTTACGAGCTCCATTAGAAGGTCCCGCAGGGCAGTGGTTCCCAAAGCTGAAGGAACACCAGGATCATCAAACTCAACAGAACAGATTCCCTGGAAGCATTCCAGGAAATTCCTTGGGGCCCAGGAGAGGCAGGGAGTCCCCTCCCCCTGGGAGGGGTGTAATCTGTGGAATTCGGAAGCACTGGCATTGGGGGACCACTGCCTAGAACTTTAGAGGAGGGAGAGATGACTCGGAGTTTGGGGAGGAGGTGGTGGGAATCAGGAAATAACTCCCGGAGGAGGAATTGTTCTAAGAAACCTCAAGATCTCCGAACTGTCAAACTGTCAACCACAGGCCACAGCTCGATTCTGCACCTTGTCCTGCAGGCTTCCAGGGGCCTGCAACCTTCAACTTGTTTATCGGTCTAGCTCATCATGGAGATATGCAGCCTCTAAAGGGCAGTCACACCTCTTTCCGAAACTAGCGAGCTGCAGTTCCCAAAATAAAGGGGAAGCAAGTACTTCTTTGATTCAAAACAGCCTTTTTTTCTTTTTTAATATGCTAAAGTTTCTGCAATGGAGAAGGGTTTTTTAATTGATCTGTAAATAAGTGAGACAGGTTTTAAAGTTGATGTGTAAGTAAACAGGCAAGCTGTTTTTGCACCAGTCTCTCGTCCCCCACCCCCTCCCAAAAAAGCTGTGCTTCACTGATCACCCATTAAAGTAGTGCTGTTCTAGAAGGGAAAATGGAGCCCACCGAGGAGCACACAGCCGGCTCCAAGAGGAGGCCCTGGAGGGTCCACCTGACCACCGCTCCCTTTGCTCTTCACAGCACCCTGCTCTCCCCTCACACTGACGCACCCCCACTCTGGGCTGCCCACACTCTGGCAGCCTGGCCAGCTGGCCTGCTCCAGCACACACACCGTATCTCTCTTTGTCTCCATCTCTCTGTCTGTCTCTGTGTCTCTCTCTTCCTGTCTCTCTCTCCCTCTTTCCCTCTCTGTATCTCTCTGTCTCTGTGTCTCTGCCTCTCTCTCCTACCCATATCTAGACACAATGTTACTTGCCCAGACTGTCTTCACTAACAATCCTACTGAAAAGATCACCCCTCTGCACATGTCTCAGGCTTTACACTCTTCTTTTTCTAATTGTGACCGACATTCCATTATATTTTGGTTAATTCGTGGTCAGCCCCCACCAGAACTGAGGCAGACGGGGAGACCCCCCAGCCTGTTTCTTCAGGGCAGTATTCCCAGCAGCTACCAGCGCCTGCATGAAGCAGGTACTCAGGGGAGATGCGCTGTGAAAATGAAGGGATGGACCAGCTCTGGTTGGCTGCCCTCTGCCTTCCCAGATGTTCATCCTGACTCCCCCTTGCAAAACGTGGCCGGGAAAAAGGAAAGGAGGTGAAACCCACCTCAGTTGTTTTAAAAGACACAGAAACCTCTAGAACTAACTTCTAGTTTACAGGAAACACACAGGTCAGAGGAACAAAAATGATCAGACAGGGCGCCTGGGTGGCTCAGTGGGTTAAAGCCTCTGCCTTCGGCTCAGGTCATGATCTCAGGGTCCTGGGATCGAGGCCCGCATCGGGCTCTCTGCTCAGCAGGGAGCCTGCTTCCCCCCTCTCCCTCTGCCTGCTTCTCTGCCTCCTTGTGATCTCTCTCTCTCTGTCAAATACATAAATAAAATCTTTAAAAAATATGATCAGACAAACCTATGTGTAACTAGTCTGGATACTTTGAAAACTACGGGGGGTAGGGGGGCTAGGAAAGAACTATTCAAAATTAAGATATTAAAAAAACACAGTGGGTGAACCTTGAATGAATCTTGGATTCATATTCCTCTGAGAGGTCTGGACAAAGAGATGACGACGGTGACTGTCCACGGGCAGTGGTCCTGGGAAGAAGACAAAAGATGGAAACGGAAAGCAGGGGAATGTGTGAGGGGTGGTGAAAGTCCATGGATTATCATTTCTTTATGCTTATTTCATATTTCCCCGCCCCCATCACCATGGGTCTCTGAGAACCAAAGCATGGGCCGTCGATGGGAACAATTACAACACTGCTCCACGTGGAGAAATCGTCCTTGGTCACTCAGGCCGAGCTGGCTTCTGCTGACTGCCCACCCAGCAGGGAGCTCTGGGTTGGGGCCCTACAGTTGCTCACAGTCCAGCAGGAAAGCTCAGAGAGTGCCTTGCTGTGACACGGGAATAACTCAGACCAGGTCCTGCAAATGCCTTCTGCTGTGGGAAGGTACCAGAAAGAAAATGTACCCCTAACAAAAACTGAGAAAGTGGTTACATGATTGAAATGATATGAGCTACACTGTACAACGACTCGTCACTTAGTATTTTTTAATTAAACATTAATCACCTTCCAAGCACTTCGTTTATGGCTTAAAGAAACCCTATGACACAGGTATTACTAACTGCACTCTACAGAGGAGTACACTGAGGCCTAGAGAGGTCATATGACCAGTTCCCAAGCCACAGAGCTGGGGAATGCCGGCTCTGGGACTCACACACAACTTTAGCTCAAAGTCTGTGCTCCACCCTCCATTTGGCCATATGATGGCTATTTTGAAACTTGTGCTTTATCTGCATACTAACGATGCTGAATGAAGGGATTATTTTTGTGGCTTGCTTCTTTCTCAAAAGGACTTGAAATGCTTTCACCAAAAATAAAATAAAACAAATAAAAAAAACAATAATGAGTTTTAAAAAAAAATGAAAACAAAAAACTGAGCCCAGGAAAAGAGGAGAATGGAGATGGGGTAACATGGTGGGTACCAGATTTGTTAGAGCAGGTTTCCTGTCAGGAAGAGCAAGAGTGCAGGGCGGGTGACCACGCTTTCACGAAGGGAAGAGGAAGTAGACCAAGCTCGTCACAGGAGGGCAAGGCCCCGGCACAAATGCTTAAGGTTTCTTATGACGGACTTGACTCAGGTCCTTCAGATGTAAGTATCTACAAGTCCTCTGGCAATATCTTCAATTTTTTTTACCAGTAAATGAAGGCACATTTCATATGTGGAGATTTTCATTTAATAATGATAATAACAGGGCGTCTGACATGCGAATACAGCCCTGAGATAGTCATTACATGAGCTCAACTACACGGTCTGAAGAGACACAAACCGCCGGGCACCATTCGCTCACAAAGGGACATCCACCCACACACATCCAGGAAATGGGAGGTGGGTAACTTTTCTTTCTAAAAAGGTCTATTGGTCACTGGAACAAATATCCACTGGGTGGCTTATCCTCATGGAAGGGCCTTAGAATACCAAAATCCTTAAAAAAAAAAAAGATTCTGGAGAAAAGACTAAGTATGAGTCTTCATTCATCAACCCTGCTGCCTGTGGTCCGATTCAATAATGCCTTACAATTAATTATCCACATGCTCAAGAAAGAAGCAATAGTCCACTCAGAATTCTACTTCTGGGGACTGGTCTGTTCTTTTTTCCCCCTCCAGCTTTAGGGAGATGTAACTGACACATGACTTCGTATAAGTTTAAGGTAATGATTTCATACATTGTGTATTGTGAAGTTATGACCACAATAGATTTAGTTAACACATTCATCACTTCACGTGGTTGGCAGGTTTAGTTTATTTGCTTTATGGTAAGGAGCTTTAGAGGTCTTGTTCTTGAGATACACTTGAATAGGGCACAAGGATTCACATGAATGTTATTGTATTATGCAGAAAGACAATCTAGATGTCCATCAATAGGGGAGAGTTCATTAAATTGGGTCACACTGACATATTCTGAGACTAGGGTACATTAAAAAGAGAGATTTGTATAATTCATGCATTCTTGACCATCAATCATTATTGATTGAAAAAAAATGCACATATACATAGTTACACATACATATACACATGAAAGCAAATCCACATATCCATAGAAAAAGAAAGGATACCCACCATCCTGGTGGTTAGGTTCTAAAATCCACTTATAAGGTCAAGATCCTATACAGAAATTTTCTCTTAAAAATTGCCAAGGAAGACACTACAATTTCTAAGATATTTTGGAGTAAGGACTACAGAGTTGGCTCGTTGACCTCAAATCCTGGGTCCATCAATCATTAACTGAATAATCTTTGGCAAGTTGCCAAACCTGTCTCTCAATAGCCTTCTGAAAAATGGAGATGACTTTATCTGGCTCATTGCATTGTTATGATGAGTAAATGAATTAAATTAGCTGATATTTGTAAAGTCCTTAGAAGTATGCTCAGAACAGCACAGAGTAAGAGCTATATACATGATTAAACACATAAATAAATGAGGTCTTAACACTAGTTTTCCCTCCAACATTGCAAGAGAAACACTCGCATTGTTGAGAAGCACATGTACAACCCCACCCCACCCCAAAGAGGGAATAGTAGGAGCACATCTCTTATCCCACCGGCAGGGTGGCACCCAGGCCACTTGGACCATCTAAATGGATGTTTTCTTCTACCCTCTCCCCCCACCCTCCCTCCCCACTTTTCGGTGGGCACCTTGCTACTCTGTTGTATACTTTGGTATTGCAGGGTGACCTGAATGTGAACGTATGCATTACTCCGTAATTAAAGAGGGGGGAGGGAAGCTGCGCAGTGAGGGAGGTTCCTGAGTTTGCATATTACATACGTTTTGGGTAATTTTTTGTTTGTCATAGATTTCTTAAGCTTGAAAGGTATTACATCCCACTGTATGCCACTTCCCCCTCTGAAAGCTGAATCCATGTGTTAACAATTCCACACAATCCTAGATCTTAAAATTTAAAAACAAAGTTACTAGAATTTAACCTCTCAGATACTAAATTTCTAGACTTTACAAAATGCTTCAAAGACACTGTATTGGTATCATGTTTTGTTTTTCTTATGAGTTGTAAACTTTTTCTCTTCATGCCAGCAGCCACCAAAAAGAAACTAGAAACTTTTTTTTGGCATTGAACTTCACCACCACTTCCCAAACTGACTGCTTCAATTTGCATTGAGTTTTCCAAGAGACAAGCCAATTACTCATCCAAAGATTCATTGGGAGCTCTGAAATCTTTCTCCTGCTAGCGACCTTTTGCCTGACCTTGCAATATCAAGTGGTCATTCTGGTGTTACTGGAAATATCTATGCGGGTAGGGAAAAAAGAGAAGAACATTAATTACCTACTTTTTCCCTAGTATTGCCCAGATGAGGAAAGCAAAGCCCTGATGTGAACCTCTGCCAGGTTATCAAAGGTCTTAGGTAAAAGTGCAACTTGGTCCATCGGCTTCAAAGCTGCACTTTTTCTTTTTTTTAAGATTTTATTTATTTATTTGTCAGAGAGCACAAGCAGGGGAAACTGCAGGCAGAGGGAGAAGCAGACTCCCTGCTGAGCAAGGAGCCCTAAGTGGGTTCCATTTCAGGGCCCTGGGATCCTGACCTGAGATCATGACCTGAGATGAAGGCAGGCACTTAACCGACTGAGCCACCCAAGCATCCCCAAAGCTGCATTTCTTTACAGAGCCAAGGTTTGCAGACTCTCTGTAGAGTGAGTTTTTATCTCTGAATTAGTGAGGTTAGAAAAACAGGAGCAGGGGAAAGGAAGTCCCAAGGACTTAAAGATGGGTGGTAACAATCCCAAACAAAAGAGATCTTGAGGGCACCTGGGTGGCTCAGTGGGTTAAAGCCTCTGCCTTCAGCTCAGGTCATGATCTCAGGGTCCTGGGATCGAGGCCCGCATCGGACTCCCTGCTTGGCAAGGAGCCTGCTCCCTCCTCTCTCTCTGCCTGCCTCTCAGCCTACTTGTGATCTCTCTCTCTCTCTCTCTCTCTCTCTCTCTCTGTCAAATAAATAAATAAATAAAATCTTAAAAAAAAGAGAGAGAGAGATCTTGAGCTTCCAAAGTAAGATGAGCTTGGTTCGAGGGTCATTCAGAGGAATGTGTCCCTAAAACAATGACCACGCCTCATGCTTGCATTCCAGGATCAGTTAGTTAACTTAAGAGCCTTACTTTGCCTGCCCAAATGGAAGCCTTTCGACACCCTTTGATTGTTTTCCTTCTTATTTACTTTCAAGAATGAGACTTTAAGAGATGTTTTCAGAGAACCAAAGTCTACGTATGGAAGAGTTACAATGATTTCTTCAAACAACCTATCAGAGAGAAAAGGGGTCAGAGAAGCCTCAGAAGTAACCTCAGGACATCAGAGGAAGAGAAAAGGCCAGAATTAAACTCCAAAATCAATTCCATCAGTTCCTACCTTAAGTAGCTTTCTTTTCTTGCCCATTTTCCTAATTTTTTTTGAAAAAGATAAAACTGAAAAAGGTACTGCCAGATTCTATTTACTTAGACAAATAAGATTTCTTTTTCTTCTGTGAAGTCTCCCAGAAAACCATTGTTGACACAGTTAGTAAGCTGGTAACCCAGGTCTGCCTGGGTCCAGACCCTGGCTCTGACCAGCCTCTAATATGAGGTCCCTAACATTTAAATACCATATGTAACAGGAACAGTGTTGTGAGGCAATGAAGTCAATGTCGTTTTGCTATCTGGTAATCCTAGCTCTGGGTGTTCCTTGACAACTCAGATCCTGGGGCTGCTCTATGGTTTGGGTATCACCTCCAGTCTGAGAAGAAAGTTGGGCTCCCCCTAGAAGGGAAGGAGGCATGCTTTACAAGAAATACTTCTTGAGTTATAAAATGTGACAAAGAGGAGCCTGAAGGAGCATTAGAAAGAGTAAGAATGGGACAGAATGTGTGTCCAAGAGGGCCACCCCCAACCACTTTTACTAGGAGGGGCCAATTGGGAAAGTGGGGTTGGGGTGGGAAGTGGCTTGAAGAACATTTACTAGCTTTAGGTCTCCACACCTAGACCTAGCCTGGAGGAGGATACGGATAGATCTCAAAGGGTCTCTGCCTCCCTCTTTGCTTCCCACCTCACATGGAGTGAAGCCCACAGGGTGACTGTCTCCAGGCTCCCCTCACTCAGCCTGTTGAAGGTATACGGGGCTCTGGAACTTTCAGAGTGTCCCCATGTGACCCGTTGGCTCTGGGGGCGCTGTTAGGGTAACAGTCCCCACAATCAGCGGTGCCCAGTCACATGTCAGGAGACATACAAAGAATGTGGAGAGAATCTGGCTTTTTCTCCCCAAACAGTGTAACAGAAACCCTTTACCTACTTAGGTACCCTCTGAGAAGGAAGCAGGAGAAGAGACGTGTAGGATGAAGTTCCTATGTTAAAGAAGTGGTGGCATGATGGAAAAAAGATTAAACTGGAAAAAATTCAAACCCTGTTGGCAAACTTAAGGCTGTTTCCCACCTGCCACTATTCAGAGGGATGAAGAGAGATAGTTAAAGAATGTGAAGACCTTTTCCCTTTTGTTTTTGCGCAGCTGAATTGTAGTGTGTACATTCTGCAAGCACATTACACACGAGACGCACAGAGGATTCTAGAATTAAGAGAGTGGTGACCGTGTTACAACTGTGCGAGTATACGAAAACCCACTGAACTGTACACTTTGAAAGGGTGAATTTATGGCATGTATCAAAAATATGCTCCTCCTACCCCCCCCAAGAGAGGTGTAGGGCAGTATGGCTGGCTTCCTCCTCATTCTATTTTCTTTATGTTTCTGTGATCTGATCTGATCAGATGAAGCTGATACATTTTAATTTACCTTATGTTTACCAAAGTCCTTACCTGGTTTGAAAGCATTTTTTTTTTCTATTATAGGCTGTAGGACATACATATAGCAGCAGCAGCAAGACCCAGGTATTATATGTACTTCGCTGTAACAGGAACGTGTAGCATAACTAACGTTAAGCTGATACTGAGATATTCTAAAATAATGATGCATAAAAAGAGCAAAATGACTCCATTTATTAGTACCCCAATAAGCCAATACCGTTTTAGTCATGGCATTTATTACAGCGAGTCCGAAAAAGACAATTAAAGAGGTAGGTGAGGGTTCAAAAATATCTGACTGTTCAGAATCATCTGAAGCACAGAAGTTGAAGGGTAATATGACTCCTGCCTGGAAGAAGGCAGTGGATAATGACAGGTGCAGCAAATTAGGAATTGGGAAGCAGGGCTTCTAGGTCCAGCCATGATAGTCCTGTAATTATGGACAAAACCACTTTCTTCTCCGGGGTCTGATTACCTCACCATAAAAGGAAAGGGTTGGGCTTGGCATGAGACAGTCAATGACACTATCTTTAACTTGACAATACATATTAAAGTCCTTTAAAATGTGTACACTTCTTATTTTTTTAAAGATTTTATTTAATAATTTGACAGATAGAGAGAGATCACAAGTAAGCAGAGAGGCAGGCAGAGAGAGAGGAGGAAGCAGGCTCCCCGCCGAGCAGAGAGCCTGATGCAGGCCTCGATCCCAGGACCCTGAGATCATGACTCAAGCCAAAGGCAGAGGCTTTAACTCACTGAGCCACCCAGGCGCCCAAAATGTGTACACTTCTTAACATTCCACTTCTAGCAATACATTGTTTCTTCGAAAATAACTGGTCAGTTACACAAAGCTCTGTACAAAAGGATATTTATTGTGGGACTGTTTGTTGTGGGACAGCTTAAGTTTACAACTGTGTGTTAGTTTAAGTGGTTTCACTAGCTTAAGAGTGTAACAATTCTTATCAAATGTAATTGTTTTAAAAGCTTTTGAAAGTTTCTATGATGCCTTTCAAGAAATGTTCTTTTTTTTTTAGGGGGGCAGAGGAAGAAGGAAAGAGACTGTTCAGCAGGCTCCACGCCTAGCGCAGACCCTGACTTGGGGCTTGACCTCACAACCCTGAGATCCTGATCTGAGATGAAATCAAGAGTCAGATGCTTAACCGACTGAGCCACCCAGGCACCTCAAAATGTTCCATTTTTAAAAACAGGACTGTTGGATCTTCTTAGGACTATATTAACATTAGTTGATAGTAATAAGTAGCTTAATTATTAAAAAGAACTCTAAGATAACTGGAGAAACTGGATATTTGATGATAAGGAATTATCACTTTTATGTTTAACAATATTGGTATTAAATTTGTATTTAAAACACGAGTCTTCTCCTTTTAGAGATTAAAATTAAAATATTTATAGACATAATTTTTAAAATTGTAACAAGTAGCTTAAGTGTACTCTGAGATATGGTTGTTTCTGTAGTTTCCCAATTCATTCCATACTGTACTCATCCTTACATTTTTAGGATTTTAAACTAATTTCTAAAAATTCATTAACCCTGGTGACATGTTTTGGTTACATCTGAGGTGCAAATCTCGTTTCCTTCTAGAAATTCCTCTACACATCCTCAATTCCCTTCCACATCTCAGGACAGTTTTATCCCTCTGTGTCAAATGATTTTGCAAACAGCTGTTGAGTCAACACATCCTAATTTCTTCTTAGAAACTAGAACATTAGCATGTCATATGTGTTGGGAATGTTTTGGTCACTTGTAATTTCTTTCTAATGCTTCCAAATTCATATTTAAGCTTAAATTAAAATTTCATTCTTTTAATTTCAGAAACAACAAGGTTGATATCCCATTTGAAAACTAGCAAGAGAAACATTAAAAAATGAATATGCTTTTTTAAAAAATGGACATATGGTGCCTGGGTGGCTCAGTGGGTTAAAGCCTCTGCTTTCGGCTCAGGTCATGATCTCAGCGTCCTGGGATCAAGGCCCGCATCGGGCTCTCTGCTCAGCAGGGAGCCTGCTTCCTCCTCTCCCTGTCTCTCTGCCTACTTGTAATCTCTCCCTCTGTGTCAAATAAATAAATACAAAATCTTTAAAAAAAATAAAAAAGTAAAAAATAAAAAATGGACATAATATTCAAGAAGTTAAAAGAAACAATCTTCTGGTAAATTGGAAAATTTGATAAATATATCAGATTGGCCTTTAGGCAACTAACTTTTGTAAAGCTGACCTAGACAATGATACATCAACACAAAAGAATACTATGTAGTTATTAAAATACTGTGTGTGTAGGCAGAGGGAGAGAGAAAGGCACAAAAAGATATTCACAATACAGGGGCACCTGGGTGGTGCAGTTGGTTAAATGTCTGAGTCTTGGTTCTGACTCAGGTCCTTCCAGCCTTGCCTTGGATTCTGAGCTCAGCCTGGAGTCTCCTTAAGACTCTCTCTCCCCCTCTCCCTCTGCCCCTCCCTCCCCCCTCTGTGTGCTCTCTCCCTCTCTTTCTCTCTCATATAAATAAATAAATAAATCTTCAAAAAAAATTATCCACAGTACATACAGCATGACAGCATTTTTGTTGGAGGAAAATGAGTAGAAAAAAGTCTAGGAAGAAATACCCTAAACTATCATAATGTTCCCAATGATAGGATTGCAAGCATTTTTGGTTTTGCCTTTCCAAGTTTTAAATTTTCTGTACACACACACACACACACACACACGAAATATGATTTTCCTAATATATATACATATATATGAGTTTGAAGGACCTTAGGTCATATATTCAATTACCCTTATTAAAAATTTTTTAAAGCTGATTTTATTTTGTATAAATTATATATATAATTATAAATATATATACACACATACACAATGTATTTTTATTGTACATATATATGTATTTTTATTTTTATATTCTTATTATACATATATAATATGTAATATACGTACATATATAGAAACTTGTACAAAAATGGAAAACATTTTTTTTTAAATTTAAAACAAAATACACATAGGTCAATGGAACATAACAGAGAGCCCAGAAATAAACCCATGCTTATATGGTCAATTTTTCTATGACAAAGAGGGCAAGAAAATACAATGAAGAAAATACAGTCTCTTCAACAAATGCTGTTGGGTAAACTGGACAGCTATGTGCAGAAGAATGAAACTGGATCCCTTTCTTACACCATACACAAAAATAAACTCAAAATGAAGTAAAGACCTAAATGTAAGACTTGAAACCTTATAAAACTTCTAAGAGAAAACATAGGCAGTAAACTCCTGGACATCAGCATTAGCAGTATATTTCTGTCTTTCTGGGGAAGTGAAACAAAAGCAAAAATAAACAAATTGGGACTACATGAAGCTAAAAAGTTTTTGTACAGTGAAAGAAATCATCAAGAAAATGGAAAGGCAGCCTACCGAATGAGAGAAGTATTTGCAAATGATATATCCAATGAGGAGTTAATATCTAAAACATATAAAGAACTTTTACAACTCAACACCAAGAAAACAAACAATCTGATTAAAAATGGGGAAGGGGACCTGAATAGCCATTTTTCCAAAGAAGACATCCAGATGGCCAACAGACACATGAAAAGATGCTCAACATCACTCATTCCTATCAGGGAAATGCAAATCAAAACCCCAATGAGATATCACCTTACACCAGTCAGAATGGGTAAAATTAAAAAGGCAAGAAATAACAAGTGTTGGTGAGGATGTTGAGAAAAAAGGAATGCTTGTGCACTATTGGTGGAACGTAAATTTGTGTAGCCACTGTGGAAAACAGTATGGAGATTCCTCAAATAATTTAAAATAGAAATACCATATGATCCAGAAATTCCCCTTCTGGATATTTACCCAAAGAAAATGAAAACACTAATTCAAAAAGATACATGCACCCCTCTGTTTACTGCTTCATTATTTACAATAGCCAAGATCTGAAAGCAACTGAAATGCTCATCAGTGGATAATGGGATAAAGAAGTGGTGTGTATACATACACACACACACACACACACACACACACACACACAAATATTACTCAGCCATAAAAAAGAATGAGGTCTTGCCATTTGCAACAGCATAGATGGACCTAGGGGATATTATGTTAAGTGAAGTAAGTCAGACAGAAAGACAAATACCATATGACTTCACTTACCTCTGGAATCTAAAAAATAAATAAACAAATAAATAGATATGGACTCATAAATACAGAAGACTTGTGGTTACCAGAGGAGAGGGGGATGGGGGATAGGAAAAATAGGTGAAGATTAAAAGGTACAAAATTCCAATTATAAAGTGAGTAAGTCACAGGGATGAAAAGCATAGCACAGGAAATAAACGAACAAATGAGAATCTGAACCCATGGCCTAAGATCTTTCAAACTCTGATCATCTTTGAGAGTAAAGAATATGGAGAGGTTGCAGCTGGAGTCTTCGTCTTTGCTAAGAATTCGAACAGAAATAAACTGTCCATCATGAAAATTTTTACTAGACATAAGGAAAACTGCCCAACATCTCCCTAAGTGGGCTCTGAAGAGACAGCAAGGGCTCTGTCAGGTGTCTCAAGAGGTGACAGCCACTCAGGCCCCCATGTGAACAGAAGAAGCAATATCCCCTTCTCTTCGACTTCTAGCAAAGTTGGGAGGTCTCAGGGAAGGGAGTTGGAGGTGGAAGTAAGAGGCCATGCAGAGGTCCTGTGGCTGGAATGAGGTGAGGGGCAGAAAAAGAGCTGGTATGGCTGGAGGGAAGCAAGGAAGGGGCTGAATGGTCAGAGGGAAAGCCTGGGTCCTGACCCTCTTATGACCAGTGTGTGGCTGATGACAAATACACCAGAGATGGAAGACATTCCCCTGGATCAATGTGCAGTAAGAAGCCTCACTTACACAGCTGATCCCAATTTGCATAACCCTTAGTTGAGCAATTTCACACAGAGGAAGACAACAGGGGATTGCTGAAACAATGGGGTTTTTTGGTTTTGTTTCTCTTAACAATAAAAGGGAACACACTGAAAGCAAGATGAGCTCATGGAAACTTGTGTATCATAGAAACTTATGTATCAAACATGTCATTTAAAGGACCAGAAGAGGAAATGAAAAGCAGAGACTGAATTATGTATGTAAAACCAACTAAGAAGTAGTATAAACATTGACTTTGTGTCTAGCATCAGATTTCTGTGATCAAGAATTCAGCCACATATATTCAAAAATATATAAAATTACGTTTTTATATTCCACTTTAAGAGTTAAGGCAGCTTTACATAAATGCAGGTAACATAATGCAGACTACTATGAAATCAGAAAAAAAGTGAAACTAAGTCCAAGACATCTGAAGGCAGCTGAATATTACATACACCATAAGTTTTGGTACAATTGTAAATCCACAAAAACGTAGGTTTTCTAGAGGTTAACGCAAAGAAAACATGCCACGGATATAAATAAATCAGCTATTCTACAACACAATTTCTCAACCTCAGCACTATTGACATTTCGAGCCCCCCAAATTATTTGTTGTGGGGGCTGTCTTGTGCATTGTAGGGTATAGTTCGCAACATCCTCGGCTGAAGATAGTAACACCCTTCTCCCCTGCCTCCTCACGAGTGGCAATAACCAAAAATGTCTCCAGACACTGCCAAATGTTCCCCGATGAAAGCTGCATGGGCAGGACATCAGATGTTTTATTTACTGGCAGTGACCTTAAGTATATTTTCTGTTACAGATTGTGGTAGAATAAAATGTTTTGTTAGTCAACAGTAAGAGGTTTAATATCCCATCATAAAACTTCAGGGGCATCCTCAGAAATCTTGTGCAGTTCATGTCTGTCACTTGGCCTATACACACACATAGACACAGACTCACAAAGATATACAAACACAGATCTGGAGTTCGTTGGACCTGACCCAGAAACTTTTTATGAGCAAATCATCAGCCTGACTCTATACTTCAACTGAATGATCTATTCTACCTACTCCCCTCTTATGAAAATATATTTTATTTTCATTGAAGTTAACACAAAAGTTCATTTAAAAGTTTATTGTGAACAGAATAGAGAGCCCAGAAATAGACCTACAGAAATATGGTCAACTGATCTTTGACAGAGGAGCATATACAATTCAATGGAGAAATGACAGTCTTTTCAACAAATAGTGTTGAACAACCGGACATCAGCATGAAAAAGAAATTAACCTAGACCCAGATCTTACATCTTTTACAAAAATTAGCTCAAAATGAATAACAGAACCAAATGTAAAATGCAAAAGCATCAGACTCCTGGAAGACAACACAGGAGAAAATCTAGATGACCTTGGGTTTGGTGATGACTTTTAGATACAACACCCAAAGCATAATGCATGAAAAAAAATCAGTAAGCTGGATTTCATTAAAATTTAAAACTTCTGCTCTGTGAAAGGTACTGGAGAAAATAAGAAGATAAACTATAGATTGGGAGGAAATCTTTGCAAAATGTAAATAAAGAACTGGTAACCAAAAGTTATAAAAACTCTTAAAAATCAATAATAAGAAAACAAAAAATCCAATTTAAAAACATGCAAAAGATCTGAATAGACACCACTGAAGCAGATATATAGATGGTCAATAAACATCTGAAAAGATGTTAACATCACATGTCATGAAGGAATTGCAAATTAAAACAATAATGATATGTACCACCACACACCTATTTGGGTGGCAAAAATCCAAAACACTGACAACACCAAATGCTGTTGAAGATGTGGAGTCACAGAAACTCTCACTCACAGCTGGGGGAATGTAAAATGGTACAATCACTTACAAAACTAAATTTTCTCTTAACACATTATTCAATAATTGTACTTCTTTGCATTTACCCAAAAGAACGGAAAACTTAAGTTCACCCAAGAACCTGCACATGGATGTTTATAGCAACTTTATTCATAACTGCCAAGCAGTTAATAAAGCAACCAAGAAGCACTTCACTAGGGGAATGGATACAGAAATGATGGTAAGTCCATGCAGAAAATATTATTCATAAATTAAAAGAAATGGGCCATCAAACTACAAAAAGACATGGAAAAAAGGTAAATGCATATTAATAAATGAAAGAAGCCAATTTGAAAAGACTACATATTGCACGATTGCAACTATATGACAATCTGGAAAAGACAAAACAACACTGTTTACTGGAAACAGTAAGATCAGTGCTTACCAGGAGTTTAGGGGGAGGAAGGAATAAATAGGAGGAGCACAGGGGATTTTTAGGGCAGTGAACTATGCCATACAATGCTATAATGTTGGATACATGTCATTAGATATTGGTCAAAACCCAGATAATGTACAACATAAAGAATGAACCTAATAAAAACTGGACTTTCATTAATAATAATGTACTAATATTGGCTCATCATTTGTAAAAAACATACCACATGAATGCAAGATGTTCATAATTTGGGGAAGCTTGGGGGTGATGAGTGCTATATGGGAAACTCTCTGTACTTTCCATTCAATAAACCACTCTGTATGCCTAAAACTGACTGAAAAAAAAGTAATCTATTAATTTGTTAAGTATATAGTAACAGAATAGGTACCATATACTTTTGAGTCAGTATTTCAGAAAACAGATCTTCAATTTTGAAGAGATGATTGCCTTAAAATATTTCTGTTGAGAAAATTTGCACACATCCATATACTATGCTCTGTCCTAACACCCCAAAGTTTTCAATTACCAAGGGCAGGCTGTTACCTGCCTTAATAATTATGGTGTAAAATACAATAGAATTTCATTAAATCTTCTCAGCTGAATTCCTAAACTTCTACAATGTTAGCTTGGGAAAATAACTGGTAAAAGATGAGAGCTCTGGTAATGTTTAATGACAAAGCTATGAATCCTAACAACATGCCTATGGCCATTTACGACAAACGAAAGGTGAAATTGAGTTAGGCTTATAAAAATGGCAAGGCAGTTTATCTGTATTTGCATTTATCTTTTTAATGTCCTTCAGTCAAATTTTGCGAGTTTTTACCCAAAGGTATTATACATTTGAATAAATATATTTTCTAGGTAAAAAAAAAAGGCAAGGCAACAATCTCTCTCTCTCTCTCTCTCTGACAAATAAATAAAATCTTAAAAAAAAAGTTACAGTGTTTTACTTTTGTAAAAATATGGCTATAAAATTAAAAAATCAAACACAGTGAGCCACTCATTTATACTAGTCACTTCCACCCAGAGTGACCTCTGGGACTTTCTCATTATCTGGGAGACAAGCAACACCCATATGATATTCTGTCCTGCTGCAATGCTTTGATGTCAGGCAGACTCAGTTTCCTCAGACAGGAATGGACTGGTAATGGTACTCATCCCCATGCGGCTGTGGTGGACTCTCAGTGCTTTCAAGAGAGCTAAAGGCATGGGAAGCCCATCTTCCCTATGGCCTGGCACCCACATGAGCTTGTGGTCAATAAAGTAAGATGGTTAAAAGCCAGGCAATGATTCCAACTCAGAAGACCAGAGGTCACAGGGCCACAATTTTATTCACAAAAGATGAGAGGAAGAAGAACTGGAAACAATTCCTTGGACTAAGCTGGAAGACAAAGCAATGACTTATCAAGTGTAGTGTAAGATACCAGGAGCAGACTTGAGAGAGTCATTTTAAACTCATGCCAGGAGTCTGCAAGTGAAAAAGAGGAGATGAGGCCATGGCTGGGTCTAAAGTTACTTTCTTTTTTTTTTTTTTTTTTTTTTTTAAAGATTTTTTATTTATTCATTTGACACAGAGATAGAGATCACAAGTAGGCAGAGAGGAGAGAGGAGGAAGCAGGCTCCCTGCCGAGCAGAGAGCCCGATGTGGGCCTCGATCCCAGGACCCTGGGATCACGACCTGAGCCGAAGGCAGCGGCTTTAACCCACTGAGCCACCCAGGCGCCCTAAAGTTACTTTCTTAATTAAAATGTGTATGGCCAAGAAGAGTCATAAGGGTAGGGAAAAGATAAAGAGATGGCAGAGAACAGGCCTGTACCACAGTTCCTAAACTGTGCGCCAAGGCACCCAGGGTGCCGTAGCAAACTCAAGGGGTGCCTGGGGATATTTCAAAATTTCAAGGGAAACATAATGCCATCTGTCAGACACCATGAGAGCAAATAGCTTAAGGTAGTTCAATTTCAACATTAGATTGTATTATATTCCTTTCAACAACTTCATATCTGTGTGAAACAGGTGGTTGCTGTGATAAAAAGGAAGTAACACATGGAACAGAAACGTGAAGATAAACATGGAACAGAAAGTAAGGGTGGTGGTGTCCAAATACATTTCCAAAAGTTGAGAGGCTACACGACACAGGTCTACACATCTTAAATGAGCACACACTTGTATTCACTTAAGAGTAACAAAAATAGAGCTGCCTGGGTGGCTTAGTCGTTAAGTATCTGCCTTCGGCTCAGTTTGTGATCCCAGAGTCCTGGGATCGAGCCCCACATTGGGATCCCTGCTCAGCGGGAAGCCTGCTTCTCCCTCTCCCACTCCCCCTGCTTATGTTCCTTCTCTCATTATGTCTCTCTCTGTCAAATAAATAAAATCTTTTTTTATTAAAAAATAACATAAAAATAGTAGTTTTTGCTTTCAGTGTGTGTGTACTACTTTTTCAAATGGTACTAAGTTGTTAAAACAAATACATGTTAAGTTGTTTAGACCCAACAATCCAACAAAGGGAACTCTGGGGTGCTTCCTCTGCTCTAGGATGGCCAGCTAAAAATTACCGTCACTCAGGGTCAGTAATCTTTAAAACGTGAGCAGCAGCAGATGGCAGGTTAGGACAGAACAGGCGGTGCCATCAGGCTGAACAGCAAGTTAGAAAGACAGCTGAGGGTGGGGCCACTGGCCAGGCACACCAGGGAGGAGAGGAGAGGTCTCCTGGCACTGGGAACCCACCACCTTGAACTTCATCTTGCCTATCCCCATGTAAAAAGAAACCACTAATTTTCAGTTTGAATATGCCAGAGGATGCCCCAGTTAATTTCAGAAATTTTCGAATTGTGGAAACAGCATGACGGATATTCTGTTGCATTTCCGCTTTTCTTAATGAAATCTTTTTTTTTCTGCATCCTACTCACCCAGGTTCAGAACCTGTCATCTCTGTGACCCCCTTGTCACACTTTATGCAGTAGAAACAACTCCCCACAAGCCCTGTCCCTTTTGTAATATAAACTGTGCTTGGTTTCAAAGCTTAGGAAAAGGCGTGGATCAGAAAAATTGTGTATTCCGGTGGTTTGTCCTACATGAGTCTTCTTTCTCTACGAAACCCTACATGATGTTAATTACGAACACCATAGCATTTTAGGGCATTGCGGTTGCCTCCTGGCTAGTCCCTACAGCATTAGCCCTTCCCCTACTCTTTGCTCTTCTTTGAAAATGATGTCATCTTCATGTCCCTCTCTATTCAACGTTCTTCAGACCAGCTTCTATCATTTCACCATTTCAATGAGTTAATACATATACGCAGGGCTCAGTTTTACAATGGCAATGTCCTCTCATTCATCCCCACCCTGCCCACTTCCCCATTTCCATTTCTCTACAGCATTATTACAAGAATCCAGATTACAAGACCTGCTTTATGATCTGTCTATCTCTTCTCACAGGAGAGCAGGGATTTTTTGTTAGTTCTGGACACTGGTATATTGCCAGAGCAGAGAACAGTGCTGGGCACTTGGACGTGTTCTATAAATGTTCATTTGTTGAAGAAAGCACCCCAAAGAACAAACACTGAACATTTGTTAGATGTGTGTTCATAGTTATTAGTGGTACACCATCACCTCTAATACTGCCATCACCCCCACTGCCATGGCCAACAAGATAAAACCTCAAATATTTAATTCACCACGCAGCCCCTCATAGCCTGGCGACAATCTACCTCACCATCAACTGTGTTACTCCCAATGGAAGGCTCCCTGATGGACACAGGTATGTAACATGGCAGCCTGAGCCTGCCTTGATTGGCATCTTGGCTCTTACCCATACAGGCAAATCCTGTGTATCCTCCAAAACCTAACTCATACCACATCCTGCCTGGTCCCCTCAGGTCACATCCTTCTCTTCCCTGACTGCTTCTCTCTAAATTCAATTTGGAACTTAGATGCAAGCCCCAAGACATCTCTTATAGTACTATTTGATATTGTTACCTAACCCTGTGTGCAGAGCTCTCCTTGCTGGACTAGAAACTCCTTGAGGGAAGAAACTGTCTATTCTGCCTTTTTGAAGACAGCCTGCTTCTACTGCCCAGATTCACACAGAACCACTACCCAGTTACCAAGTCAGCAGTAAAACACCATTTACTGAATTAAAGTTGAACTTAGAAATCACAATCAGAAGCAATTCTCTAAGTAAAACTAATTACCCCCCTTTTTTTTTTGGTTTTTAATAGGTGACCCCTATTAAATGTTAGTCCCCAAAACTTTTCATTTCAGATGTATGTAAGACCATGAAAAACAACCAAAATGCTCTCATTAACTGGGAGTCTGTGACCATTCAAAGAATTTGGGCTGAAAATCTCTCCATAAAAAAATAATTTTTCTAAAGTGAAGTAGCAAAGGGCTTTGGGATGAGGAAATCTGGTTCCAGTCTGGTTCCTCTATTTATTAATAGCCATATAAACATCAGCAAGTTACTCAATTAAACTTCATTTTCACTTAACTTGTCTATAAAATGTAAATAATATTCCTCTTATAGGGTTGCTGTGAGGATTAACCGAAATAGCATCTGTTAAATGCTTCTCCCCAAACAAGTGAATGATGTGTTACTTCCCGTTTTCCCTCCCTGTCCCCTAAAAAAAGGAGGGCCAGATTATAGTGACATTATCATACTTAAGTGAAGAAAGCCTCCTGCAACCTTTGGCACAAACAAGATTGTTAAATAAAAATTGCTAAGGAGTCTTCCTGAGTGTGGATTCCACTCACAACTAAAGCCACTCCAATTTTCACAGCACCCCAGATAACTTCTAGTGAACCCCCTCATCTCCACCTCAATTCTTACCCTCCGTTTGCTTTACTGAAAGCTAAGTGGCCCAGACTATAGAACTTTCCCCAGCTCATGCGGGGCTCCCTCAATTAATCTGCTAAATCGCTTTACTGGATTTGCAGCACACACTCACATATTTGACAGAAAAATGAGTTTTGTGTTTGCGGATAGTTCTTTTTCACTTGGCCTTGGCTTTTCTCGGATTTTGTCACCAAGCGAGTAAAAAATGAAGAATTCGATTTTTCGGCTTCAAACTGTGTTACATGGAAGGACAGAGGAGGCAGAGGAGCAAAGAGGGGCACTCAGCACAGTCTCTCAGATCCCTCAGTCCTCCCCAGGAGCACACAGAGTTAGACGGCTGCGTCTCACCAGTTTCTGTGCCTTGAGAACCACGTTCCACACCTACCTCTCAGCCAAAGTGTATTCGGTTTTTTATCCAAGCTGCTGTGCTCTCTCCTCACTCCCCCGTTGCCTCTTGGATGCCTCCCCAACCAGCCTCATGCTGAGCAGGAAAGGGACTCATGACAGGCAGATTAGGGTTTTCAAGCAGCCCCAGGAGGAGGAAGTTAGTTACTTGTTCCCACGGGCCTGGGTTTTTCTTTTTGTGGGTGTGTTTTCTCTTTCTGAAACCAGGAAGCTAAATTTGCCTAATGGTTAAACCCAAAAGGATTACAGATTCTTTCTTCAAGAACCCTCAGAGGCCTGTTGTCCATCTCTCTGTGTTAAAAGCAGTCCATTTCCAAATCACCCAGGCAGAGGGGAGGCTGTCTAGACTCTTCAGTGAAGTCTCATTCTATTCCGTTATTTTTATGAGAAGCACTTTATCAACAGTCCATTCATATTTATTTTCCCATTCTCCTCACCAAACACTATACAACATCTCAATTTCCTAAAAAGACAAAATTCATAATTTCATCCCCCCCCCACCCTGCCCCCACCACATCTTTCTCTTCGAACTAAAACTACTTTTAGGTTCAGGCTCTCACTCACTCACATTCTTCACATTTCCGTTAATTAGCCGTGAACGCCCAGCATGTTCTGCTTTTCTTACAATAATTGAGATCCTCTTTCTTGCCTAGCATTTTTACTGAAAATGTGTTCTCCCTTGACAACGTATCCCCACACTCAGCTGCCATCCTGTCAGGGACGTCACTGTTGGCTGTTTGAACCTCCAGATGGGTGGAGGATCCTCACCATAGCCCCTGTGTGGTCCCACACGGGAACGAGGGAGAGAGGTTCCTCAGAATCTCGGTGCTCTCTGAGTAATAGTTGCCTCTGTCCAAGAACTGTGGGCACAGGCTGAGCTTGTATCCCAAGCTACTGGTCGACCTTGGGACGTTCTTCAACCCCTCAGTGTCCATTCACTTGTTTGGAAAATGAGGACATTGCCATAGGAGGTAAGGCCACTATTAAGGACTAACAAAGGTAATACACCTGGACCACCTAGCAAGTACTCAGCAGGAGAGGGCTTTTGTCAATTTCATTCATGTGTGGTTATCTACAAGTAACTGCCTTGCTATTCCTTAATAATCCTTTCTAGGTCTCTCATTCTTACTTCTTTTAAGCATATTTTCAGCTGCAGTGGTTAGGGCAACAAAGACAGGTTAGGGCACTCTGTCTTTGTTCTACCAATGTGTAAGGCCAGAGGCAATCACATAAATGGAAGACTGGTAGGTGATGGTACTTAGAGTGAAGAAAAGACGCTGTCACAGGAGAGGGAGGGATGGGATGATTGGTCAGCAAGTCCCATGTGAGCAGACCACACTCAAGGTGAGGCCAGCCTTGTGGAGTCTCACGTCTGGATCGGAGGCAGCAGAGTGGCCAGGGAGCAGGGCTGAGGCAGCAGCAGGAAATCCACAAGCTGGGCTGTCCAGAGGCCACCCAGGTTCCTTCCCACTGCAGCTCTGTTTGCTCAGCGTTTCCTTCAGTTCTGGGCAATTTTGGGCAATGTCTCTACTTCCCTCCAATAATTCCCCATTTCTGCTTAGGCTAGCCAGAGAAGGTCTCCATTGAAACCCAACAAACTCCTACTAAGACAACAGGTTATACAGTTTAAATCAGTCTTATTTATGTAGTCATCTTTGACAAACATGGAACTTTAAATCAAGGAATTTGGAAGAATTTGTTAAAGTCTCTACCACTGAGTATTCCAAATATATTCCTTAACTTTTCCTAGACCTACACATTCTCCTCATTTGTAAAACACATGGTTCAAACAAAATATCCATCTCTTTCAGCTCAAGTTCTATGCATCCATGAATCTGGGATCATTTTCATTTGTTGAACACATTAGAAGAGAGACACTGGAGGCATAAATATTGTAAGACATGGCCATCTCCAAGGAGCCATCTATGCCTTCGTATTAATGGAGGATAATTATCCAGTGTATGCGTATTTAGAAAACTCTTTTCCTTTCCTTCTTTCTTTAGTTCACCAGGCCATTAGCACCAGCCTCTTCTTTCTCACTCCAGCAAACTCGCAAGTTTGACAAAATGTTATTATTACTGTCTCTGGCCTATCAAAATTTTAAAAGATCAGTTTCAAAATAACAACTCTCCCTGACCTCAACCATCGCCCCAAATTAAATTATTTTTAAATTTTTCTCTGATAATTTCTAAGTCTTCTCTCTGCTATAACACACACATATGTCTGCACACACATGGCCTGAGGCCGCGTTTAATCATTCTGCACAGTCTCCAGGGCGGTCCCTATCCCCACATTCCTAGGATAGAGCCAGAGAGAGGTTGGTCTGTGCTCTTCTCTCAGGGGTGGGGCATTGGGAAATTCAGCACGTGATGAGGGATTTATATCTTCCTTCACATCTGGTGCTCAGGAATCATCATCAAAGACAGGATACCCATCTAGAACAATTGTTCCAGGGTAAGAGTCTACATCATTGCCCTCTGATGTAAATATAGGTCTTCACTGCTCTCTGATCTACATTTTGCCTACATCCTTCCAGAGTGGTCTTATGTTTGGAAACCAGGCATAAATCTCTCAAAATCACCCAAAGTAATCTGACAAAGTCTAGAAAAAATAGAAGATTTAGCCTACAAAGCACTAGTTTTAAATGAGGAAATAGGACTGTTTAATAGTATATATTGGAAACACAACCTCATCAGTTGCGATTTACTGATAATTAAAAGCACATTAATGTTTAACACACTCAACACTTCTCTCTAACATTTTCCCTTTCTGCTCTCAAAAACCAAAATAAAATGTTTCTTTAAAACCAGTACTTCTTTAGCCAGTGATCAACTTGATAAAATCTTTTCTCAAGACTTAGCTAACAAATGGGACTATCACAGAAATAATTTACCATAAAGAAGAATTACCAAAGTGATTTACTCAAAGTGTTATGTTTTCCTGAACTTAAAATACTGTTGATTTTTACATCATTATGTTATGTACTGTTAAAGAAAACAAAACAGGGGACACCTGAGTCGCTCAGTTGGTTAAGCATCTGACTCTTGATTTCAGCTCAGGTCATGATCTCAGGGTTGTGGGATCGAGCCCATGTGAGGCTCCACACTTCCTGTGGACTCTGCTTGAGGTTCTCTCTCTCCCTCTGTCCCTCCCTCTGCTTGTGTGGTGTCTCTCTCTCTCTCTCTCTCTCTCTCTCTCTCTCTCTCAATAAATAAAATCATAAAAAAGAAAACAAAGCAGAATGGCTACACTTCAAATTATTAAGATGCCTTTAACTGCAATTTCAGAGGTATTACAATGTAAAATATGCTTGCCTTAGAGCTTGTGAGACATAGTAATACATGCTTACTGAATATACACTTACTTTAGAAATCATAATCCATGTTCTGCTTTACCCTTAAATTTTTTTTGGTAGTGCTGCTTTGCATTCTTTTTAAGTACAGAGAAGTTAATTATTATTAAAGTAAATTTTAATAGACTTAAGTAAGAAGGTCTCTTTTTTTCCCCATTTAATGGTGAAATGAGTAGTATTTCAAAAGCCTGGTGCCTGGTTCACGCAGGGTAATGGTATTATCATCATCTCTAACCCATGCTGAACTTGTTTTCCCATCCAAACATTGCTGCTGACCACACCTGATAAAAGCTAACATCTACTTAAACGCTTACTAGGTACCTGGTACTGCATCAGGCACTTTACACGGATTGTTCATTCAATCCTTACAACAATCCTTCGGATACTATTATTCATTCCATTTAACCGATGAGAAAGTTGCGGCTCAGAGAGGTAAAAAGGCTTTTTCAAGGTGACCGAAACGGTAAGCAAAGGAGCCAGAGTTGAGACATGAGCTGTTAGGTAAGCACCATTTGCTCTCCAGGGTATACTGCAAAAAACCCTCCCAAGAGTTCCCACTTCAGACCACAGAAGTGAGGGCCACTGGGCACCACTGTCCACCCCAGGATGGCTGCACACTGTGAATGTGGTGTGCCTTGGCCCCTAGATGCTGACAGGTAAATGGGTTTTTAGTGGCTGGAGGGAGCTGTTGGAGCAGAGAAACAGGGCCCCAGGGGTGTGAGTGGCAGAAGTCTGCAGGAGCAAGAAGGAGTAATTAGAGAAAACACCCGTGAAGTTGAGGACAGAAACAGACAGATATCATCATCTATTTGACAAATATTACCAGGCCCCACTTGATGCTTTATAGAGGAACAAAGACTCGAAATTCTTGAGCTGGAGAAGACTTTTGAAAGGTCAATTGAGACTAGCAAGCTCAGCACCTCCTGGGAATGGTTAAAAAATGCAAATGCTCTGGCCCAACCCAGACCTTTGGAATCAGACTCTGTGGGTAGAGCCACAATCTGGGTTGGGATACCTGGGTGGCTCGGTTGTTAATCTTCTGCCTTCAGCTCAGTTCATGATCCCAGAGTCATGGGATGAGAGCCCCACATTGGGCTCCCTGATCAGTGGGGAGCCTGCTTCTCCCTCTCCTACTCATCGTGCTTGTGTTCCCTCTCTCTCTCTCTCTCTCTCTCTCTCTCTCTGTCAAATAAATAAATAAAATCTTTAAAAAAAAATCTGGGTTTGCACAAACCTCTGGGGGATTCTTATACCTACTAATGTTCCAGAACCACTGGGGCTCAGGGGTGGGGAGGGGCTCAGTGGGCNACCACTGGGGCTCAGGGGTGGGGAGGGGCTCAGTGGGCTAAGCATCCTGACTCTTGATTTCAGCTCAGGTCATGATCTCAGGTCCTGAGATCACCCAGGGCAGGTTCTGAGCTCTGAGCAGGGACCCTCCTTAAAGAGTCTCTCTCCCTTGCCCTCTGCCCCTCCCCCTGCTTCTACCCCCCCTTCCCACTTGCGCATGCAAGCACTCTCTCTCTCTCTCTCTCTCAAATCTGCTAAATTATAAAATAAGCATTTAAAGTTCTAGAACCACTAACTAGTCCAACCAACCTCCTTATCTGACAGACTGTGATGCTCAAGGTCCAGCAACCTGGACACAGCAAAGTCAACAAACAGAAACCCAGCTTTCAGGGGCTTAGTCTAAAACCTCAAATACTTCAGTGTTTGGTTTGCGTTTCACAGAGGTATTGATTTTCAACGAAATTGGATGTAATAAAATACACTGAAACAAACTATAGTTAATATAATTAAACCTTGATATCAGAGGCTTGAGGGGTGGTGCCCGGGTAGCTCAGTCGTTAAGTGTCTGCCTTCGGCTCAGGTCATGATCCCAGGGTCCTGGTATCGAGCCCTGCATTGTACTCCCTGCTCAGTGGGAAGTCTGCTTCTCCCTCTCCCTCTCCTACTCCCCCTTCTTGTATTCTCTCTCTCACTCTCTCTCGCTCTGTCAAAGAAATAAATAAAATCTAGAAAAAAAAAAGAGGCTTGAGGAGATCTGGAATCACAGAGCATAAGTTCACAGGAGATCGGGCAAAGAACAGTAAGAGCTGCAGCATCCAGGTCTAGTCTAGAATGCCAGAGACTATACAACCCCAACATAGCGTGACGGAAATTAAATAAGACACAGAAATAAGAACAGCTAATAGATAGGGCTTAAGACAGGGTATGGCCTCAGCCATCAACCCACAGTTAGCAGAAGTATCATAAAGTGTAATTGTTTCATCTAATTAACAAACCCATTAGTACTCTCCCAGTCTAATTGGACTTTATTAAATTATCCTAATTCAAAGCAGGTGAAACCTCAGGCATACAAGCAGATGGCGAAGAGCCCATTTCAAGTTTAGCTGGCCCTGACTCCCACTGGAAACAAATCCATTAGCATTGTTCACCTTTTCTGCGTTTGTTTGAAACTTGGCTTCACTGTTACAAACAAAATGAACAGGGATGGGGCAATTCACAGAACAGCAACTTCCTGGATCCTCCTTACTTTACCAAGTAGGTCAATCTACTGGATTTTGTTCTGAAACAGTGTATCCTCATGTCTGGAAGGGAGACTGAGGCTGGCGGGAAGGAGGAACAGGGAACACAACCGCCATGGAGATCCCATTGTCTGGATGGCCACCAAAGGTCCTGGCAACCTCAGGGAAAGGTCCCAGAGCTCGGGCTACGCCTAGGAAGCAGCAGATGGCCGGAAGGGCAGCAGTCTCCCCAGGGCCTGGTGGGGGGAGCTGATGGGGCCCGGATCCACCCACGCAGTCAGTCCCTTCCTGAACTCCAAGGGAACTGAGTGCATCTCACATCAGGAAATCAGAACATTCCCGCCTTTGCTTTTTCACTCTCATCTTAAGGAAACATTTGTACCCAAAAGTATGCGGTCATCTCAGCATACTTCATGTTATATACATAAAATGCTCATGGAGGCAGCAGGGTTGCCTGTGAGTACACACGCAGGATTCCCCAATTCCCATTAGGATGAGTGCCTGAATCCTGCTGTTTTACTTCAGGACCTCATTTGACCTTACGGAGCTGTACTAAAAACTCTCCAACCGGGCTTTCCTTCCTCCTGCATTCCCCTTCCCATTCTCCCCAGTGCCCTCTACACAAACACGCAAACACACACACACACACACACACACACACACACACACACACACCCCACATCACCACCATCTTCCATTCTCCACGCTACACGCTGCTGGCCTGGCCCACGTATCTTTCCAAAAACAACTTCAATTCTTTCCCCTCTGCCTCCTGGTTCCTCAGAGCCTGGCAAGAAGCTCCTTCCACAGTGACCTACCTTCCTGGTTTTACAGGCCACTCTTCCCCTTCCCATCCAACCTACACACCAGCCACACCCAGCACCCTGCAGCCTTTCATCCCTTTTCCTCCTCCTCCTCCTCTTCTGTGCCTGGGCACCTGGCCCTCCCCGCAATACCACAGTCTACAAACAACCTCCTTCTTGTTTCCAATCATGCATCTGGAGCACCATGTCCTGCGGGAAACACTAACCTCAACCTGCAGGCTGAAGGGCACCTCTGTCCTCCCAGCTCTCTGCCCATCTCAGGCCCAGCCCTTGCATCACTGTTTATTCCACTGGAGTGTCTTCAGCACCCAGGATGCTGCCAAACCCACAAGAAGACACTGATAAACTTGGCTGAACCCTGTAACTAATGAATCATTTCTGTACAATTGTTTCTCCTCCGGCCTCTCCAAAAGCTCCTCCACTCACACCAGTACCCTAGCTGGAATTCAACTCTAACACCTTTAATCCTCCCATGCAAGCCAGCATATTCCAGACTTGCCCATTCACAAGAATGACCGGGACGTTAGTTAAAAAGAGATCCTTGGGCCCTGCACTCGACAGACCCCAGAACTGGCATCAGTAGGGGGGATGAGGGCATAGGTAGCAAACAATACAGGTAACTCTTACACTGATTTGGTGATACTTTGTCCCCTACTAAAATGTCAGATTCTTTGGAAAGAGAATGACATAGTAAACTTTATTAACTCTTTGTACTTTAATGTGAATTTTTGGTAAAATTCTTACCTAAAAGATTTAAATAGAAGGGGTGGGGGGAAAAAAAGAGAGAGAGACACAGAGAGAGAAAAATGGGTAGAGAAGAAAAAAAAAGTCATGGAATACATCCAATTTTGATTTAAAACATGCTCTGGGGGCACCTGGGTGGCTCAGTTGGTTAAGTATCTGCCTTCGGCTCAAGTCATCAACTTGCGGTCAGGTCATCATCTTGGGGTCCTGAGATGGAGCCGGGCTTTAGGCTCCCTGTTCAGTGGGGTATCTGCTTGCTGCTCCCTCTCTGCTTTCCCCCTCAAATAAATTTCAAAAAAATCTTTAAAAAAAAGATATTCTCGGACATGATGCCATTTTACATCCAAACCCTCTCTAATCAAAATGGTTAAGTGGTAAACTGGCATTATACTGTATAAGAATAAAGTCAAGGTGAATGAACTTTTTACAATGGCCACCTTAAAGGAAATTATAATATTTATAGTCCATTTTTTAAAAGATTTTTTTTATCAGGAAATGCAGTTTTTCAGAATTTCTTATTTGAGCTAAAATTTCAGAAACTACTTAAGTGCAGCCATTGTTAGTCAAGTTGTATTGCTGGATTTTATAAATGTAACTCAGACACTTTGAGCCTGGTTTATCTTGTCTGTCCTTCACCGCCCACATAAACTCTTCATTGCAAAAATCATTTTCCTTCATTATGCCTATCAAGGTATCCACAAAGGTATATTACAAAAGAGGCACACAGAAATCTGTTACACAATGAAATAGAAATATTCTTTAGGATCCTATGAGGTGCACTGACTTTTCCCATTTGGGGTTCATTTAGGAAGTGACTTGTGCCAGTCATGCTATTTTCTGAATTACTCCTCTTCTTCCATTTGAGCCAAATAACACTAGATGGGGAGAGGGAAGAGAGAAGGCTGGAAGGGATGGGGACGGATGGGGGACAAATCACAATGACATTCAGCTCACTCAGAATCAGGCTTCCGTGTCTCCACTTCCTGCTTGCTATACCCTTAAATAAGACATGTCCTCATCACACACATATACACACGACTACTCCCACCACCTCCATCTCAATAAACAGCACCCTCGGCTCTTGAGGATGAAAACCGAGAAGTCACCCTGATTCTTCTTTTTCTCATTCCCCAAATCCAACTCAGCGGCAAGATTTGTTGACAAGCATAAGTTGTCCCCGGTCTGACCCTCCTCAGCCCCAAGACCTGGGCCACGTGCACAGGTGCCCCAACCGCCAGATAAAACACAAGACACCAGTGACATCGGAATTTCACAAATACAGTAATTCATTTTTGCACTGGACACACTATACTAAGAAATGATTCATCATTTACCTGATATGTAAGTTGAATTTGGTATCCTATATTTTTATTTGCTCCATCAGCCAGCCCTGTCTGCCCCTGCAATCCCCACACAGTCAAATCTTTACAAATTAAAACCCTCCCACAGTTTTCTTCAGAATTTAGAATAAAAACTAAGTTCTTTACCAAAGTCGTGAGGGGCCCTCGATCGGAGACGGTGGGAGCACTTGGAGAGGACCCTCTGCTTGCCTCTCCAAACTCTCCCACCCCCTGGCTTCAGTCATAGGACACATCCTCCTTCTCTGCAGACACACAAGCTCATCCCCACCTCAGGACCTTTGCACTTGCCATCCCCTCTATCTACCGTCCTCTTTTTCTCCTTGTTTTCCACAACATACAGATCACAACTCAAAAGAGACCTCCCCGCCAACCTGGCTAAACTAGTGCCCCTCTCAACATGCCCTCTGTCACATTACCCAGTCTTACTTTCCTCAGAGCCCCTTCATCCAGCCTGAAAGCATTTATTAGCATGCCATCTTTTCATCCTAACTGGCAATGCATGCACCCTGTGTCTTTTGTTCACTGTCTCCAGAGCACCTAGAACTGAAGCTGGCATTTAGCAGTCTCTCTTTATGTATTTGCTGATGAATAAATGAATGAGTTTCCCATCTGTAAAATGAAATTTCTTTAAATTCCAAACAGGGGCGCCTGGGTGGCTCAGTGGGTTAAAGCCGCTGCCTTCGGCTCAGGTCATGATCCCAGGGTCCTGGGATCGAGGCCCACATCGGGCTCTCTGCTCAGCAGGGAGCCTGCTTCCTCCTCTCTCCTCTCTCTGCCTGCCTCTCTGCCTACTTGTGATCTCTCTCTCTGTGTCAAATGAATAAATAAAATCTTTAAAAAAAAATAAAAAAATAAATAAATAAATTCCAAACGGTCTTCACTTTCACATGTTCAATTTCTATAGTAAAATGGTGACATCTCTGAATGACCTTTCGTGCACCAAATGCAGACTTTCTCCCAACAGCCAGCAAATATACCTCTTCACCAATTGCGTGGTGGTGTTGCCCACTGCTCCAAGTTCAGTTATCAGGAGCAGCGTCTTACTCAGTACATGGTGATAGTGGATGCAGTGACTGGAGTGTTTCATTATATTTTAAACCTATAATTTAAAAAAATTAGTAGAAAGCCAAAACACCCAAGTGTTGAAATGAATGCTCTAAAAAGCAGAGATGCTCTAAGTCTAAATCAACTGTAACAAGATGAAAACCACAAGATAGGCTGAAAGCAAGGACCCTTTGAGCCCTAAGCAAACCACTTCTTTTGGTCTAAGCTGAGAGCCTTATTGTGAAGAAAATGCATAAAATTGGAGACCAAGGATAAAATACTGAATCTATATTGAAAATTGTGTCCGAACGGGAATGCACAATTAGAAACAGAACAAGATGTTTAGCTGTCTGGGGATGGAAGCCCTTATCACATTTAACCCTATTTTTGGCTTTCAGGCTCAGAAGAGGAAGAAGGGGCTCCCTGTGGGTCATCTGTGGCACAGCCCAAAAGCACGGTGGCCATGGCTTTGAACAGCAGCACACGGTAATCCCTCCCAGGACTTTATCCTCCTGTTATTCCTGGGAAATCGTGAGTTTCTGAAGAAGAAAAACCTGAAGTTTTAGTTTCAACTCTTCTGAGCTGCTAAGAGGATAAAACATTTTCAGTGGTCGCCCAGGCTCTTTCGTTTTGTTTAGATAGATGATTTGGAGGCAGGACAGGAAACCACAGGACACAGGAGAAAGGGAAGTGCCTAAGTCATAGTGTTGGGTGTGGGAGTCCAGAAACAGACTACAGCAAGAAGGAAGAAAATAGATAAAACACACATGTTAAACAGAATCAAGTAGTTCCAGGAAGTCGTACTAAATGCTCCCCATTTCAAAATTCTGAATTCTCACAGTTTCTTTAACCATTTCACAGAGGTAGTTGTGAAAAATACAGGCTCATATTTTCTTTAAGAAGAGCGTGAGTGGGCACCTCGGTGGCTCAGTTGGTTAAGCGTCTGCTTTTGGCTCAGGTCATGATCTTGGGGTCCTGGGATCAAGCCCCACACTGGGCTCTCTGCTCAGCGGGGAGCCTGTTTCTCTCTCTTCCTCTGCCTGCCACTCCACCTGCTTGTGAGCTCTCTCTCTCTGTCAAATAAATAAATAAAATCTTAAAGAAGAAGAAGAAGAATGAAGAAAAAGAAGAAGAGCGTGACAGTGTACCAAGCCAAAATCTGACCTTGGGACCATTTTGGTGTTCAGCACAGTTTCACGAAAGCCTCACTTACACGGATGCCGGGGAAAAGAGGATGAGCAGGGCACTCTCCACCCTTGGGAATTCAGGGACCAGTGGGAGAAACAGGCAAATCAATGCTAATGCTGATAAGACATGACAGGTACCACAGCAGACATATGTTCGACACGCTTCGGGGCCACAGACAAAAAAAGCATCAGGGTCGGCTTCACCCATGCACCCGGGTTAAAACCTCAGTTAGAGCTTAGTTGGACCTTACCAATGACGTTATCTTTAGTTTGCTTTTCTTATTGAAGCAAAATGTATTGATGTACTTAATACCACAATACAGTTAAAAATGGTTACAATGGTAAATGTACGTATGTATATTTTACTACAACTGAAAAAAATCAAGAAAAATAAATTCTGATGATCCACCAAAACAAATATGTGTATATCATAAAATGCACAGATCTTAAATGCTAAATGAGATTGATATTGATATATGTCCACATCCACCTACCCAGCTTCCAAAATAAGATACAAAATATCCCTATCACCTCAGACAGTCCCCTATCCTTTTCTAAGTCACACCCTCCCTAAGAGCATTGCTCTTGAACTTCACACAAATGAAATCATCCAGGATGTAATTTTTTCCCCTTAACATGTTTGTGAGCCTCACCCAGCTGTCACATGTGTCGGTATCCTTTGTTGTTGTTGTTGTTGTTTGAGTTGTATCCCATTTTATGAGTCTGTGATCCAAATGTATTGAACCTCTCTTCTGATGATGGGTAGTCAAGACATTTCCAGGGTTTTTAGTTTTTTGGATATATAATGAAAAAGAGTGCTATATACATCCTTTCATATGTCATTTGGTGGATGGATGTTTTCATTGCTCTTGCATAAATATCAAGGCGTGGAAATGCTGGACTGTGAGGCAGATGTATGTTGAATTTCATAAGAAGCTGCCAAAGCCGTTTCGTTGAATGAGACTGTCCCAGCAGGTAGTGTGTCCCTGTCCCACTCCAGATGCTTCTCAGTATGTGGGGGAGACAATGGAACAAGCACTCTGAGCCCAGGAAACTGTCCACCCTCCTAACTGGTGCCCACTGAAGTTGCTTCCCTTCAAGGGGGAACTCTCAGGTAGGCAGCTTTTCTGGGCATGTCTCCATACTCCAGGACATATGACATTTATCTGGAAAATGACCAGCTATTAACAGTACCACCCTAATTCACTGATATGAATGTTTTCTTACAATAGCTCAAAAATTCCACCATGGCTAGATCTAGTGAAATGGTTCTCAATCTTGATATACAATCAGAATCTCGAGGAGAGCTCTCAAAAAAACTGAACCTGGATTCCCCACTAATGCCATCTAATTGGTTGAGGTCCAGCTTGGCATGGGAAGGTTTAAATGCCTCTCCACTGATTCCCAAGAGCAGCCAGGATTGAGAACTAACTACAAAAACCCCACACTACAACCTCACCTGCTTTTGAAAAAGGCACCACCTAATTTTGTTAGGAATCTTAGCAAATACTGAACTGCATGCCAGGACTGAAATCATAGCAATGGAAATGCCATGGATGATTTAATTTCAGGTGCCCTGCTGGTTAACTACAGCAGTAACGATCCCAAATGGCATTATAATTCCCTGCCCTTATTCAGGAATGGGGTATGGGATTTATCCATTGCCAGGCTGACCCCATACCTGAATGTAAAACAGAAAACAGTGCTCAGGAAAGAAAGTAAAGCTCTAATTGATAAATAGAGTCCATAATTCTAATGTATTTGCTGGTATGCAGGAGAGTTGGTTTTCATATCATATTTTTATGCTGTGAACTTTATCTCTGTTCTATAAACCTGACAGCCAAAAATGTTAGAATTTACAAAGTATTAGCTTTGGGGTACATTTTAGAAAAAACAGAATTCACTTATTCTTATCTCAGATTTATCTATTATAAAAATATTGCTATCATTTTCCTTTATTTCAAGAGTCATCCTACCTCACTTATAATCAACCCTCAGAGAACAAATACTTTTATGACCGATAAAACAATGCCACTTCATGTTTGAGACCTCAAAATCTATATAAAGGATAACACTCTAAATTCTACATAAACCAACAATAGGCTAATCATAAATAGGTAGAAATCACTTTCAAACGGGAGGGTCTCAATAAACCCCAATGCCTCAGATTAAACTATCAACACAGAAATAAAAAGAAGCTTCCAGGGAAATAATTTCTCTCCTGACCTTAAAAATAAAAGTTAGAACAGCAGAAAATTTCCAACCTGTTCATTTCCTGAACCACTGGCAGTCAAAACCGGAAGTAATTCAGTGCATCATTGTTCCCTTGTTAAAGTTTACTTCATCTTTTTCAACTTTGTCCCTCAAGTCTTGCGTGCAGAGGTCTTACCATTTTCACTCTTCCCCACGAGGTCACTTAGTTCTTCTGAAGGCTTGAAAGAAATACCTCAAAGTAGGGCTCTTTTCTTCTCTTTGCTCCAATGTGAAGACACCTTCCCATTCATATCAATATAAGACACTTTTTAAATGACAATACGTAATCAGTGACTCATCTGGCTTTTCTAACCCCAGATTCCCCCCTATGTCTGTCCGGGAATGAATTCGTCACTGCCTCGGGTAATATATTAACCCAAATCACAGTCCTCATGCTCATTTTGGCTTTGGCTCTTCTCATCTGTTCGTCTTTGGTTGAGCCAGGAACTCAGATATGGACTTAGCACAAGCTACTCCGCTGGGAGTTCCCTCCTTGCTGCCTCCTTTTATGGCTCGGAGGTTCTCGAAGGTCCAGCAACAATTCCAAACTTTCAGTCGACGGAGTTTATTTAAATGTATGCCCTGTGTTTCTTCTGAATTGGCATGAAAAATACTGACGCAAGACTCCCCAGGCAACACCTTCCCCCCACAGAAAACAAGCGTAACACAGCACCTTTGCTCGACATCAAGCCTGAAGCTGCCATATTCGGAGAATATTAATCCAGGGAAGTCACCAGAAGTGCTTCCAGTTAGCCACAAGGTATACCGAAAAAGGATCCTACATGAGCCCAAGAATGAGCACAAGGGCTGGCATTGAGAGTTAACAACTCCTTTTCCGTTAAAGTCAATGTCAATGTCACTTCCACTTAGACCAACTTCCTCAAAACAAGAGAAATCTGGGGTTTACTCAAAGAACCACCTGACACCCCAGCAGTGAAAGAAAGTAGAGCGATTCTAATACATTTTCCTTTTTTAAAGGAAAAGTTGAAGACTTATCTATTTTCCTTTTAATTTCTTTTCAGAGAGCCACCATTCAGAAATGGAAAAAGCCATGTATAAACCATATAGGAGACAGTCCACCATGATGTGCCCACGTGATGAGCAAAAGTACTGTCCCTATAGTTCACACTGCCTCCCAGGGAATAAAGCAGCTTGGCTCGGGCATCTAGACACACGCACAAATGCCACAAAGAAAAGCGAAGGGGAATGAGCTGGAGATGGGTATACAGTTCCCCTCATCTGGAAGTTCTCTGCCTATTATCCTACCAATTGTCATTAGTAATCTATTAACTACAGTCTTAACCTCCCGAACTGCGAACTGCGAGGATTTACAGAAGCATTTCTACAGAGTTAGCAAGTGTATGACACTGCTATCAGAAAAGTTACTGCTTAATGGGAAGAAAAACGCAAGCTACAGAAGTAATTAGCAAAAGAAAAATATGAGCTACGTACTGAAGAAAAGGCTTAATCCAATCATGGTTCAGTCTTAGCTATAAAACAAATTATTTGCTTTGCTTTGGTGGAAGAGGAAAATTATTCTTTCCCAGCAAAGGGTGGCAACTCTAATAGATTTGACTGAGTTGCCAGCTGAAGTTAATGTGGATAAATTCAACTGGCTTAATCTTGATTGAGCTTTGAACCCCTGATGTGATGTTTATAAAGTTTCAGTGTAATTTCAACACATATTTTGCTCTTCGTCTTTTCAAGCAGTGACCATAGTAAAAATCACACCAAACTGGCAGAACTGCGGGCTCTCTCTCGGTCTGACTGGTGTCTAGTGTCCAGTCTTCCATCTTCTGCAAGACCGAATAGTTAGAAATTAGATTCATGCAGCCTTGGAGTTGAGCTGGACAGCCGGACTTCCTGGGTTCAAATTCCAGCTCCTGCTGGTGGAGCCAGGTGACACTGTGGTTAATTAATCTTTATTTGTCTGCAAAAAGGGGATGATAACTGTACCTATTTCAAAAGGTTGTCGTGAGGATTAAATGAAGAAAAACTTAGCAAGTGGTAATGATGCACACACAGTGTGTGCTCAAAAAATGTTTGCTGTGTCATTTTTATTATTAATCTCTCAGGAGCAACCATGTTCCTCTGTTTTCATTTAAGTAAATGTATAAAGTCAACTTGATAAAGTAAAGTGGAGATTACCTTCCATGTTACAGTCATGATTAAAAAAAAAAATAACCCTTTCAGGCATACCTGTGTGTGGCTCAGTTAAGCCTCTGCTTTGACTCAGGTCACGATGCCAGGGTTGTCGGGGCTCCCTGCTCAGCGGGGAGTCTGCTTCTCCCTCTCCCTCTGCCCCACCCTCCACTAATGACCCCCCGAAATAAATAAATAAATAAATAAATAAAATCTTTTTAAAAAATAAATAAATAAAAATAACCTTTCAAAGTTAAATACAGGCATACCTCATTTTATTGCACTTTGCTTTTTCCAACAACATTTGCTGATTTCATGCCTCTGTGTCACACTTTGGTAATTCTCACAATATTTTAAACTTTTTCATTATGATTATACCTGTTAGGGTGATCTGTGATCAATGATTTGCCTCACTCAAAGCTCAGATGATGGCTAGCATATTTTAGCAATACAGTATCTTTCACTAAGGTATGTACATTGTTTTTTTAGACATAGTGCTCTCACACACCTAATAGACCATGGTATAGGGTAAACAGAATTTTTTTATGCACTGGGAAACCAAAAAAATTCATCTGACTTTCTTGATTGCAATCTGCGCTTTATTAAGGTAGTCAGGAACTGAACTTGGAGTATCTCTGAGGTATGCCTGCAAAACACACCAGCTTGGGGTCAAGCTGGCTCAGGTTCCATTTACTTAGTAGCTAAAGGAGCTAATAAGGATAATTTGTTATCTCTGAGCCTTGGTTTTCTTATCAATAACAAGAATATCAATAACACACCTTGTAAAGAATCAGTCACCTAACAGAGGACACATACTGAATAAAATTGCGATTTCTATTATATCTTCTGTGAAAGGTAAATACTGCTTGATGCAAAAGTAAACAAGCCATAACTGTGCTGGCATCATTATAAAACTCTTGCAATTAAGAAAGAAACTTGCTTTCCCTTCTGCACCAAAAACTAATCATTCCCAGCTCCTTTTCCTCCCTGATCCTGACAGGTCAGTCTTTTGTCTAAAAAAATGATTGCAAATTGGATCCTGTGTCTCATCATGAGTTAGTGTTCAGTTAAGACTGTCTGGATTTGAAGACCTAAGGGCTAGAAAGTTCCTTCTGCTCCCTACAGAGACTAAGCAATTCATGGAAAACTTTAACTCATCCTGGTATGGGTTTCTCCTTTGTCTGTCGTTCATCCAAACATTCTTTCCCTTTTGGCAACGCACTGTGCTTCTAAGCTTTAACAAACATTTCAAAACGCAGTGCTGGCTCAAGTCCAAGCATGCATCTAAGTTCAGACTGCCATGGCCTTTGCAAAATCTTTTCAGTAATTTACATATAGTTGCACGGAATAAGTTGCCTGAAGAATCTGATGGCCAAAAATGATTACCAAAGGAAAAGCAAATATTAAATATTTGTTACGACTCTATTATGTTTTGAGTGTATCCACCTAAATGATCACAGCTAAACTTCTGAAGGCCTTCTATAATTAATCGTCACAGAACAGATGGCCACATGGAGATGACCAGAAGTCAAGTGCCTTGCTCAAGATTATACCTCCAACCATGAGAATTTATACCTGCAAATGTAGAGCCAGGCCATGTGACCAGGTCCTCTGTCCACTGTCCCTACATGACATTACCTCTCACTAAGAAGCACTGGCTCAATTGATCATATTTCACTTAATGCTTCTGAGAGTCTGTGAGAAGCGACCGTCACGTCCACTCTCTAGGTGAGGGAGCTGGGGCTTCCAGAGACCAGCTCCCCGCAAAGTAAACCTGGTAGTTAAGAGCAACACCATCGCCCTCAGGCAGCAGGGAGGGGTGGACAGCACAATGCGGTAAGGCAAAATGCCCAGTTTACCCTCAGAATTTAAAGCTCAGCTTTCCAGGATTCCCTCCCAAATCAAATGATTTATGTTCCAGTGTTAATAACACTGCCCTTTACAATCCTGGAGTCTTCTCTTGGAGAGAAACTTTATTTTAGGCTGAAGATCTAAAAGGGGAAAACTACTTTGAGTATCCTTCTTGATAAAAGACAGAATAAAGGTTCCCACCCTGCCAACAATATTGAGCTTTACAGAAATTGCATTATGAATTACACCTAGAAATTTTGCAATGTTAAATTAATAAAACTGGAAACAGTTCAGTCTGGGAAACATCAAAAGCCATGCACAAAATATCATTAAAAACAGTTGTCTGGAATCTATATGAAGAGAAAGTGGATGAGTGGTGGCTGTCCAGGGCAAGGAGGGTTGTGGGAAATGGACTGTGACTGCTCAGGGGTACATGATTTCTTCAAGGTGTTATCAAAATGTTCTTATGTTGACTGTGGTAATGGTTGCTCACTTCTGTGAATGAATGAAAAAATCCCTGAACTGCATACCTTAAATGGGTAAATTATATAGTACATGAATTATATCTCAATAAGGCGACACTGTAAAAAAGGTCACATACAGTAGGATTCTATTTATATTACATTCTGGAAAACTATAGCGACAAGAGAGCAGATGAACGGTTCCCAGACACCGGGGGTAATAGAACCATTCTGCATCCTTATTATGATGGTGGTTGAATGAATCCATACATTTATTTAAAATCACAGAACTGTACAGCAAAATTTTAAAAGTTAACTTAAAAAATAACAAAAAAACTCCAGTTGTTTCTTAAAATCAAATCTACTTTCATTTAAATTTTTGTTACCCTTTTTAAAAATGTCTATTGATCTTAAAAGTTAATCCGATGGCTTAGAGTGCTATATCTCTCTACTGAAGGGATTCTGAAATATTTTGGAGTACATATTAAGTAGTACATTTTTTTTATTAGATGGGAAGAAATCCAAGGTAGTAAGGTGGGGTGGGCAAATACTGGTTGTACTATTATTAGAACTGGAGGGTCCCATGCAGTCAAGCCCCTCCTAAATGCCACAGGTGAACTCAGAGGTTTGCTTAGCATCTGAGAAGCTTATTCCTGACCTCAAAGTGTTTTTAATTTAGAAAGATGTCAAGCATCATATAATCTATTATTAGGAAAAAATGTATCTTTTAAGATATAATAGAGACGACCATTTTCCCTAGCCCAAAATCTGGATTTTCATTTACATGGCATGATAGGAGTCACAGGAATCCAGGCCAATGTACTAACATGTGTGCCTCATCTTCTTGTTGGGAGGAAACAGGCCAAGGTTGCTCCAGGGTCAATCAGAGTGTTTGGATGGAGGGAGAGCCTGCATGGAACCCCCTCTCTGGCAGGGCATGGGGCTCCCCGGAGCTACTCAGACCAATGATTTCACTGGGGTCCTGTTACCAAGGCATTTAAATCAAGATGAGGGAGCCTGAATATGGGCCTCGACCATTGGCAAGATTTTCATTCCCTCTGTTTCTTTATCCATAAAACTAGCTCTCTATCTCTCTCTCTTTTTTTATAACTGCTTTACTTCTCATGCTTAGGGACTGCCTAATAATAAAAGAAAAGTTTTCCCTTTGCCTTTTGCCTGAAAAGAAAGAAAAGGCCAGGAGTAGTGAAGCTGAACCCCAAATAACTGCCTCAAGTGTGTGGTGAGTCAGGTTTGGCCCAGGCCTTTCAGGTCTATTACCCCATTTCATCCTTGCAACAATGGGCTGGAGTAGGAGACAAGCATGTCATTACTGACTTGGGAATGGAAAGGAGCTTCACCTCCTGCCCTGAGCCTAGAGCAGGACATCCGTGGATTAGAACCCAAGTCCTGATTCCTGAATCTATGAAACCATGACATCACCCTGTTCCTCAGACACCCCAAAGTTCATGCCATGGCCGCCCCATTCCTCACAAGTGACATACTTCCACTGGAGCACGCCCCTAGTTCTTTAGCTGCATAAGTAAGGAGTCCTGCTAAGTTGCTTCTCCACATTTTTTGTCCTCAACTGAAGAACACACGTCGTCACCCAAAAATGGTCCTGCTGTGGTCAGACTCCTGGGTCTCACCCTGCCCTCCCTTCATTTCCAGGCTTCAGTCTTTCTTCAAATCTTCTGTAGCACCCACAGCTGCCAAGAGCCGTACGTGGTGAGAACACAGAGAAGCCACGCTCAGACGCTGTGGCCAGGGGCTGGGGGCCGCAGGCAGTCAAACTGTGGGCTCCTCCTGTCCTCCCGGCGTGTGGTTCCCCACGGCCTTGACCCAGACCACAGCCTGTGACTTTCTCACAGGAAGACCTCACTTCAGTACTCCCTGCCTGTGTGCGTTCTTCGTATTTCAGATGAGCTAGAAACTTGTGCCCCTCATTCTACTTTTTAAAATATTTTTACTTCCTGAGTCCATATGGCACAATTCTGCTATTGAGAGCAAAATGAATGTGACTGCGGGTCGTATACATGCATATTCATGAGTGCTGAGTGTCCAAGAAATGTTCTCCAAATGATGAATAAATGAAGCATTACTTCGTGGATTAATAAATTCCACAGGTCAAATCATGGCTCTCCTCTCCAACAAAAATAAATGTCAAAACTACGTGAGGCAGAACAGTCAGTAATAACGGTACTGTGCGCCTTCACGTCAGAAAAGAGAGTCCTATTTTCCTGAGGAATAGAATGGCATCACGAATTCCCAAAACTAGTTAGTCCCTTCCAGTGTCTGTGCACAGGCTGGCTTTGTGGCACACAGCAGGATATTTGATTACATGAGGGTCACTGGAAACCACCTTTATCACACCCACGTTTATTATTTGCATTTATAAATTCACTTAGCTAGGCAGAGATGGGCAGGAAAGCAAGCTGTACATGGCTAGGGCAGCCTAATTTTACTAACTAAATGAATGAAAAGGTCTTTAAATGAGGCTCTGATCAAACTCCCTTGTGAGAATTTTTGTAGCTGAATAGCCAGGGTCTGAAACAGGACAAGGACTTGCTCTCTGATTGAACTGGAGTCATTCCGCACACAGGAGAGAGGCCAGTGCCTGCCAAACCCACAGCTTGAAAATCTGTTTATCTGCCAAACCAAACGGCTCTATACTGCTTTTCAGTTTCTTACACCTTATTGTTAAAAAGCCGACACTGCAAACTAAATTAAAACTAGGAGTGGGACGACAGATGCCTTTGAGGGTAGCGAGTAATGTTTGGGGGTGCACAGAGAGGCGCTGGGCTAAGCACCGTTCTGTTTTCTGAGCTGGGGTGTGGGGTTGGTTAAACGAGGGTTGGGTTTAAGCTGCTTTGCTACATGTACATTATACTTTGGTTAAAAGAAACAGACCACTCCTGCCTGGGGAAAACTTTTTAAAAAGGTCCCCTTCCAGCCAAGAGAAAAAAATCCATCAGCAATATTCTTCCCTACAGTTTGGAATTGGTGAGTACGTGGCCAGAAAAAACGGCATGATCAAATCAGAAAGCATCTTTTAGAGCCATCTAGTCCAACCTGTTCTGAAAGGTCCTGTGGGGGACCCTATGAGGGTCCTGGGTGGCTCAGTCAGATAAGCATGTGCCTTCAGCTCAGGTCATGATCCCCCGGGTGGGGGGGAGGTGGGTAGGGGCCTGCTTCTCCCTCTCCCTCTACCCCTGCCCCCCTGTTGTGCTTGCTCTCTCTCTAGTAAATGAAGTCTTAAAAATAAATAAATAAACAAGCAAATAAATAAAAGGTCCTCTGAGAGAATCCCCCAGTGTATGCTTACAAACTTCCAGGGATGGAGAAGGCCCACTTCTCACCCCCGCCAGGTCCCAGCAGGCTTTTGACTGTTCAAAACCTCCACCTCCTTACCCTCTAAGCCAGCCTCTGCCTTTGTAAAATTCTCCACTCTCATACCCTCTTACACACACCACAGCCATTCCAACATCTTGTCAGCCATCAATCCACATGACCCTGTATTAAATGATAGAGTTGTCCCCTCCCCTCAAAAAAAGTGAACACCAGTCAGCGTGGTGGGCAAATCTCCACTCAGAATAAGGATAATCTATCAGACTCAATGAAATATCCTCTAGACCACCCTCCTTACTTGTATACATTTCTGTTTACCTAGCAACTTTTCTCAAATCATTTTTTAGGGTGCCTGAGTGGCTCAGTTGGATAAGCGTCTACCTTCCATTCAGGTCATGATCCCAGAGTCCCAGGATTGAGCCCCATGTTGGGCTCCCCACTCAGCAGGACGTCTGCTTCTCCCTCTGACCCTTTCTCCGCTCTTGTGTACTCTTCTCTCTCACTCTCTCTCAAATAAATAAAAATCTTTCTAAAAAAATTAAAAATCATTTTTTAATTGTGATAAAATACACACAACACTTACATCTTAACCACTTTTAAGTGTACAATTTAGCAGCATTAAGTTCATTCCTCTCGTGTTACTATCACCACCATCCACTTCCAGAACTCTTTTCATCTTGTAACACTAAAACTCTAAAGCTGTTAAACACGTACTCCTGCGTCCTCCTCCCCTAGCCCCTGACAACCACCATTCTACTTCCTGTCTGTACGACTCTGACTGCTCCAAGAAGACGTCAGGTGAATGAAGTCATACAAGACAGTTGGTGCCTGACCTATGATGATCTGACCTGATTTTTTGACTTTACTATGGTGCAAGAGTGATATGCATTCAGTAGAAACCATACCTGGAATCATGAACTGGGATCATTTCAAAGGCTAGCAACATGCAGTACATTATTCAATACATTACATGAGATATTCAATATCTTATTATAAAATAGTCTTTGCGTTAGATGATGTCGCCCAGTGTAAGTTCTGAGTACATTTCAGGTAGGCGAGGCTCAGCTCTGATGTTCAGTAGGTTAAGGCACATGAAATTCAGGGGTTTACTTGGATGTAACCCCAACTTAAGTCAGAGAAATCTGTCTTTGTCCTTTTTTTTTTTAAAGATTTTATTTATTTATTTGACAGAGAGCACAAGCAGGAGGAGTAGCAGGCAGAGGGAGAGAGAGAAGCAGACTCCCCACTGAGCAGGGAGCCTGATGCGGGGCTTGATCCCAGGACCCTGGGATCGTGACCTGAGCCAAAGGCAGTCCCTTAACCAACTGAGCCACCTGGATACCCCTGTCTTTGTCCTTTTGTGACTGGCTTAGTCCCTTTACCATACTGTTCTTGCAAGTTTCATCCACCTAGCATGTGTCAAAACCTTCTTTTTAAGACTGAATAATAATCCAGTGTATGTACATCCCACATTTTGTTTGTCCATGCATCTGCTGATGGACGCTTGGTTTGCTTCCACTCCTCAGCTCTTGTAAATAATACTGCTATGAACATGGGTGTACAGATAATCCTCTGTGACACCGCTTTCAATTCTGGGAGGGTATATATCAAAATAGAATTACTGGATCATACAGTAATTCTATCTGTAATTTTTTGCAGAACTGCCGTCATGTTTTCCACAGTGGCTGCAACGACTCACGTTCCCACTAGCAAAGCACAAGAGTTCCAGTTTTTCCACATCCTTGCCAACACTTGCTATCTTCTGGTTTCCGTTTTTCTTGTTTTGTTGTTTTGATAGCAACTAGATAATTTCTTTTGAAAGTAATGATTCCACGACAACCAGTGAGTGAGTCTGTGCTTCATGGGTTGCTAGCTCTGAATCCACCGCATCTTGGAAACCTCACAACCAGGGGGACTCTGGGGCTAACAAGGCCAGAAGCATGTCAGCAGTTCCATGGCTAGGAAGGGACAGAACTGGAATTTGAGCCCGAAGGTGATAATTCCGCATCCTGTGTTCTATCCACCTCACATGCTGCCTTCTTTCTTCCCAAAGATATTGGTTTCTGGGCACTGATTAAGGTGTCAAGGGAGCTCCTGAGCAAGGTTCCTGTCCTGCTTTACACATATTAATTTGTCAGCCTTGTGATCAGTGAACCAGCCAGAGAGGAAAGAGTACAATAAACTCTTAAGGATAGGAATCTCACACGTCCAATTTGTTTCCCCCACAGCACCCACTACAATGCAATGCCCAACACACGATACTTGATAAATATACATTTGAAAAATAAACTGTAGTTATGGAAACCCAGTAATCACTAATAATCCCATGCCAGTCTGTGTGATAGAGAAAACAAGAATACAGAGTGGACACCACATACTGTGCACATTACAAATTAGTAATCAAGATAACGTACAATATTTTTCTTCCAATTTCTTGACTCTCCATGAGGTTTATTTTGTTTCTTTATTCCTCATTTATTTCTCACTTCTCTTCTCTTCTCCCCTCCCACTCCTTTTCTATTTATATCTTGGGGCCATTTATGGAACATTACTTTGCTTTACTGATTATTGTCCAACCCAAAGTACATCCATTTATGAACCAACCAGAGTAGGAACCTCTGACCAGTGAGGGCCACCCTATAGATGGGGATGGAGAAAACCTCTGCTGAACCTTCCACAGAGAAGATGGATCCTGAAATAACCTGGGTTCTGTTAGGTAGAGTGATGATGTTGGGTGGACAGGCAATCAATAATGTCCTTCCACATCCCAAAGTGACAGCCACAGCTTCAAATGTATCAAAACAGTGCCGAAGGGCAAAATTAGAAGCAGAAGGCAGAAATTATGGAAATGAAATTTTGTAGCATGATAGAAAAAGCTTTCTAATATCTATAGCTGTCCAGAAATGAAATGGGCCACTCTGAGCACCCTATCCTGGTGTTTCTCATAATGTGGCCTCCACCACCTGGATTAGGATAACCTGGGAAGAAACTAACATTTGAGACCCAATGTTCAAGGGAAAGTGACTACCTGCTAAGGGTTATGTTAAGACACACTACGAGAATCTCCTCCTTCTATAAGACTCTATGGTTCAAATATCGAATACCAAGGCAGATAGATAGGTGATGTCAAGAGCCCAAAGGTTGACACGTGACACCAGATGGGCCATGTCATTTGCTTAATTGGATTGTATAGTCCTATCTTTGCTGAAGACTTATGACTACAGCAACAATGTAACATTTGAAGTTATTCACTAAAGTATTCAGAAATTTTTTTTCCTACTAGACTCTAGAAAGATTATCCACTTGTAAACAAATTTAAGGAAAATTACAATTTTCATTTAGTGGTTGTTATCAATTCATTTGGTAATATATTCATAATAATTCATTCAAAACTTTAAAAATAACTGAAAACCATAAAGTAAAAGATACACAGGCAGTTATGAGATTTAACTTGTTAGAATTTCTTTTTTATATACACTTTAATCCATTAAATTTGAAATAATTCAAAAAGTCAATGTGGCCCACTGTCCAGAGAGACAACAACCAGGCTTTTGTTTAGAGAGACAAAAAAACAACTCTCACAGTGCTCATTTGATTATATTGATGACCATAAACTCCATATTTAAATTTCATTTGAAGCCAGGGACTGTGTGTTTTTTTTGTTTTTGTTTTTGTTTTTTTAGATTTTTTTTTTATTTATTCATTTGACACAGAGAGAGAGATTACAAGTAGGCAGNCCAGGGACTGTGTGTTTTTTTTGTTTTTGTTTTTGTTTTTTTAGATTTTTTTTTTTTTATTTATTCATTTGACACAGAGAGAGAGATTACAAGTAGGCAGAGAGGCAGGCAGAGAGAGAGGAGAGAGGAGGAAGCAGGCTCCCTGCNAGCAGAGAGCCCGATGCGGGCCTCGATCCCAGGACCCCGGGATCATGACCTGAGCCGAAGGCAGCGGCTTTAACCCACTGAGCCACCCAGGCGCCCAAGGGACTGTGTGTTTTGATATATGTCTGTCACTCTCTCATGAAGTCTCTCATTATTTAAGGATGCAGTCCCTTTTATTCTGTGCCTACTGCGTTCCAGAAACAGCATTAGGAGATTACAGCTCTGCCAATCACCAAATCACCTCACTAAATGGTGAGGATAAGTAACTTGTGTGAAGTCATAAGCAGGGGAACCGAGATAGGAACTCAGATCTGTTTAACTTGGAAGCCCATTTTCTTATTACCATTTTATATTATCTCCCCTCAAATTTATAATTAATAACCCCTCACAGGCATTGAGTACAAGAGATGATCAGTATGACATATCTGATTATGCAAGGCAGTTGCTGGCATCATTGACAAATCATGCCATTTTGACCAAATACTGCCATTCCCAGTTATGATAATTCTTCTGATAAACTTATTTATATATCATAAACATGATCCCGGCACCAAGCTGCTGCTTTACAACATACTCTCCTTTTAAATATCACAGAAACTTAGACCTCAACTCCAAATTAACTGCTTACTTCTTCAACAGTGCTACCATCCTCAAGAATATTTAGATAAATGTTTGGGGAAGATGACTATTTAGGACAGTGATCAAGTACCTATGTGTTAGTGACTACAAGATTAAGCCTTCTGATGTCATGTAAAACAACAATACATGTTACTTTTCAGCCCCAAATTAATTTCTGTGGAAGTGCCTGGTAGCTCCTGGGTTAATCATCCACCTAATTCAGAGCAGTCAGAGTGCTCACTATCTCTTCATCATTTGGCAGCACCATATGTAGCCAAGAGACTAGGCAAATTGATTGTGATGGAAACAAAATTGGCTTCTCACCAAAAGGTTCCAATGAGTCTCACTTTTACACAATAAAATCCAACATTTAGTATTCTGGGCAATGGTCCTCCACGCTAACCACCACCACCTTACTAGAACAAGTTCTTGGGCCTTGGGATGATTCCTGCACAAGTTACTCAAGAAATAAGTCCCATACTAAATATAACTAAATGTAAGAAGTGGCTGTTCCTTTAAGAAAATGTTCTATCTGGGGCACCAGTGGGTTAGAAGTCTGCCTTCAGCTCAGGTGGTGATCTAGGGATCTTGGGATCTCGCCTCACCTCTCCCTCTCCCTTTACCCCGTCCCATGCGCACACACTCTCTCTCTGTCTCAAATACATAAATAAAATCTTTAAAAAAAAAAAAAGAAAAGAAAAGAAAAGAAAAAGAAAATGTTACAGCTATTTACAACATTCATAGTGCATAAGTTCTTCCAGAGGCAGGTCTGCTTATAATTATATCCACACAAGTGCCATAATGGCTAATTTTGCCCCATTTTCTGTTGCTCTTCCCTTCCCCTTGCACTCACACTGGCTTCGTGTCATCGCTCATTATACTGCTATTTTCAAATCATGTAAGCGATTCTCTTTTTAAAAAAAATAAAGATGTGGGGCACCCGGGTGGCTCAGTCAATTAAGTGGCTGCCTTCAGCTCAGGTCATGATCCCAGGATCCTGGGGTCCTGGGGTCGAGCCCTGCATCAGGCTCCCTTCTCCCTCTCTCTGTTCCTGCCCTCACTCGCTCTCTCTCTCTCTCTGTCTGAAATAAATAAAATATTAAAAATAAAGAAATAAAAATTTTTAAAGTTTAAAAAATAAAAAAAGATGTACAAAAGCAAAAAAATCAGCATTCACCCATAACCCAGAAATAATCACTATTAAAACTTTAGTATCAAAATTACTGATATGCATAGCTTACAGATTATGTGTCCCACCAATGCATATTTTTTTTTAAAGATTTTATTTATTTATTTGACACAGAGAGAGAGCGATCAGATCACAAGTAGGCAGAGAGGCAGGCAGAGAGAGAGGAGGAAGCAGGCTCCCCACTGAGCAGGGAGCCCGATGCGGGCCTCGATCCCAGGACCCTGAGATCATGACCTGAGCCGAAGGCAGAGGCTTTAACCCACTGAGCCACCCAGGCGCCCCCACCAATGCATATTTTATTTCAGAAATAGTATCAGAGGTTACCTGCACATTTGTGTTAAACCTTTTTTTTTGTCAATTTATTTTTATTTTTTTAATTTTAATTCCAGTAGAGTTAACATACAGTGTTACATTTGTTTCTGGTGTACAATATAGTTATTTAACTTTTTACAAACATCTTTCATTTTAGTAAAGTAACTTAATTCTATGTTTAAATATATCTACAAGGTATTCCATTGTATGGGTGCATCTTAATTTGTATTTGCTTAATAAGCCTCCTATTGCACTGGAGCTTGTGGAATTGCTGGGCACCCCCATGGGTATTAAACTCTGATAGATTCCACCATGCTGCTGGTTCTCAAAGGGACTGCTTGAGTCACACTACCCAATGAGCTAGAAGGCGTTCTTTACCAAACTGTGTTTCTTTCTTTCTCTTTCCTTTTTTGCATACAGATAGATGTGCATTCAGGCACAAGGTAAAACATGTTTTTTGATCTGGGTGTGGTCAAAGAAGCATGAAAGTCACTGCTCTATCCCAAAAAATAATTAGAAGATAGAGTTTAAATAATTTTAAAAATAGAACTGAACCATTATAACTAGATTAGAAATTATTATATTGCCTGAACATTAAAAGATTTCAAAACACCCACTTAGATTTTCATAATGGTTTCCATGATGGTAAATAACAAAAGGTACATCTTTCTGATGCTGAAAAATCAAGCATGACCACCATGGGCTTCGCCACAGAAGGCTCTCGAGTGATGACTACATTCGTTCTTTTCCTTCCCCTCCCCCTCTCTCAGGGGCAAACTGAAAATGAACAGAGTAGAAGGTGGTAGAAAGAACCCTGAGGGAAAAGCCGCACTGGGTGGTAAGGAAGGTGGGGCTGCAGGCAAATGACTGGGTCTGGGGCCTTTGAAGCAGGAGGAAGTATCACTTCCTTGCTGGCCCCCTCCCTCGGGCCTCCTGTCAGGCCACTGGCTACAGTTCTGCTCTCCGTGACACAGCTTCCCCGTGGAAAGCAGAAGTGGTCTTCCCTCTCCAGAGGGTCTCTCTGAGATGAGCTTCTCTATTCCCCTCACCCCCATGAGGGTTAACACTTACAGGAAGAGCAGAGGCACCCTGAAGGCCCAAAAGCCAGAAGACGTCATTGTGTTAGTTGGAGGTAGAAGGGACGGAGACCCACCTCTCCGGTCTCACTACGTATTCTTACCAGTGCCAACAGACTGAGGAAGGAGGACTGAAGAGGTGTGTTGGCAAAGAGCTTTCAATCAGGATGGCTTGGGATCAATAGAGTGAGTTTAGATGTTCACACAAGGGTGCGGAGTATGGGCAGACCCTGCATTATTTGACTTGCCTGAGGTGTGAACTGTCAAAAGGAGATGAGACAGATTTAAAAGACCCTCTGACCTACAGGAATAGCTCAGACCTCTGCCCAGTGTTCAACAACCCAATGGGGGCAGAGCCTAGAGCGTTTAGAAACACCCACTCAGGTGGACTCTGTAAAGATATCCCCAAACATAATTTTATGGGACATCATTTATGTATGTCAGCTTCACAAAAAATGAACTGTTACAACAACATGAACCAATAATCTCTTCCCATAAATGATCAGCTCCTATCATGTCAACCCATGGTTTGGGGACCTTGTAAGGGGCTGGGCAGAGAGCTGAACAGAGGGGCCAGAGAAGAGACTGGGAATATGTGAAGGTTAACAAAGACAGTCAAATAATCAAACTTTGGAAGAGCTCTATACAAACAAAAATGATGGCAAATAGAACTTTCAAGAAATAGTTCTACGGCAGATAAGGAACGTTCACAGTACTAAGGGAAAGTGAAGCACAGAACAAGACAGAGGAAAAAGTCCAAGAGTAAAGAACGAAGGCTGTATTCTCAGGCCCTGCAACTTGTCAGCATGGATATACCTTTTTAACACATCATCCCAAGTCATTATTTGAACTTGCTCTTCTAAATTACGAGACAGCTCTTCCAGCTAACTTAAGCCAAAGATATCCAAAAGAAGGTCCAAGTCTTGAAACAGGGCTATTCCAAAAATTCTAATTCCTCAACTGGCAGATTCCCATACATTGTCTACACTTGGGCTTTTCCCCTAAATGGGAACTTACTCAAAATAAATTTCAGAAATGATGATAGAGTCAACTCAACATTTCACAATTTAAGTATCAGGAAACTGGACAGCTGTAAGAAATCTTTCAATAGTTCTGACTGGAAAAAAAAAAAAGAAACTTCCTCTTATATGTCCTTCTCTTTGTCACCAATCTTTAAAGATGGTAGTCAGTGTGTGCCCATTGTAAAAGTGTGGGCTTTGAAGGGCACCTGGCTCAGAGCAGGTGCTCAGTAAAGGAGGGCATGTTTTAATGAGCATCTTATGGGCCCTGTCTCCCCTACTTTATACTTTCATCTCAAATAATGCTCTCACTGTTATAACAACCACACAAGGAGGCTTGTAGGGTTCAGGGGAGGCACTTCTAGCAGTGGCTGGATGCAACCCTTTGGTAAAGTATTACCTGAGTGCTTCTTTTTTAACCAATAAGCCCTGATAGTCCCCAAGGCAGTCACTAGAGCTGCTTGGGCAACAGCAGATATAGCTGTCACCTTGGCAGTTATCAGGGCTGCCCCCTCCCCAAGCAGGAAGCAGTGCTGAAAGACACAGAAACTCACCTTCCTGAATATGCCTTTAGTGCCCTGCTTGATGGTACAATTGCCAAGTGATAGAAGAAAATTACCTTGCGGTTCCCTGTTTAAAAATGTTTATTAAGTGATAATTTCCTTGCTTTTATGTAACTGAGTATCTACTACAGAAGCAAAGGCAGAAAAGTGGGGAACACTATAAAGTTAGAGCCAGAAAATATACCTACTCTGCCCTGTGGTACCACTTAACCAGGTCTATAACCTTGGACATGACACCAAACCTTTTTTTTTTTGTACCTGTCTCTGCCTACCCTGGGATCCATGAGAGGTTCAAATGAAATCAGAGCTCAGCAAGGCTTCTGACCCTGGAATCAGCGATTCTCAGGAATCGTTTCCGACAAGCAAGAGATATGAGCACAGTCATTGCCAGGTAGAGCCCAAGAATGATCTGAGGCCACCTTTGTCATCAATGAGTCATTGGTCAGTATCCCAACTAATGATTGTAGTAACTTCTCAATGTTAATACTATCCATGCCTGAGGACATGGAAATCTTTGGGACCAGCAGTGTGAGAGAGCTGTAACAACTTTTCATACTGTAGACATGTACACATTGTATTCTTATTTATACTGATTTAAATTTGTATGGTTTCATGTACGGTATCCTTCAAAGTTGTTAAATTACAACTCTGTATATTCATTTGAACCAACTGACATCTCAGGTATTTTGGTGATTTATTTTTGAATACAAATATAATGGAACTAAGGGGCTTAGAGAGTCATTGATTCACAAAACTGTGGGCCACTTTTCTGCTAAAAATTGCCCTTGGCGGTGGGGGGGGGGACAATTGCAAAGTCTCCATATATCTTGGTAACATCTATGACTCTAAGATAAAGTAGGTCTTTTTGATTGGACAAACTACCTTTGCAAACTACATCTCACCACTCCAAGTCAAGCCCTTGCTCCCAGGGAAACAGCAGAGTAGACTGTCCTGTGTGGAGACTCCCACTTAGAACACTGACACTGGGTTATCTAGACAGTCAAAAATCCCTGTTTTAGAAACCAGGACAGAGAAGGTCAGCAGGCTTCAAATGCCTTCGGAACCAGCCTTGTTCCTTGGCCTTGCACAGAGCCAAACTCAGAGCCAACCTTCAATCCCTCTTCCAAGTAATCCAGACTGCGTGACAGGCAGTGGGGCTTGTGTTTTGGACAAGACAGACACAGACAAATCAGAATATAACAATGGTTACTGCTATGCAGGAAATGTTGGCTGCATAAATGGCCCAAGTCATTAACCCAACTTACTCCATATCACAGCTCTGGTCAATGATAGGAGAGACCCAAATTTAGGTTTTCCAGCTCCTGTTCTCTCTTTCCTTACATTCGCTGACCTCTACCCTTCACTCGGGAAGAGAGTTTTACCCCACTCTGCATCCAAAGAAGTCTGGTCACCAAAGCCCCTTGGGATCAAATTAAATTTCTTCAAGCCTCAAGACATTTATCTCCTTACCTCCAAAAGAAAACCTGGGACTAACTGAATGCCACCTTTTTCCAGCAGAGTTTATCTTACTTAGGAAGGGTTCTGGGCCTTAGGAAATTCCTATACTCCTTCAGTGCCTCTTCCCTTTAGCTATCCAGGGACAAACAGGCCTGCCCGCCTAAACCCTACAGGCAGCGTGGAGAGCAGCCAAGAAATCAGAAGCCAAACATCCTTATGAGCTAGTGCTTAGGGTAAGTGAGATTCCCAGACCCTAGCTTTGCAGACAGCAAATCTCTGGAAGAGATTTACTTCCAGCTTTACTAGGAAGGTCAGGTGGCTAAATCAGACATGTAGTCTCAGATTTAAAATCAACAAACTGCAAAGAACCAGGGAACCCTGCTTTAATGGATAGAATTATTTGCAATATATAATAACAGCACCATTTATGGAATGCCTGTGTATGCGCTTGGGGCTTTACATGCAATAAATAGCTCCGAAGGTAAACATGTGCTCCCAGAGATGAAAAAACCCGCAAAGGTAATTTCAGTAATAGGCCCACGTTGACAACCAGCTAGAAAACTGCACGTCCTGGATTCAACTGGGGTTTCTGGCAAAGAAGCTGGGTGGGTTAGGGACAATTCAAACACACACACACACACACACACACACACACACACACACACACACACGGAAACACACACGGAAACACAACCAGACGACCACGTCAGCTATTAGTAGGAACGTTACAAGTGCACAGCTTGGAGAAGATGCTGCATTCGGCCAAGATAATGCAGGAAAGCGGGAACTGACGCTTACACCCTTCCCCCAGGGCGAAGGAAAGGCAACCCCTGAATTCTTAAAATAACTCTCGCTTCCTCTCGGCCGGCTGAGGCACGGGACTGCTCCTCTGCAGGCCAGGAGGCGCCGGGCTCAGCGGGAGGGTGCGCACCAGCCTTTGCCGCAGCCCCTCGACGTCACGTCCCCC
>LNAC01000500.1:1050127-1117499 GCA_002007465.1 Ailurus styani
GCAGGGGAGCGAGCCGCGAACAGCCCGGAGCGGCGGGAGAGGAACTGGCTGTCGCTGGGCTCGGCCGAGAGGTCCCAGCTACTTCCTGGTGCTCGGATTTGCATACTGCGCTGGGAGGGCGGGGAAGTGACCGTTTGGCCCCTGCCCAAGGTTCGGGTCTTTGGTGTGGCCGTCGCGCGAGCTTTGAAGACAGGGAAAGTTAGCCTCTCAGCGTGCCGCTCGGGGATGTGGAGCCGCTGGGGTCTAACATCCTCCTGTGACGGGGACAGAAGGATCTTCCAGGGACATCCTCTGGAGCCTGGACGTGGTAGCCTGGCGACGAAACCTCTCGCGTCTCCTTTGCTTCTTTTCCATCCTACTCCCCATTAAGTGTTAGGAAGTGGGGTGCCCCTGGCAGCAGAGGGGGCGCGCTCTGATCCCCCACATCTGGAGTTCTTAGGAAAGAGGATAAGTTGTGCCGAGTGGGTGTTCAGGGTCTCACTGGGTTCTTAATAATCAGTACAGCGTAAGTTACTTAAAGTTGTACACGGGAATGTTCAGCGTGTAGAGTTGGGGCAGAGGGTGACTATGGGTTGAATGGCTTGGCAAATTACTCAGTTCCTCAAAACTTCGATTTCCTCCCAGGAAAATGGAGATGAGGGTGCCTACCTCGAAGGGTCACTGGGAGGACGAAATGCCTTCTGTAAAGGGCTCTCACTCTGCCGAGCACACAGTGATGGTAGCTGCTGTCCATTCATTCCTGCGCTCTCTGCCTCCCCGCATGGAGCACAGTGCTTGGCACACAATAAGCTCATAATCAATGTCTGTTGAAAGTATGATTGCGTGGTCAAGCCCATGTTCCAACTCAGTAAATGCCACATAGAAATCCAAGAGTATAGTATTAGTTCCAGTCACAGTGCATGACCAGTTCTAAGCAAGATTCACTGGGATCCCAGCATTACACTACAGGGATTTACAGGGAAATCAACAGTGCCCTATAGGAGATTTCCTTTTTGGTTTTTGTTTTGTTTTGTTTTGTTTTGTTTTAATTTTTTTTTTTTAATCTTTTTTTAAAAGATTTTATTTAGGGCGCCTGGGTGGCTCAGTGGGTTAAAGCCTCTGCTTTCGGCTCAGGTCATGATCTCAGCGTCCTGGGATCGAGGCCCGCATCGGGCTCTCTGCTCGGCAGGGAGCCTGCTTCCTCCTCTCCCTGTCTCTCTGNTGTTTTGTTTTAATTTTTTTTAATCTTTTTTTAAAAGATTTTATTTATTTAACACAGAGAGAGAAATTACAACTAGGCAGAGAGGCAGGCAGAGAGAGGAGGAAGCAGGCTCCCCGCTGAGGGCCTCGATCCTAGGACCCTGAGATCATGACCTGAGCCAAAGGCAGAGGCTTTAACCCACTGAGCCACCCAGGTGCCTGTCCTTTTTGTATTAATAACAGCAAACACATAAGGCCTATCAGGTGCCAGATATTGCGCTAAGCACTTTAGATTGATTACCTTTCATTAATAGGTTCTCCTTTTTTCCTGTAATTCTTTCTTTATTTATTTTTAATCACCGTATAGGGGCGCCTGGGTGACTCAGTTAGTTGTCTGCCTTCAGCTGGGGTCTTATTTATTTATTATTTTTTTTTTAAGATTTTTTTTTTTTATGTATTTATTTGACAGAGAGAGAGATTACAAGTAGGCAAAGAGGCAGGCAGAGAGACAGGGAGAGGAGGAAGCAGGCTCCCTGCCGAGCAGAGAGCTCGATGCGGCCTCGATCCGAGGATGCTGAGATCATGACCTGAGCCGAAAGCAGAGGCTTTAACCCATTGAGCCACCCAGGCGCCCATCAGCTAGGGTCTTGATCCGAGGGTGCAACGGATCCTGGGATTGAGCCCAGCATAGGGCTCCCTGCTCAGCAGGGAGTCTGCTTCTCCCTCTCCCCTTTGCCCTTCCCCTCTGCTTGTGCGGTCCACGTACACTCTCTCTGTCTCAAATAATTAAATATCTTTTAAAAATTTTAAAAATTAAAAATCAAACTATAATTGACACACAATGTTACATTAATGGTAATTCAACAAGTCTATATGTTAATGCTATACTAACCACTAGTGTAGTTACCATCTGCTATCATACAACACTCTTACAATATCATTGACTATATTCCCTGTGCTCTACCTTTCATCCCCATGACTTATTCATTCTATAACTGGGAGCCTGTAATTCCCACACCCCGTCACCTCTTTTTCCCAGCCCCACCCCTATCTCCCCTGGCAACCATCAGTTTGTCCTCTATATTTAGTGGTCTGTTTCTGCTTTGTTCCTTCATTTGTTTTGTTTTTTCAGATTCCACATATAGGTGAAATCATATGATATTTGTCTTTCTCGGTCTGACTTACTTCACTTAGCACAATCCCCTGTAGATCCATCCATGTTGTCACAAATGACAAGATCTTATTCTATTTTTATGGCTGAATAATGTTCTATTGTGTGTGTGCACGCACACTATTTTTAATTTTTTAAGGAACCTCCATAGTGTTTTCCACGGTGGGTGCATCAATTTACATTCCCACCAACAGTGTATGAAGTTTCCTCTTTCTCCACATCCTCACCAACATTTGTTATTTCTTGCTTTTTTGATTTTAGCCATTCTGACAGGTGTGAGGCGCTGTCATTGGGGTTTTAATTTGTATTTTCCTGAAGATTAGTGATGTTGAGCATCTTTTCAGGTGTCTGCTGGCCATCTGTATGTCTTCTTTGGAAAAATATCTGTTCAGGTCCACTGCCCATCTTTTAATTGGATCATTTGGGTTTTGTTTTATTTATTTATTTATTTATTTATTGGTGTTGAGTTGTATAAGTTATTTATATATTTTGAATCAGACATATCATTTGCAAATACCCTCTTCTATTCAAGAAGTTGCCTTTTCATTTTGATGACAGTTTCCTTTGCTGTGCAGAAGCTTCTTATTTTGGTATAGTCCTAATAGCTTATTTTTGCTTTTGTTTCCCTTGCCTCAGGAGACATATCTGGAAAAATAGCTCTAGCTGATGTCCAAGAGTTTACTGCTTATGTTTTCTCATAGGAATTTTATGGTTTCAGGTCTTACATTTAGGTCTTTAATCCATTTTGAGTTTATTTTTGTGTGTGATGTAAGAAAGTTGACCAGTTTTATTCTTTTACATGTAGCTGTTTCTCTTTCCCAGTACGATTTATTGAAGAGACTGTTTTTTCCCCTCATTGTATATTCTTCTCTTCTTTATTGTAGATTAATTGACCATGTAAGTGTGGGTTATTAACAACATTCTTAGGAGGCTGGTTCTCCCTGAGGCTATAGGCATGGGCAAGTAGCCACTGTAACAGAATCCTGTACAGCAGTAGTTTATTACTGTTAACAGACTGCAAAGGTTTGCAAAGCACTGCCTCAGGCAAAAACAAGAAGTAGGATGGTTTATACCTGTGATGTTCACTAGTATGTAGCTACTTAGTTTGCTGCTGAAGAGGAGGGGGTGGGTTACCTATTGAAAGGTATTAAATGTGTGAATGAAATCTGTCACAGATCCTATGGAGTAATTCACTACCTGAGACACCATTTCCTGGACCTTTCTTCAGGATGACCTCTCAAATATATTGGCCCTAAATTAAAATAGCTACTATTACCAATGAGTCCTTGAGAGCCTAACAAAAGGGATGTGATTGGGACACGAGATGTTTGGTGCTGGTTCATCCATCTGGAGTGTCCTGTCAGTGGTTTTTCAGAAAATGTCTGACAGAACAAGGAACAAAGCATCATCAGGCAGAGCTGGGCTTACACTCAGCTCTATCACTTCTAACTTCTTACATACAAGCATCCTGCCTAAGTTCCTCTTGTTATTCTTATCAGGGTAGGGTGTGGGGGATCAATACTCATTCCCACTTCTCAGGTTGCATTCATATATCCTGAAAATTTCCCCACCTACCCTCCATATTTGTCTTTCTTAAGTCCCGTGAAAGTTCTAGGGGCACTTGGGTGGCTCAGATGGTTGGGCATCTGCCTTCAGCTCAAGTCATGATCTCAGGGTCCTGGGATCGAGTCCCAAATCAGGCTCCCTGCTCAGTGGGGAGTCTGCTTCTCCTTCTGTTGCTCTCCCTGCTTATGCTCTCTCGCTCTCTCTGTCAAATAAGTAAAGTATTAAAAAAAAATTCCCATGAAAGTTCCATGTCTTGGAAAAGTTTTATTTAAAGACCTCATTGGTATCTTTCTTTTCTAGACATCTAGAGCACCTGCAGTGTGCAACATTCATTGTAAACTAGACATAGGTCCTTTCCAACATGGTTTGCCTTTGTTTCACATGGTAACTTTCTCTCCTCAACTGCTAGTAAATAAGAAACCCCTCTCTGAAAGTCATTGATTCTTGTATTTGTCTTTCTCCGATCAGACTTTTCAAAAGTTCTATTAGGTACTTTAGGAAGTGTCTGGCTGGCTCAGACAGTAAAGCATACGACTATTGTTCTCAGGATTGTGAGTTCAAGCCACACATTGGGTGTAGAGATTACATAAAAACAAAATCTTGAAACAAAAATGTTCTGTTCGGTGCTTTAAAATACTTCATTAGTATTGGTTGGTTCAGTGATTGATGGACTGAGTTGTCTTAAGGGTATTATCAGTTGGGAATTGAGCACAGACAAACAGAGGCAGGTTGCAAATCAACAAAGATCCCTCTTGGCAGGGGAAGTGGGCTTTTGAAAATGGTAAGGAATATGACTGAGCAGGACAAGAGGAGGAAGTAGTGGAAATGGCACCAACTATGTATAGGCAATCCTTGTTCGTTCAAATTCCAGATCTGCAAATTCACCCACTCACCTCACGAAAACTTAAGTGTAACCCCAAAATCAGTGCTCACAGTGCTCTCACAGCCATGCGTGGACATGGGCACAGCAGTGAGAGTCTGCATCTCCTCACGCACACAGTCCCTGCAGAGGTCAAACAAGGCAATGCTCTGCCTTCTTGTTCAAGCTCTTGTAGATAAACCCGTGTCCTCTGGGGATTTGCTTAGTGCCAGGTTTTTTGCATTTTTGTCCTTTGTGTTGGTGATTTCACTGTTTAAAATGTCTCCTAAGGGTAGTGCTGAAATGCTCTGTATGCTCTGAGCACCAGAAGGCTGGGATGTATCTTATGGAGGAAAGGCATTTGTTAGATAAGCTTTATTTAGGCGTGAGTTATGATGCTGTTGGCTGTGAGTTCAATGTTAGTGAGTCAACAGTATACATTAAATAAGGTGTCTTTAAACAGAACCACACAAAATGAGGTCATTTATCCATCAATTGATGAACATGCTATGGCCAGAAGCTCTCAACAACTGAACCCTGTCTTCCTTTCAGCAACAGTGGTTCAATATTAGCTAATTCACTGTGTGGGGCAACTTTATAGACTGTGATTACCACAAATAATGAGAATTGACTGTGCATAAGACCATCCAAAGTCCACTGATAGGAAAATGAAATGCCTGACTTCAAGGAAATTTTCCTCCAACACCATCTTCATCTTCATATGCCTGATCATGGCACTTAAGGGCTGATGAGGACAACAGTCTCAGCCCATACCTTCATGCCATCCTACCCATCCTGCCATCTGACCTGCCACTCATCCCATTGCCACGGTGTGGACTGTCCCCATGCCCCTTTCACTTTTCTGGGAGCTGCCCTCCAGGGGTTCAGACTCCTCCCAACAACTCAGGGACTCTTACTGATTGTCTGCACAAGCCCCCTCCCTGGCTGGCTTTGCGGGAAGGAAAAGAGGGGAGGCTAAGACTCTCCAACTGACTCTCAAAAACATGGCCACAGACTGGGGCCCAAGTAGCAAATAATACAGAGCAGTGTTCCCTGACCCTGGTGGCAGGTGAGAATCATCCAGGCCCTACCCAGATAATTTAATCAAAGTTCGGGGATAGAGTGAGAGGGTCTCAATCATCAGAGCTCCCCAGTGCGATGGTGGCAATGAGTAGCAAAGATAGGGAACCACTGGGAAAAAGCCCCAGTCAACATTCTTGGAGAATATGGGGTATTTGTATATGCCAAACAGAGGGTTTCTACCCACCACCAGTGTACCTAATAAAATATATCAGAAGGCCTTTCATCTAACCCATGGGGACAAATGAATCAAAAAAGCTGTTTAAAGGGGGGAAATAAAAAAAGTGATGTAAATGTGCCTTAGATATTTGAACTTCAACCTAAAATTGCATTCACACTCATTCGCTCACTGCCAATCTCTCAGGTGATGGCAGGACTTTGCCCCTGAGCGTGAATCCCCAGCTTGGTGTTCTGTGTTGTCTTTCTTACCTAAACCACATCCATGAGCCTTCCTCTCTGATTTCCAGTTACAGCTTTGTAGAAGCAGAGGAAAGGCTCGCAAAGCCAACTCCCCCACAGTCTTTGATCTTCTAGAGCCGCTTCACCCCCACCTAAATAATTCCTAAATCAGCAGAATTATTCCTTTTGCCATTTTACCTGTGACTCTTTCCAAATATTCAGCTTAGTTTACATAGAAACAACTCTTTCACTCATTTTTCCAAGTTCCTATTTAATTAAACTGCCTATTTATCATATCAGGCACGCACTGACCTCAAAACAGCTGGAAAGGTTGCAGGGAGGAGAGAATTCACTCTGCTGGAGGGAGGCAAGCTTGAGTGCTAGCTCATCCAGAGTTCACTGGGAAGAGGGTGATTTCCAGGGGTTTCTGTCACAACTGCCGGTGAGGAACCAGGTTGTTTCATGTTAAAGCCTCCTACCAGTCTTCACAACAAATGGACTTTCTTTTCTACATTTGATAGATAAGAAGAGAGCCTCGAAAGAGGAAGGTGACCCACTCAACTTCACCTTGAAGTGGTACACACTGGATTTGAACCCCATTGTCTCCACCTGACACCCTAGCTCAAGCTTGAACCCTTGGCTTACAGTGCCTTCTGAAAGTCCTGGCTTCTCAGCCTGGAATACCACAGAATCAATGCAACTTGCCAGAAAGCACACCGGGATAAATCTGGGTGGAGTCCTTATCAATCTTTGGACGTTGTAAAGGAATAACCAAACTACCTGAACGAGCAATTATTTAAAAACTGAGCTAAATAATAATGGTAAGCATACCAATAACCTAATTGAGATTGGAATCTTATCAAATTTATAACAAAGTTGTGTGTCACTCAATGATACACAAGACTGGGATACATGGCAACTAGACCATGTTAGTAAACCATGTGCACAAAAAAGTCTCATGTGCTCAGATTGGGCGTCTGGGGCTCTCCTGGGGAATGTCCAGAAGGTAAGAGGAAGAATTGCTTGTGACTTCATTTCTGTTTTCCTTGGAGGGAGGAGGCTCCAATGCCACATTCCCCTCCTTCCAGACCTTCTGATCATCGGCAAGGGTGCCCAGCCCCTCCAATCAAGCTTGTGTCCTGACTCTGGGATCTGCCCTGTCCTCAGTTCTAATTCTAGAGAGGCCAAACTTCCTTTCTAGATGCTCTTATGGTATCAAGGAATTCATGTATTTAGCTTTTCATAACTTCAGACTTAAAGAAAAGTTCCAAAATGAGTACAAAGAATCACCATCTATCCTTCAGTCAGATTCTCCAAATGTTAACATTTAACCAGATTTGTGCTCTATCAGTCGGTAAGTTTTTCTGAACTGTTACTTGAAGGTAAGTTACTTGAAGGTAAGTTGCCCTTTTATTCCTAAATCCTTTGGTGGGTATTTCCTGAAAACATTCTCTTATCAGGAAACTCACATTGATACAACACCATTAATTAATCTATAGACCATTCGAATCTCAGCAGTTGTCCCGCAAATATACTTCATAGCAAAAGAACATCCCAGATCATGCTTTGTGTTGGATTTATGTGGTATTTCCTCATAATTAGGTTCAGGCTATGCATTTCTGGCAGAAACATCCCTCAAATGAAGTGTTACTGAATTCTTGTCAATGCAGCTATCAGGAGGCACAGAGGGTTCATTTCTGTCCTCGCCAGTGAGGTGAAGTTTGGTCACCTAGTTAAGGTGGTATCTGCCTAGTTTTTCCACTCTACACTATTTTCCCCTTTATAATTAGTCAGTATCTTGTAGGGAGATACCTTGATAATTGTATAAGTTTCCTATTCTTAATCAAACCTTTACTCATTAGCTTAGCATCTTCCATTGACAATTCTTGCCTGAGTCACTAATTATTGTGATGGTTGCCAAATGATGTATCTTATGACTTTTGAACAGAACGAAACTTCTGGAATTGGCCTGTGTCAGTCAAAGGAGGTAGAGAGCTTTGAAAAAATAAGTAGCAAGGATCAAACAAAGAAAGCATAAAAACCACTTAATTTTCAGAGCAGCCTCATGAGGTAGTTAATTAATTAATTAATTAATTTTTTAGTAATCTCTACACTCAGTGTGGGGCTTGAACTCACAACCCTGAGATCAAGAGTCACATGCTCTACTGACTGAGCCAGCCAAGGCATCCCATGATGTAGTTGAATCAGAAAGGTTTCTTAGGATGTTATTGCATTAAGACTGACAGTTTGGATAAAGGTGGTGGTAGGAGGACCGATGGTAAGGGGTCACGTGGCGCCTAGAACATCATGCAGGAAGAGGTGGGCTTTGAGGGAAATGAGAGTCTAGAAGCAGGGCTGGAGCCAGGGGAAAGTGCTGGGTAGGAAAAGGCTGCTGAAAGAGACTCCCTCTCCCCCACCCCCTGACCCAGGGCAAACTTGGCCTGTTGCTTTGGAGGTCCAGGGGTGCAATGTACAGATACCGAGCTTGAAAGCTTTGTTGTATAATTTACTTTCCTCTGGAAGATGAAGCTCCCCTAATCACCTTTATTGTTCACAGCAACAAACAAGCCATTAACAAAGGGGGCAGGGGTAGGGGTGCTGGTCTTAAAGGGCAAGCAGAGCCCGGCAAGCCCTCTGTCAGAAACTGGGTAGCATCTGGCTCATTTGGGTTGGGCCATGGATACAGACGAGGTGTGGCAGTCAATGTTCAGCTGCGGTGCTTCTAGGCCCTCCCAATGTTTCTACACCATCTTTTTTTTTTTTTTAAGATTTTATTTATCTATTTGACACAGAGAGAGAGAGAGAGAGAGAGAGAGATCACAAGTAGGCAGAGAGGCAGGCAGAGAGAGAGAGAGGAGGAAGCAGGCTCTCAGCCGAGCAGAGAGCCTGATGCGGGCCTCGATCCCAGGACCCTGAGATCATGACCTGAGCCAAAGGCAGAGGCTTTAACCCACTGAGCCACCCAGGCGCCCTACACCATCTTCTTTTTAAGGTCTTCTCATCCAGAAAGAAAAGGCTACCTGAGTCAGTTGGGTACCACCATGACGTGAGTGTGTCTGGAGGAGGGCTTGCCTAGTTGCCTGGATTCTGGCCCCACAGCTGTGGGTAAAGGCTTTGGTCCAGGCCTAGGACCTGAGTGTTCTTCCTTCCTGGAGACAGGCTCTGCTCATTCCATCCCTTCTTCCTTTGTCTCTTCTCTACATTCCAGAGACGCAGCTTCTATCCCCATAGTGGGCTCCGCCATCCTCCCTGCCTGAAAACCGGCCATCCTCATAGCAACAACTTCACCCAGGGCCTCCTCCTGCCCCAGGACCTCCATCTGTAAGAGAATTGCTTGTATACATGCATATGGATGAGTAAAATGGTAAGCTTAAAAAAAAAAAAAATCAAGCTTGTGTTATCAGCAAAAAAAAAAAAAAAGTGACTTTAGCACAAATGCTTCTTAATAAAGAGAATTAATAAAGAAAAAAGAAAAATCATGGAACACTCTCAGGTTACAAAAAATTTTCATAAAATATTGTTTATGCATAAATTACCACAAAGCAAAATTTCTTAAACTGTTCATCAAATATTAATAGGTGTTACATGGAGAAAGTTGTCATGATTAAATTATTTGGGGGATCTTGAGATGAACCCAGCCTCACAGGCTTCAAGTAGCACAGTTGATGTTGCTGTGGGTCTTTAGGAAGGGGCCTAAGTGTGCGTGTGTCCCAACTCATGGGCCCAGGGGATGTGTGTGCTGAGAAGTGCACTTGGGACCAGCTGTCAGAGAGAACACAGCTGCTCATGATCATAGCGAGCCCTCACTGCCTCCTGGTGTGAGCAGCGCGATGTGTCTGAGGCAGGACCCTGGGACTATGCTGCTGCCTTGCCAGTTATCATGGACATGACAGCAAAATAGTTTAAATCGTGAGCATGAACAACATGCCCGTGAATGTTTGCACTCCTTTCCTAGTATGAAAAGAAACCCAGCCTTCTTCCCAGAGCTCTATGTCACTCTGTGTTGACAGAATTGTCCCTCAGAAGCTCTCATGATGAGCTGGTGCCCCTGGGTCTAGCTACTGCTATCACCTTTCATTCATCCCCCTGCCCTTTCAGTCCCCTCTTGTTTCTGTTCACCAAGTACTTGTCATGGACCAGAAAGAAAACATATGCTGAATACAATTCTCCCCAAAGAGCTGTCGTGTGAAGATGTAGCCAGATGAAGATGTTTGTGTCAAATTGATAATGATTTTATATTCTGGTTACATTCTCTATCTGCACTGACCAATGTTGTGTCATTTTTATGGAGGTTATGGGTGTAGTTTTGTTTTTGTTTTTTTTTTTTTTTTTAAAGATTTTATTTATTTATTTGACACAGAGAGCGAGATTACAAGTAGGCAGAGAGGCAGGCAGAGAGAGAGGAGAGAGGAGGAAGCAGGATCCCTGCCGAGCAGAGAGCCCGATGTGGGCCTCGATCCCAGGACCCTGGGATCATGACCTGAGCCGAAGGCAGCGGCTTTAACCCACTGAGCCACCCAGGCGCCCGGTTATGGGTGTAGTTTGATGACCACCTTGGATGTTGTCTCTCAGCCTGTCCTTCCTTTGAATGAATTTAGCTCCAAAGGCTACTTCTGTTTTTTGCCCTGATAGGAGGCCTCAGATGAGTCCTCCCAGTTCTCTGGAGAGCCAGTCTCATAACATGACTTGGTTATTACCACTGCTGTGAGAAGGGAAGTGTTTCAGAGGACTCTGTGGATTCTAACTATGTGGAAAGAGGTGTTAGTGTGCTTTATTTTTTATTTGTTTGGGTTTTTTTAATGATTTTATTTATTTATTTGACACAGAGAGAGAGCAAGAGCATGAGTTGGGTGAGGACAGAGGGAGAGGCAGAAGCAGGCTCCCCACTGAGCAGGGAGTTCAACATGGAGCTTGATCCAGGGACTCCGAGATCATGACCTGAGCTAAACACAGACACTTAACCAACTGAGCCACCCAGGCACCACTATTGGTGTGCTTTAATATGAACCTCATTGACTTGTCTTCACATAACAGTACAGACCAACAAGCTAGTGATAGTTGAAGTGTTATGGGAGACCTCCATGGCTTCACTGAGGTTGTTACTTGACTCCACCTCCAGACATGTCCACAAAATGCAGAGGATTCCTACAGGTCCCTCAGGAAAATCTCAACCTTCTAAAGGTAGAATTCATTCCAGGGTGGGTTTATGATTTTCTCTGACATTGGGTGTGGCTTTTTGTTGATCTAAATAGTTTATGTGTGTCTGTTCCTCTCAAGTCCTGTTTATTTTGATTCGCTATTGTTAAGCTCTAAGAATACCACTATCTTAAAAATACACTGTCCTATGAAGTATAATATTTGGTTCTTGCTTGAGGTTTCCTCAGATCTTATTATAGATAAGATTCAAAGTTATAAGAGAAAAAATTTCACATTAATTTAGGATTTAAGAGTATATGTGTGTTACTACCCAATGGGAGAGTTTTGATTAAAAGATATGATTATGAGCCTAAATTGCTCATTTACATGACCCAAGGATATCAGAAGAGGTCCTTTGTGATTACCAGGTAGACTATACTTAATGTGATTCGGCTTGAGCATCTATAAAGTGAGTCATGTCTAGCTCATCCAGATCCTGTGAAGGCTGACAGATGACTTGATTTTCCTAGTCTCTGCATAAAGGGATGGTATGAGAGAAAGAGGTGGAAAGGAAGAACAGAAGCCCAACTAATACTTTAAGTACATGAGGTATTGAGAATCTTTTTATGTTGCTTAGTTCACACTGACATACAACTTTATGTCTTTTTTTTCACATGTTTCCCTTTCCCTCCATCTTCACCTGGCCAATTTATATCCATCTTTCAAGGACCAGTTCAAAACCACCTCATCAAAAATTCCTTGAAGCTTCTTTAGATTCATTGCATCTCTTGAGCCCTTAGAATCCTATGAGAAGTCACCTCTAGCTCTGTTGACACTTGTTACTTTATACCTTTCTTCTAATATTGTTATTTATCTACATGGAACTCTTACACCAGAAGGTGAGATCCCGATGGAGGGTCCAGGCCTGTTTCTTCTGTTCTGATTTCGTGTGGTGTTACTCTTAGCACTGAGCATAGTGCATAGAAGCAGCAGGTCCTGAGAGTGAGTTTACCATAAAGAGTTAATTTGGCAGGAGAGGCTACTGCTACTCTGTTGGAACCCAGAGAAGCACTATTTTGCTTTGGTTCATAGGGAACACCAGCTAGTAGTTGTTGTTCTGGGTTGAATTGTGTCTTCCAAAAGATGTTGAAGTCCTTATCTCCAGTGCCCGTGGGTGTGACATTATTTGGAAACAGGATCTTTGCGGATAATCAAGTTAAGAGAGGTCACTAGGGTGGGTCCCAATTCAATATGACTCTGTCCTTATTTAAAAAAAGGGAAAATGAGAGCCCAGATAGCCACGCCTGCACACAGGGGGAATGCCATATAAAGATGAAGCCAAGGATTGCCAGATGTTGCCAGGAAACCAGCAGAAGCTAGGAGAGAGGCATCATGCAGACCTTTCCTCACAGCCTCAGAAGGAATCAGGCCTGCCAACTCCTTGATCTTGGACTTCAGCCTCCAGAACTGTGAGCCAGCAGATTTCTGTTGTTTAAGTCACTAGTTTGTGGACTTTGTTACAGCAGCCCTAGCAAAAGTATGTAGTTCTTGAGTCACTACCCTGCTTCAGGAGCTGGGCAAGTCACAGACATCGTGTATGTAGTTTTCACAGCAAAGTTTGAGAGCTGTTTTCTCTGTCTTCCATGTGATGAGAACGATGTCACAGAGGAGTTACAGGCCATTTTCCAAGATCACGAGGATCATTCACTCATACCTTGTGGATAATAGAAGCAAAATTTGACTTTAGGTTTAATTAGCCAAGCCTCTGGCCTTCGCACTGCACCCTACTGCCTTTTCCCATCTCCTCCCTTCCTAGATTCTTCTGTAGCTTACTGTGAAGATTTGACCATCTGGTAGCAATGAGCATCTATATAGCACTCACTGCACTTAGCGAAAGCACACATATTTAGGACCTCTGTATTCACAATGTGGGAACTGCAGACATATTCAGGCTCAGCCCTAATATTTGTGGGACCATTTGTGAGTGGCCTAAATACGTGTCTAATATGTCTAGTCTTTATAAATCCAGTGCTGGATAAAATGTGATCTATCCTCTTACCTTGAAAAATAAACCTTCGTATTAGGATACTTCACAGAAACAGAATCAATATATAATATGAGAGCAGAAGAGAGGAATTTATTTTAGGGAATCAGCCCATGCAGTTATGGAAGATAGCAAGTCCCAAATCTGCAGGGCTGACCAGCAGGCTGGAGACCAGGAAGGAGTTGGTATTGCAGCTCAAGTTCAAAGGCAGTGTAGGAGCAGAATTCCTCCTTTCTCAGGGGACCACCATCTTTGCCATTAAGGACTTCAGCTGCTTGGATGAGGCCCACCCATAACATGAAGGGTAATCTGCTTTACTCAAAATCCACTGATTGAAATTTTTATCTCATCTTAAAAATGCCCTCACAGCAACATCTACAGTGGTGTCGATCAGATATCTGGGTACATGGCCTAGCCAAGCTGACACATGAAACTAACCATCACAGCCTTCAGAAGGACTTAGGAGGTTAGAATTCTCAGACCCCTAGAAGGCATGCATCAGAGTGTGGCAGTACCAGGGCTGGCTGAAGGCCCTCCCTGTGCGCCCCACCCCTGCTCCTCTCCCCTCCACCCCTCACTCTGAGCAGCATTACATGCATGCAGGAGTACGGTCTTTCTCACCCACACATCCACATGCCATCTACATCTCTGCAGACAGTAGTCTCTTGGCCACGTCTCCTCATAGGGCAGTGAATGCTACCATGCTCTGTTCCCTGGGGAAGGAGACATGAGCAGAGATTCTGTGGTTTGTGGTACTTGGAACATGGGTTGGGAGGGGGCACAGGCTCCAGGAGGGCACGAACTCACAGACTCCTCTTGGGAGGGACATGGTATGCCAGGGGCAGGGCCTCTACCACGTGGGGCATCAGGCCGGGCTCTTATTGCCCAGCTCTAAGAAACAGGCATAGTCATGCATTCCAGGTTTCTTCTGCTGGGTATGAGGACCTGTGATTCAGAAAGGTTCCATGATATGCCTTAGGGATCCAACTCATCCAATGCATGGCCAGCAATGCTACCTGCATATCCTAATTCCCAACGAGTACAACCTCCATTACTCCAGTCAGCATTCCACTCTCGACACTGGACTTAGTTTCATCCCAAATGGATTGCTTGGGAGATCCCCATAAGCTGCCCTCAGGTGTGTGTTACGAAACTATCTTATAGTTAAATGTATATCAAAGGAGAATCTTTCTTTTTAAAGATTTTATTTATGTATTTGAGAAAGAGAGAACACAAGCAGGCAGAGGGGCAGAGGGTGAGGAAGAAACAGACTCCCTGCTGCGCAGGGAACCTGATGCAGGACTTGATCCTAGAACCCTGAAATCATGACCTGAGCCAAAGGCAGACACTCACCAACTGAGCCACCCAGGCGCCCCAAGGGAGAGTCTATCTAATATTCTTATGACCGCTGCTCTTGAATAAATATTGGGTTTGACCATATGAAACTGCCATTTTTGCAGATCCAAACATGGTTGAATATTGGCAATTTTACATGGTTCAACATATTATAAAAGTATTAATATCTTTATTAATTCTTAATGTCTTAATATCCTTAATGCCTTTATTACAAATATAGACTAGTCTTTCAGTAAACTCCACAGAGATAAAACGAAAAACAAAAACAAAATCTTGATATAATCAAAGACTGGAATTATCACCTAACTTCTCCGGGAGCTTAGTGAATGCAAAAATAACTTTGAACCAATAGCAATGGGGTCAGGCACACAGAAACACAGCTTCTTCCTTAAATTATCCTCTCTTTATTCTGGTCTTTGTGGTTTTTGGAAGGTGGACAGATGGATTCTTTTTTAAGTGGTTGGAATGCTTGAGCTGGAAAGAAGCAAGGAGTAAGCTAATAGTCATGATAATACTGGGGTAAAAGAAACATAATAATAATATTTTACAAATTATTTTAGAATGCATTGTTTCACTCAACCTAAAAACAGAGAGAGGCTAACCGTAAGAGACTCTTAACTACAAGGAACAAACTGAGGTTTGCTAGAAGGGGGCGAGTGTAGATGGGGGATGGGGTAATGGGATGATGGGCATTAAGGAGGGCATTTGATGTAATGAGCATTGGGTGTTATATGCAACTGATGAATCACTAAATTCTACCTCTGAAACTAATAATATACTATATGTTAACTAACTTGAATTAAAAAAAAAGTCTTTCAGGTACAGAGGGTAGATGTGATTTCTACCTCTGCTTTCAACAACAGGGAAAGTAAGTAACAATGACTGAGTTCAAGGTGCATTGCATGTATTATATCATTTAACCCTCAAAATCACCCTGGCTACTCTGACCCTTATTCTACAAATGAAGGAAGTGTGACACAGAAAAATTAGAGTCTTCCTCCAAGTCATGTAACTCGTGAATGGGAGACTGGGACTCAACTCATGTCTTCTGAACCAGACCAGGGAATGCACCTCATGTGCATTCCATTGCTCTCCATGATCCACGGTCTCCATGCTCTCCATGGTCTTTAGTGATGACCCACCTTACCCGTCCATTCCCTGCCTCAAATGCAGATGGACATCATAACATCCCAAGTCGTGTTCAACTGGTACATCCAGGAGGACCCTGCGTTTTCTTCAGTTGAGGACAGTGTCTTCCACACCTTTCTCTCCCTGTGCCTAGTGCAATGTCAGATATGTGGAGCTGCTCAATGAACATTTCTTAGATATGAGTTTTCCATTGTATTAAGAATTAATTTTATAAACAAAATAATTTTATGTTTTTGTGTATCAATAAAGCTTAGGTTCTCTGGGATTTAAGCCAGTGATAAAAATAACCTGTCTTTGGGTGCCTGGGTGGTTCAGTTGGTTAAGGGTCTGCCTTTGGCTCAGGTCATGTTCCCGGGGTCCTGGGATTGAATCCCACATCAGGCTCCTTGCTCAGTGGGGAGTCTGGTTCTCCCTCTCCCTCTGTCCCCAACCTCCTGCTCCTGTACACACTGTCTCTCTCATAAATAAATTTAAAAATCTTAAAAAAAAAATAACCTTTCTTTGAGAGAAAGAACATTGTGTAGGAATCACAAGATCTCTGTTTCAGCTCTGGCTTCACCATTCATTAGCTATGAAACCTTGGTTTCCTCCGTTAAGCTTGGAGGCTGGTCTGCATAGCATCTGTAGGAACTTCCAGGTTTCAGCGTCTATCCTCCTGACAGTAAGACATGGTTGGAGGACTTCTCTTGCCTGTTCAGGGCATTTTTCCTGAGAAGATAATTCCCGGGGACCTACAGCAATTATGTGAGCAGCACAAAGCACCATTTTTGCCTAGGCCAATCGAAAGCAGCTTTTTGCTTCAATAAGGAAAATCATTTGAGGGGCGTCTGCATGCAAAAGAGGTGGTAAGAAGATTGCTTGTATTAAGGAGATTGAACCCATTTCATCAACTATTATGAATTCTTATAAACTAGTCCAACTAGATGCTTCTGTTAAATGGAAACAAAGAAAACCTTGTGGGACAACTGGAAAATTAGTCTGCATCTTCTCAAGTTCCTTTACATGTGAATGTTTCTGTGATCTGAACTTGAAAGTTTAGAACACTGCTCAAGTACACGGTTGACTAGGGCATATTCCCCGAGAGAACACATATGGCCTCGAGAGATCATGCTTAATGTTGACTTATTCCTCTGCCAGTATGCCTGGCTTTCAGCCCTGAAAGAAGGGGGCTCCAAAGAAACGGGCTCAGGAAATGACTGAGAACAAATCAAGCTAGAGCCCTCAAATATGTTAGGCTAACAGACTGATGGGGGGAAAATTCAATTTCAGGACAATTTATTAAATGAGGTTGAAGAGACAGTGATTGTATATCTGTGCGCATTTGTATATGGACTGTATTATAACATACGTGTGGTGTAAGACTGGAGACAGGAATAAGAAATACTCCACAACCCCTCATTCCCTACCCGAACCCCCCAACACCAAGAAGTGGGAAATTCAAAGATGTGATGAGATTTCTGAAAATTGGATTGTTTCCAGGTTTCTTTCTTTCTTTCTTTCTTTCTTTCTTTCTTTCTTTCTTTCTTTCTTTCTTTCTTTCTTTCTTTCTTTCTCCCTCTCTCTCTCTCTCTCTCNTTTGTTTATTTGAGAGAGAGAGAGAGGGAGAAGCAGGCTCCTCAATGAGCAGGGAGCCTGATGTGGTGCTTGATCCCGGGACCCTGAGATCATGACCTGAGCCAAAGGCAAATGGTTAACTGACTGAGCTACCCAGATGCCCCTGTTTCCAGCCTTTGGATCAGTGTATACATCTTGCTCCCCTCGCATTGCGGTAACCAGGAACAGTGGCCCAGCTCACATAAGCGAGGTTGAGTCAGTTAAATGAACTAACTATAGGATTAGTGATGGCATGGATGTGCAAGTCCTAACTATTATTCACTCTTGCTACATGTGATTATTCTGCATTTGCCACACACATCCTCTCCAGCATCTCTTAGATGCCACCTATTTTTCACATATACTTCATTTGTATAAAACCATGATCTGTCTCAGGAAATACCGCCATTCTTACAGGCCGAAATCACCTATATACGCTGATGACACCACCTATTTTCTCTCCCCAATAAAAATCTGTCAAATTTTTTGCTATTTTCCCCTTGAATGTTATAGTAAAGAGTCAGAGAGCCAGGAAGGATTGGGAAAGGGAATCAGGTCGCTGCCTACCAATGGCCAGCCGTGTGCAGGGGGCTTCACGTGCTCATTTTTGTATCATCTCACCATAGGAAAACTGAGAGGCAGGAAAGAGAAAATCCTTGTCTAGTATAAAACTAGTAAATTGGTGGTTCCGGGACAGAACACAGGTTTTCTGACTCCAGAGCTTGCTGGTCATTCTATGAGCCACGATTGCTTTGTTTTCTTTTTGTGCTAAGCAGGATACATGCCGGATGTTGTTTTATTTACTTCTCAAAACAATGATTTGCTGTTGACATTGTTAATCCCTAGGTGGCAGAGGAGGAAAGTAAGGCTCAGAGAAGCTAAGTAACTTGTTCACTATCACACAGTCAGTAAATGGCAGAAAGAATAATTATCAAAGTCGTGTAGTACTTATGTATAAGTATGTTAATATCTATAGTTAAATGTTTAATGACGCTCAACTAATTGCATATTTATTTTTTGGGTTAGATTGATGATTATAACTTTTAAATATGAAATAAAATGCTTAAGATATCTGAGGACATTTGTAAAAACCAAATACAATTCAATTCGTTAATGTTTATTGAGGGTCATTCTTGCTAAGGAAACTCTGAAGTTTATTCTTTAAGTAAAACCTAAATAATAACTTATTAATTTCTTAATTGTTCATCCTGTTTATATATATTAGCTGACTTTTGTTCTATTCTGGTGAATCCTCAACCATTTTCATTGGTGGCCCATGATCTACTGTCTACTTGATCTGAGGATTCTGTTACCATTCCATTGACAAGAAATGTAAAATCATTTCAAAGTAGATGTGGGAACTCCGTAGAAAATAGCATGTTGCCCAAACAAAATTATATCTCCTTTAGCCTTTTAGAGAAGTCCCTTATTTCCCAGTAAAAGCCCCCCCACAAAAAAAGGTAGCCAATACCGAGCACATGACAAGGCAGGAGTAGAAGTAAGGGTAGAAAAAAGTACAAATAAATAAACATCACGAGAAAGGGGATTTGTGCTCTAAAAGAAAATTCTATTTTGCAGAGATGTTATCAAATACAATAGTCCTTCCAGAGTATCTTTACAATTCTTTCTTTTTGTACATAATTGCAACTATCATTATAACATGTTTTAGTATTTGGTTAAATTTGGGTTGCCTTTGTGTCTCGTGCAGAGCCAGGAAAAAAAAAATAAGGAAAGAAAAGAAAAGAAAAAAAGAAAAACTTAGAAGCATTGGAAAAACTGCCTGGTGCCTACAGGATGTCCTGTTAACATTTATCTGGTTAGACAGACCCATGACTCACTATAAAATTTGACACATCGGAAATGGTTTTATTGTGCAGAGTACTTTTCTCCTCATAAATATTAACACATAGATTTGAGGATAACGAAGTATATTTGTCTTAATATAAAATTATCTACTCTAATTCTTTTACAAATGAAAGAAATTGAACCTCAGACATACAGTGATGAGAACCCGAAATGTATAAATAGCATGAAGTCCAGCCTTCTCTCTGAACTCTCAAAAGCTCTCATAGTTCTACATCTGTGAACGGTTGATAGTAAATGGTCTGAGGAAGATATCTCTCGATGGAATCTCTGTGTTTTACCATTGCATTTAAAAGCATTTTATTTTTTAAAAGATAATAATTAAATAAAATTAAAAATTTTTAAAGATTTTATTTATTAATGTATTTGAGAGAGAGAAAGGGGGTGGGGAGGAGCAGAGGAAGAGAGACAAACAGATTCCGTGTTAAGCCTGGAGCCCATGACCCTGAGATCATGACTTGAGCAGAAATCAAGAGTGAGATGCTTAACTGACTCAGTCACCCAGGCACCCCAAAATAAAATTTTAAATTAAAAAATTCAATTCCATAATATTTTAAAAAAGCAAAACACAATGAAGACACACAAAGGTGTCTTCTTCTTCCTCTTGTTTTAAATGCAGTTATTTACACCATCTTACTTAGGTGGCCTAAAATGTCTCCTCTGCACAAAAACTTCTTGACTACATTACCTGAAATGATCTTTCTCCTCTCAGTATATATTAATTGCCAAATAACACTATTAAAAAAAAATTTAACAAAGAGAGAAACTTTCCCTTAGTCCCATCATTGGAAATATAAAATGATAACATGTAGCTCTAGTTTCTTCCACTTTCATCTGTATTCAGATAGTTGCCGAGTGCATGGGTGTGTGTTGGGTGTGCATGTGTGTGTAAGAATATGTGTGTCTGTAGAGTATATATTTAGGTGTGTGTGTATGGGCATGCTATTTGTATGTGTATAAGGGTGTGTGTATGCGGGAGAATGTGTGTGTATAGGGTTATGCATGTACATAGATGAGTGTGCAAGGTGTGAGTATGTATAAAGACCTTTGTGTGTGTAGGATGTCTGTGCTTGGGGTATGTGGGTAAGGATGTGCATGTAGGAGTGTGTTGTAAGGATATCTGTGTATGTTTATGCAGGAATGTGAGTCTGGAGGGATGTGTGTGTGTACGGTGTGTTATGTTGCAAGTGTATACGTTTGTGTGCATGCAGATACAGGTGTGTGTGTGTGTGTGTGTGTGTGTGTGTGTGTGTGTGTGTGTGTGCAGCATCATGACTGGGGAAGAAATTTTGAAATGTGGGTCCACCATGGGGAGGCACTGAGGGAAGTTCGGAAAATAAAGAATATGGGATGGTTGAGGTCTGATTACACTGTCTTGAATACTAAGGCAAGGAGTTGTGACTTCCTTTAATGGACAGTAGAGAGTCACTGACCATAGCTAGGAAGGCAGGGAGGGGATGACATAAAGCAGCTTTAGGAATTACTGCAGTCCTGCTCCTTCTTGTGGGTTGAGGGGCTGGAATTTGGTGGTGGGGTTGGGAAGCTCGGTGAAGGAAGGTGGACATTACTCATCCATATCTGAGTGGTCACATCATGGGGGGCCAGGGGCTCGGTTATGTCTCAGCCAGAATTCAAGCTTGGGAATCTTTGAACTCGCTAAACTTCAGTCACTGATTTCTTAACTGGGAAGACTACAGTGTCAATGAGACTCAACTTGTAGAGGATTTGGAGTAGTTTGGCTCATGGGAAATTCTCAATAGATGGTTTCAAAAGAGAAGGAGAAGAGGTAGAAGAGGAAGAAGAAATTTCAAGGAAATGCAAGGAATGCTTTATTTTGCTATCGAAAGAGGAACAATTCTGTTTTCGACCTTTCAAACTCATTCTGCTGTGTCTAATTCAGAGTCCAGGGATGAATGGTTCCAGACGGCAGGGAGGAAAACTTACAACATAGCTCAGATAGGAAGTGCTGACAAAGGGTTGGAGAACGATGCTAGCGGGGAGTTGAGTGCCCTTTCATTCATGCAGGAAGGTGCACCCTGGCCATCCCAGGGGAGTGCATCCCCCCAACTACTTCTTACTGTGGTGGCAGGGGAGATGTGACTCACAGGGGATTTAGGAGGAACTGCAAATGCATCTTCAGGAGGAAGAGCTGGTTCTGAAGACTGGATGTCCCTCCAGCGTGCGAAAAAGGATAAAAGAAAAGGGTGATGGTTTGTGTAATCTACCAAATCAATATAAAGACATGGGAGGGCTTATCTAAAGAAAATGAGTTGAAGTTCCCCTATTTTTTTTAAAGATTTTATTTATTTATTTGACACAGAGAGAGATCACAAGTAGGCAGAGAGGCAGGCAGAGGGAGAGGAGGAAGCAGGCTCCCTGCTGAACAGAGAACCCGATGTGGGGCTCAATCCCAGGACCCTGAGATCATGACCTGAGCAGAAGGCAGAGGCTTAACCCATTGAGCCACCCAGGCACCCCAAAGTTCCCCTAATTTTTGACTGACATTCTTCTACACCAATTACTTAATCCATCATCCTATAGATCTACTGATAGAAATAATTAAACTTGCCATTCATTTCTCTTTTTCTACTACCTTTTTTCTCGATTCTTCTCTTGGGCTAAGAAGTACTGTTGTGGAGGATTTCGCACATCTTATCTCTTTTCAATCCTCACATCTGTTGGACACTATTTTAGTTAAGCATTTTCCATGTGCGAGGAGCCCTACTCAGAGTGGCGATGATCCCATTTTACAGCAGTGGAAACTGACTCTCAGCAAGGTCAAGAGTCTTGCCCCAAATGGCCCAGCTGGAAGGTGGGGGAGTCCGGCTCTGCTGCCTCAGCCCTAACACTGCACACTTGTCCTCCCCAGGGTCGTTCAATGGAGCCTGACACTGGGAAGCTTTGTGAAAATCCCTTGGAACAAACACACATTACTGTTGACCAGAGGAAAATCAGATAGCACACTAGTGATGTCCAGAATGAAACACACGTGGGTGTGGGGACCACTCCAGACAATCAACCCCTGTGGCCCCCTTTATTTCCCATCCTCTGCACCAAATGCTGCCTGGTTAGAAAACTAAAACCCAAGTGGGAGGGAATATCCTCTGGTCTTTTTCAAGCATCGTGCCACATGAAGGAAAAAAGAGACTGGGAAAGAAAAGGAACAAACAATGTGGTCAACCAGAAAATCAAGCTTTAAATTCATTGTAAGATGAAATTACTTTTTTTCCTAAAAATCACATTCTGGTTGACTTTGAGGTTGCTGGCTCGTTTCAGATTAATGAATATTAATTTGTGAAAAAAGTAAGAAGGACATAAGTAGAGAAGAAATCTATTTCTCTTCTAATCCAGTTTAGATGTTAAGAAAAAAAGCAGATTTTTAAAGAAGATTTTATTTATTTATTTGACAGAGTGAGAGAGAGCACAACCAGGGGGAGCTTCAGGCAGAGGGAGAGGGAGAAACAGGCTGTCTGCTGAGCAAGGAGCCCCACTTGGGGCTCAATCCCAGGAACCTGGGATCGTAACCTGAGCCAAAGGCAGCCGCTTAACAGACTGAGCCACCCAGGCACCCCCCAAAAAGTGGATCTTTTGCCTAAATGTAGAATTGATGATACTGTAAAACAAAGAATGGAATTTTTGAGAAATAGAAATGTCTTGATACTGTTTTTGCTTAGCTTGAGTGTCAATCTTTAAAAAATGACTTTTTAACAAATTAGCAAATTCTAAAAGGACATTTTTTTCAGGATGTTACAAGTAAAATTAAAATTAAAAATTGAATATAACTGCATTTCAGATACTATGGAGAATAGAGCCCCTACAAACCTATGGGAAGGGCCTACAAGGAAAGGTCATTAACTGAGGGCAGATGTGGACCATTGCAATTTAGACAGTCTTTCCACTAAAGAAGGGGAATTATGATTTTTTAAAAATCTTCATTACTGTTTGTTTTGTTTAAGCTTGACTTCTCTAGATGTAGAACATATAGACCTTTGCCAAGTTGCATGCTGATTTTCCTGGTAAATTAACAACTATAGGGTAAATTGTATACCCTCCCCAACAAATTCATATGCTGAAGCCCAAGCCCTTAGTACCTCAGAACTTGACTGTATTTGGCGGTAGGGTCTTTAAAGAGGTATTTAAGTTAAAATGAAGTCATGTGGGTGGGCCTTCACCTGATTTATAAGAGGAGATTAGGACACAGACATGCAGAGAGGGAAGACCATGTGAGGACACAGGAGAATGCGGCCATCTTCAAGCCAAGGAGAGAGGTCTTGGGAGAAACCAACCCTGCCAAAACCTTGATCTCAGACTTTCAGCCCCTGCAACTGTGAGAAAATAAATTGCTGTTGTGTAAACCACCCAGTCTGTTGTATTTTGTTATGGTAGCCCAAACAGATTAATATGCCAACCAACCAATAAACAAACGAAAACCAGGAAAGAACCAAATTCTCAGGGTCCCATACCTGTTGGCAGCATCCATCCTATCACATCCTTCTTCAAAGACAGAATCGCAGGTTAGATAGGTGTGGATAGAGAAACAATTTATAAATAGTGTGTGTGTGCGTGTGTGTGCGTGCACACGCACACGTATGTACACATGCATGCAGGTACCTAGGAATGCTTCCTATTCTGCTCACCAAGAAAGCCTGGGAGCAGCAACATCCCCATAAAAATGAACACATCCGGTGCCGAGATTTGACTTCTAAATACCGTTATCCTCTGAAAAGATATGGAACTCCTCGGAGAAATGGTCCGCTTCTGGGCTGGGGCAAGGAAAGTACAAGATGAGGCTGGAACATCTTGTTAAGAAAACAAGACGGGAAGTACTTTAAACAATTATAGAGGCATGGCAAATGGATATTGAGACCACTTTTTAAAAGCACACACTTGCTAAATTTGGGTCAATCTGTATATAAAATGAATAATGAGAGTAACAAATTATAATGGACTCTAGGTATAAATTATAACCTATGGAGTAAAATAGAAAGTAAGAGTTTGTGTGGATATATAAATTGGAAGGTGGATGAGGAACAGGATATTTACATAGTTTCTTTTTTTTTTTTTTAAGATTTTATTTATTTATTTATTTCACAGAGGGAGAGAGATCACAAGGAGGCAGAGAGGCAGGCAGAGGGGGGGGGGAAGCAGGCTCCCCACTGAGCAGGGAGCCCAACGCAGGCCTCAATCCCAGGACCCTGAGATCATGACCTGAGCCGAAAGCAGAGGCTTTAACTCACTGAGCCACCCAGGCGCCTATTTACATAGTTTCAAAGTTTTTTCTCCACAAAATACTGATTAATTATAAAGGGAAGAAGAGTAACTGTTTCATGGAAAAGCCTGGCAGACACCAATTTCATCGAGTGACGAAAGTCACCAGGCAAGCTGAGGCTGTTGTGACCCTGCTGGGACAGGCTGAGGACATGGCATCACTTCTGTGATATTTCACCAAAGATGCAGACCCTGAGTCTAATCATGAGAACAAACAGCTGATAGGTCCATGGGAAGGACTTCCTATAAAATAACTGGCCTGTAATCTTCTAAAAGGTCAAAGTCATGAAAGCCAAGGAAAGACTGAGGAACTGTTCTGGTCTAAATGATACTAAAGAGGCCTGGCAACTAAATGTGATGTCTGATTCTGGTCTGGATCCTTTGGCTCTAAAGGACATGATTGGGATAACTGGCAAAACACCTCAAAAGGAGTCCGGTCTATGGCCATACCACCCTGAACGCGCCCGATCTCGTCAAAAGGAGTCCGAAGATTAGATGGTAGTAATGTTATCAATATTAAATTCAAAAACTTAAGAGTAGTTTTGGGGGCACCTATATGGCTCAGTCAGTTAAGCATCTGCCTTTGGCTCACGTCATGATCCCAGGGTCCTGGGATTGAGCTGGACATCAGGTTCCCTGATCAGCTGGGAGCCTGCTTCTCCTTCTCCCTCTGCCCCTTCCCACACTCGTGCTCTTTCTCATGGTCTCTCTCTCTCGCGCGCGTGCTCTCTCTCTCTCAAATAAATAAAATCTTTTTAAATAAAAGAGTTGTTTTGTAGTTATATAAGAATTATACATGAAGTATTCACAGATGATTCTGGTTCAATAGCTTTTATTATTATTATTTAAGTATGGTAACAGTAACAGATCAGGAAATGACTGCCATTGAAAAGGTAGCTTGTTACAGTTTCCAGAAGGTGGGGCCGCCACACCACATAGGCCCACAGGGGAAGCACCCCAGGGTGTAAGGAGGCAGAGGGTGTGAGGGAGGAATGCCAGCAAAAGGTTTTAATGTGGTTTCCATGGGCAGAACAGGCAAGGCAGGGCAAGCAGTTGTGGGATTAGCTATTTTGAATTATTTCAATGGGCTCCAGGGCATAGGAGCTGTCCTTGCTTATCTGGTACCTGCCTTGGGGTGACCAGGGTAAGTGCTTAGTGGCCCAGAGTGCAAGAGTTGTGAGTGTGGACTCTGGCTTGGTTGGTTTGCGTTGAAAAGCATGCTGGATGGCAAGTTGTTCGTTATCTTGAGGAAGGGGGCTACCCTGATAGGGCCAGTCCCTCAGGGTCAGCAAGACCCCAACTGTCAAAGCATCAGAATACAGAAAATAAGAGACATGGTTATTACAGATGGGACAACAGATCAGCAACTTAGTGTAAACCGATGGAAGAAAAATGTCTTCCTGTGGTACTGCAACATTTCCATAAGGTGCTTATTATTTTGAAATTAAAAAACAGAGAGAGAGAGAGAGAGACAGAGACAGAGAATGATATATGGATGTGTCCACCTTCTCTACTGTGAACTTTTGGAGTTCAAAATGAATGTCTTATTCACTTTGCATTCCCAAGGTGCCCAGAACACTCTAGCAGTTAGCCGATGTTCAATAAAAGAGTAGATGCACTAATGAATGAAACAAAAAGGTCTTGCCACTTCCCTTTGTGTGTTCCCTCCTCTGATGCCTCCCTTTAAAGAATCTGTCCTCTTCATTTAGGTGGAGAAAAGTTTGATGTTATAAATTGTGCTTTCCTCCAAAATCAAAGTCTGCCACGTTCTCAAGATTCTCAAGCAAGTACAAGAAGTCAAATGTAAAATATTTGCACCTTAACTTTGTTGCTCCCTTCTTCTTTTGCTGCTCGACATTTACTTAAACACTAAAAAGTACAAAATCAGAATTACTCTTACAGATTCTAACGACAAGTTTCCATTATTTTCTGTACTAGACAAGTGGTCGTATTTTCTCAAAGGGGACTTAGGTCTTGGCAAACAGAAAATTTTAAATTAGAACTTTCTGGAAAATGTGGTCATAGTATTACATGAGATGGAGAGTATTTTCTCACATGAGTTATAGAACAGTCCCCGTGGAGAAAGGGACATGAAGGCCAGAGATGCCATGATGTGCCAGCTTTGAGACTGGGAGAAGGCAGAAGGGAAAGTGATTGGTGGGGGGTCAACCATCTTCCCTCTGCACTAACCTCCCCTTTACTGGTCCTGAGGATGGCCATGGGCTCAGAGAGAAGGGGGAGAAGGAGGAAGAGACAATCCAAGATGCTGAGAAAGGAAAGGAAAGGAAGTCCATGGTCATTGAGCCACCTGATCGGGACCCCACTCCCTGGTCTATTACTGTTTAAAGATGATGATGGGTTGGGACCTGGAAGTCAGAAGCCACCTAGTTAATAGAGGACCATAGTGCCACCTCTGGAGATACGAGGGATGACAGAAACCAATTAACATGGTGTCATCTTATGTGAGGTGAGGAATATGAATAGGTGATTTTTCTCACTGTAGGTACATTTGTGGGAGATAAAACCATAATGAGATATGCAGGAAGTTAGAGTTTGGGGTGGGCGATTCTTTGAAGTTGGCTCCAAAGCTGGATTATTCAATAGGCAGTTTATGTGGGTGCACAGGGTACCAACAAAGGGGGGCCAGTGTCAAGAAGGAAGGAAGAAAGATAGGGAGGGAGGAAGGAAAAAAAAGAGGGAGGGGGGAGGGAAATATTACTCTAAATTTGACAATAGAGAAATTTAGAATGAAGCAATTTTGTTTTAGCCTATGTGTAGTTTTGTATTGTATGGCTTACTTATCTCTTGTAGTTTTGCAAGACATATGAAGTTTGAGCTGAACTTTTTGGTGCCGAGGGACATGGAGACAAGAGGAGATGAATGCCAGAGCCCTTCGTGGCATGGCTACAAATGGGGGAGGTCAGATGTCCCACTGGTGTGACCTAGGGAGGCACAGCTACGTTTACAAAAATACCTCTGGCCTTTTGAACATTTAGAATAAAAACTTTTCTCACTTAGGTTTGAAAAGATCTGAAAGCTTTGCTTTCCTCAAACCTTTGGAAAATTAAAGTTACTTGCCATGTATTGTCATTCTTGTCCAGTTCATCTTGAACCACAATTCCTGGGCCTGTCTGCTCACATACTATTAATACGAGACTATTCCTTGAAACACTTGGTTGGGAAAAGATACAGTCCTCTAGTCCTGAAAATAGACAGCAAGGCAACGTGTCCCAGTTTCCCAGACGCAGGGACCATGGAGGCCTGGCAGAGGCCCAGCAGACTCTGCCACCGTGGAGGCCCCTGAGAATCATCCTTCAGAGGTGCCCAAATCCCTGGAGCTCTGAGCCCTTCGTCTTGGGGCGTTCGGGGACCTCTGGTGTGTCCTATGGCCGTGCTGGAATTCTGCCTCATTTGCTGTGCTCTCCATGTATGACCAACTGAAGCTCCTCCCAGAACCTCCCCAGAGGGTTTGCTCTATGCTGTGCTCCTGAAATAACATTCCTGGCCACGGGGAAGAGAGATGGCCACTTATCGGGAGCCATCCGTGTGTGGGTGTTGCCATCCATTTCCTCCAACGACTGTAATCAGGGACCGCCCCGGACTGTGCTGCATTATCAGCAGTTGGTGTAAATCTAGTATCCTCCAGCCTTCTCTGATAACTCAACCACTTTCATAAATCTACAGCTGTCTTTATACCAGGCCCATACATTTGAATGAGAAGTTCAAACACTTCATCGGCTGGGCAGATTTTTTGGCATAATAACACCGACCGTTCAGATGTTCTCGGGGTGCAGCTCTTAAGCGTCGTGGGTCCCAAGATCTTGTTATTTTCATTTGTCTTTCATCACTTACCAGGTACTGTAACCCTTATGAGATAGGGAGATTCTTATCCCGTGGGAAAGAGGATTAGTCTTTATAAGCACGGAAACGAAACGATGCAAAGTCAATTTTCCTCTTTTAAAGGCACCAAAGGAATGTGAAGCAGTTAGAAATCTAGACACGATTTGAGCCAAGAGACCTGGTTGTTGGAGTCTGCATTTCTTTTTCTCATCTCTGGAGTGCTGGGCAAGCTGCAATCTCCACTGGCCAAAGGAAAGGTTATTCCATGAGATCTGTGATTCTTTCAGGTAGAAACGGTCAGATGCGAAGACTGACTCAGGGAAGTGGGGCTTTTACCTGTTTAGCAATAAATACTCATCCTGAATGTTACATTATCTTTGGAAAAGAGCTGAGATGGATGTGGGGTTACGATGGACGGAGATATTACAATTCTCATGATAAGGCCTGAGATTATTATTGAACGGTGAAGTTGGCTGTAATAAGCGGCAAGTCCATTCCTCCTTGCTATAAGAGAGGGTCCTATCTGACCACAATGGGCCATTTTGGTTGGCTGTGGATGAGGTAGGTGACCATTTCAGACTGAAGAGCAGAACTGAATGGGAGGAATATGAGAGGTGAGAGACACAAGAGAACTTTTGTCCCAGACTGGTGTAAGGAGGTAGGCAAGACCCTGGAGAAGGCTCCCGCAAGGCAGGAGATAAGACCATTATCTGAGAATCCACATCCAGTGGAAATGTAATGGTAGCCACACACGCATCATCGTGAATATTCTAATAGCCACCTTAAGGAAGGCACAAAGAAGCAGGTGAAATTAATTTTAACCATATATTTTGCTTATCTCCAAATATCCAAAATATTATCATTAAACGTGTAATTAATATAAAAAAGAATTCAATAGTTTAGATTCTTTTTTGGTACAGTGTTTTGAAATCACATGTGTATCTTCCACTCAGAGTTCTGACCACTCACATTTTCTTGTCCTCAGCCACATATGATACCTGACAGGGAAACGCTGCAGACTTGCATAAAACTGAGTTAGTGACCCTGGGAACCTGAGCTTGCCCTCTGGAATCTGGGGGTTTTATTTTGTTTTGTTTTGTTTTTTGCAGTTATTCCTACCTTGGTTATTTTTCCCTTTGTTTTCAAAATGCCAGGCTGCTGTGTTACACTAAGTAGAATTCTGAAAATTCATCTGTTTGAGACCCCGGTGGGAATATTTAGGATAATGTAAAGAGAAGTGGCTGAGGAGGGAGTCACAGAGAGAGATGTCCTGCTGTCCCTGCCACTCGGAGCTCTTCCTGAATTTTCTGTGGCTGTGGCTGGGACAGCAGCAGAACCGGACAGTTCCTAGGGCTCAGTTAAGTGGGGTCTGGAAATAGATGAAGATGGCAGGAAAAGAGTATGAAATAAATGGTCATAGATGGAAGATACAGATACAGAAACATCAAGCTGTGGTTTGTGACTCGAAGCCACAGGATGGAACTGCCCTGCCCGTGGCACGAATAATACAGGGTGTGTTGTAAGCCTTTGGGAAGTGAGGAGAAGAACAGACCCATCACAATAGAAGATCCCCCTCCTGGGCCAGCGCAGGTAGGAGCAGCCCCAGGCGCCTTTGACCCAGCGTTTAGCACGAGTGCGTCTGGGAGGCCCAGAGATTAAAGCACTAAGTATTACCTCCAGTAATAAAGGGAATAATTACACAACTCAGTTGGTTTGGGGAAAGACTTTTGACATGTCTCTGGTAATCAAAAATAGTATCATAGGCAATTGAATGGGTAGAATACAAACAATAACAAAATATAATCCCATTGAGAAAGAAAATCCTTTTCATCCAAACTTCACTGCAGCCAGATAGTTTTTTAAAAAATGTCCTGAACCACATAAACAGTCATTTAAAGTGCTCCTGGGGACCAGGCATTGGAATTAGAATGCTTCTTAGCAAACCAGCACTTTAGGGCTGAGGTTCTTTGCTGAGAAGTTCCACTCCTGCCCAGAGCCCTCCCGATGCTGGTGCGAGGACACCTGCGGACAGGCGTGCATCCGGTAGTGCGCGGCGTGGCCTTTCTGAGAAGCCAGGGGCGTCCGAAGAGTCTAGCGATGCTCTGCCCTTGGCACAGAGAAGGTCCCCTGGCTGTGCCAAGCACTCTCCTCTCCTGAGTTCACATTCATGGGGAACAACAGAGCCTTGTTGGGGGGGTCACAGCGGGGAGCTTGTAGGGATGACAGGGATACCATGACACACCATTGGGGTTTCCCTTTGAAATTCCTCTAGGGTTTGAGTCTGAAAGTGAAACAGCAAGATCGAGCAGTGGGAGGGGAGGAGTTTGGGGAGGCTTAGGTGGGGGCAGGAGGGTGCCACAGGGGAGGCATTCCGAAACCCAAGCTTATCTTCACTGGCCTCCACCCTCTCCCTGGAAGCGGGTATGAGTGACAGTTGGAGCCACTATTTTCCCCTGTACTATCTCTCCACCCCTGCCAGGGATTCCTCTCCACTCAGCCTGAGGCTGTGAGATTAACACTACAAACTGGGCCATTACCCCTTCCTTAAAATGTATTTTTGCATATTCAGATATGTGTGCAGAGAGAGGCCGATCAGGGAGACAGACTCCGAGTGGGAAGAGCCTATGGCAGCTTTTTTTGTTGTTGTTAACCACCCCCTTTTCCTTCCCAGCCGTACTTCACACAGAAATCTTGCTCAGACTTCATTCATTCAGCAGCCTTTCATGAGACCGACTTTATTGGAGGGACTATGCCTGCACTAGGCTTTGGGACACAAAGACACCTGCTAGCTCTACCTGGAGGGGATCCAGGTCTTCATCAAAATAAGGTCTCCGCGAGTTACAGGGTTCAAGGTGCATGTGAGTTACAGTAGAAATATGGTCCGCATGCTGCCCCATTACAGATTCACGTAATAGCCGTGCAACATATTTTTGGTGGGTGACTAGGTTAGGAAAATAAAGGTAGAACCCTAATTATGAAACAGAGTGGAAGTGTTTAGCTGGAAGTTGAACAGTGCTGACTTTTATTTTTAAGAAACTTGCAAGGCCCTTCATATCAGATCCTAGATATGGAAGCCTGCCATCGGAGAGGTAATTTAATGATAAACTAAATGCCTTCATCCAAATTAGGAACAAACCCAAAAAGACAAGGCTGGGGAGAGAGAGGTCATGAATGTGGTGGTCTTGAAGAGCATAGGAGCCCTCCTGGAGCTCCCAATCTGTTCAGCATTGCTTGCATTTTGCATCTGCAGGAGCGGGGAGGGCATGTGGCTTTAGGTCTTCTCAGCACCTTGGGCATCCCTGAAGTCTCCCTCATTCCATGACCTGGGGCAGAGATCTAATTTTCATTCATCTTCCCAAATAGTTCACTAATATTTGGAGGAACACCAAACTCTCCCCACCAGCATGTAAATCCTTCCTTGCACCATGCATTTAGCAACTTCTAGCCATCTGTTTACAGAGTTGGTGACCGGGGAGAGCCTGCAGCCACGCAGGAAGGATGGACAGATCCGCAAGAGCTAGGGGGCTCGACTCCCTCCAGCAGGCCCAGAGATAGCGCATCATTAAGTTGGATAAGGCCTCCTGCCTGGAGGGCCTTATCAGGTCTACAGAGAAAGGGCCAGCTGTTAGCCAGCTGGTCAGCCATGAGGAAGCCCAGGCAATGGAGAAGTGAGAAGTTTCAGCGCTGTAACTAAGGGCACAGCTCCTCTGACCGTGGCCGGAAAACCACAAATGGAAAAAAGAAAAACTGCCCTGAGAAAACTTTGAGAACTAGCCTGAAGTGCACACTGTCAGTGCCTGGGCTGGATTTCCTTACCTGAATTCAACCAGGCAACCATACACTTTTCTTTTGGACTGCAGAGACCCCTCTGCCCCGCTGGTCCCAGCCTCTGAGTCATCTGACAACGGGCTTCGATGAAAAACACCAGACTTGTGGGTCATCCTCAGTTCGGTTCCCAGGGAGGCCTTGGGGTGTTCAGGGCTTGCAGTTTAGCCGAGGCCCCGACTGGGACTCTCCAGTTGTGCTCTGGAGCCCTGCTGCCCTTCCAGGCCCCCCACCCCCGGCTCTGTGTGACCTGCCAAGTTCTGTGCCAGCTCTGAGCTCAGTTTCCTTGTCTGCGAAGTGTAGCCACTGGTGGTGCTTTGGTCCCAGGCTGTTGTGAAGAGTACAGGAGATTAGGTCCAACAAAATCATTTTGGAAAGCCTTAAAGCAGGATTTCAATCTTTGGGTTAACTATTAAACTAAATGAATCACTCACATAGAAATGTCAGTGTCTCCCCCAAACTAACTTTCCCCACTCTTTTCTCACTTCTTCTTTTTCATAGAATCGTTACACATTTTGTTATAAGATGAAGTCAGTAAACACCTAGTGAGTTCTGCAAGGACACTGAGCTATGCAGGTTTGGGTTGAAGTGCCCCCAAGAAACTTACCGTCCAGTTGCGAAAAAACACAAACACACTAGAAGTTTTAAATGATACTCATGACAAATTACATAAAAACAGGTAAAATGTAAAAAACATATTAAAAGTATATTTAAAAAACTCCCTAATGCACCATGAATTACTGTAATAGTTTTCTAGGGTTGTCATAACTAAAACACTGGGTGGCTTTGAGACTATAGAAATTAATTTCCTCTTGGTTCCAGAAGCTAGAAGTCCAAGATTAAGGTCTTGGCAGTTTCTTCTGAGGCCTTTCTCCTTGGCTTGTAGAAGGCCTTCTTCTCCTTGTGTCTGTACCTGCTCTGTCATCTGTGTGTGTCTATGCCCTAATCTTTTCCTGTAAGGCACTAGTCTTCTGGGATTAGGGCCCACCCTAATGAACTCATTGCTACTTAATTACCACTTTCAAGACCCTATCTCCAAATACATTCACAGTCCGAGGTACTGGGGACTAGTACTTGAATAAAACAATCGTGGGGACATGGTTTAGCTTATAGCAATAGCCGAGTAGATGGAGTAGACTAGGGGTCCAGATACCACCCGGGGAGTCTCCATGAGCCACAGACGGACTTCAGACAGCGAGCACAGACCGACCCAAATCCACAAACCCTTCTTTGGTTCTCTTGGTGATAGGCTGCCTGCGATTTAGTGCTATTTAAATTGCGGTCTTCTAGTTAAATACGTTCGATAAAATTCCTAATGTATTTTTATCTCCACAAAATATTGTATCAAATATTCAAATCCAAGGAGAAAGTCCAAATAATCATTTGAATAAATGACTTTGCTTGTGGAAAACAGTAAATAAGTTTATTGCAATATAATTATTTTTGTCTCTCCCCCCTCTCTCCCTTATTCTTTTTTTAAGAAAGATTTATTTATTTGAGAGAGAAAATGAGAGAGAGTGAGCACAGAGTGGAGGGGCAGAGGGAGAGATAAAGAGTCTCAAGCAGACTTCCCAGTGAGTGCAGAGCCTGAAATGGGGCTCGATCTCACGATGCTGAGATCATGACCTGAGCTGAAATCAAGAGCCAAATGTCTGCTTAACCAACTGAGCCCCGCAGGTGACCCTTTCCCTCATTCCTTTGGGATGAGGATGGTCCCCAGGCTGTGGAGACTTTATTAGAAGCAGGCCATAGCTACAAAGGAGGTGGGCAGGAAAGCCAACGTGGGGAGCAGAGATCCGGGAAACTCAATGGTGGGGAGCCTCCTTACAGAGGAGGTGGCCCTGACCTGGGGACTGGAGTGCACCCATGTATCAGTAGATCCAGTTCCACCAGGTTGTCACATGGTGGCACAGAACTTCTCCACTGAGTTTTACAGACAACTTCTACTAGTTCTACATGGTTCTAAATTGTGTTTTTCTATGTGTATGTACCACAATCTATTTAAAAATTTACTGTCCTTTAGATTTTTTTTAATATCTAGACTGTTTTCAACTGTTTACTCAAAAGAGCACTGCAGTGAACATCTACACGATGCGTTTTATTTGCATTTAAATTCTTACTCTCCCGTAGCCATTTTTATTTTTTAGTAAAAGCAAAGTTTTCTGATCTTTGGACCTATGATGGCTTCCTTCTGGTACTTAGTTATCAGGGTTTTACTCAGTGACTGAGCTGGTGTGACTATTACAACCTTTACACACACACACACACACACACACACACACACACACACACACACTTCACTGACTGCTTTCTTCTGCAGGGAGACACAAGGCAGAAGGAAGGAACAGTAAAATCAAGACTAAAGTCTCCACCCTGGAGACTGGAACACTGGAGTAAGCCCCAGGAGACTTGTAAAGGAAAGGCTTTGAAAGTCTAGGTCAGATTTAATAACCAACTATAGTCTACAATAAGGCCTGCCTTGCCACCAAAGTAAAATAGAGAATGAAGGGAATTGTTTCAGCAGCTGCTAAAATCTTGAATAATTTAGCCAAAACCCCTAATTTCATTTTATACAGTATCCATTTCAGCTTACTGTCTATTCTAGAACAATTGTTTTGTTGTGTTGTGTTTTTTGTTTTGTTTTGTTTTTGTGTAAGTATTTCAGAGACAACCATGGGATAGCGAGTGAATGTTTGGCACTTGGTTTAGAGAATAATGATTAAATACTTTTTGACACCGTTTTCCCCTTTGAGCCAATTCCTAAATATTTCTAGATTGAAGTCTGAAATTAATTTCTAACTTCTAGCACAACTGGAAAATCATAATTTGTCATATTAAAGGGCAAGTATTTCTTGTTTTAATTATTCATTTTGTTTTTGTTCAACTAAAATGTAATGGGAACTTCCCAGCTAATAGCGGAGCTCTGCCCCTGCAGCGCGAAAAGCTCTCATAAACACTATATAAATGAATGGGCTGTGTTCCAATAAAACTTTATTTATAGACAATGCAGTTTGAATTTCATTTCATTTTCATTTGTCATGAAATAAAATATTCTTCTCCTTTAAGAATCTATTTATAAGTGTAAAAACCATTCTTTTATGACAAGCCTTACAAAAAAAGGTGCTGGGCCAGATTTATCGGTAGACCAGAGTTTGCTGACCCCTGACTTACAAGAACTGGGAAATTTCGAATATTCACTACTCTCCTTTGGTTAGTTATAGGAAACTGAAGGACGGTTGGCTGTAAGATAAGTGAGATAAGGTGTACGAGCCAGGGAGTGAGGTTTTCTTGCTTTAAGTATCTCTAGAGACTGGCTAGAGCCCTAGGAAGTCCACAGTTGCCGTGTTCCTCCCGTATTGCACTGGTTACTTACTGCACGGTGGCTTTTGACAAGGGCCACAACATGTTTTGAATGAAAAAACACCTGCTTACAATGCTAACCAGACTCAAAGGCAGAAAGCATAGCAAATGAAATTTTTCCATCCAAGCAGGCTTTTCCGGTAGTGAAACTAAAAACGCAGCAACGCATGCTGGTGAATCTGTTTTCACATTTGTACTTGAGGGCTCCACACGATGACCCCACCTGGGAACTCTGCTGCTCTGAGTGGCTGTGCAGTGGAAACTGCCAGACTTCCCAAACAGGGAAGCTCACTCAAGAATGTTTCATGTGGTGGGCCCACAACTGACTTTATAGATTTTTTTTTTAAGGATTTTATTTATTTATTTCACAGAGGGAGAGAGATCACAAGGAGGCAGAGAGGCAGGCAGAGGGGGGCGGGATTCAGGCTCCCCGCTGAGCAGGGAGCCCGATTCGGGCCTCGATCCCAGGACCCTGGGATCATGACCTGAGCCGAAAGCAGAGGCTTTAACCCACTGAGCCACCCAGGCGCCCCCGCAACTGACTTTAAACTTGAATCTTCCCTTTTTTTTTAAGTGGGATTTTAAGTGGTGTTACTTTAGGAAGTAACAGAATAATAACTTGTATTTATTTTAGTTTTTATGTAACAAAAATAAAACTTTCTCATCAACATTCTGACAACCATTTTTTATATTGATATATAACTGATATATAATGTTGTATTAGGTGGACAACATGATCTGTTTTATCACCAAATGATCACCAAAATGAGTTCCATCACCACACATGGATACAACTCTTTTTTCTTGTAATGAAACTTAAGATCTACTCTCTTAGTGACTTTTTTTCTTTTAGTATTTTGTTCTTTTCTTAAATGGAGATTTAATCTATATAACACATGATATTTGTTTCAGGTACACAACGTAATGATTTGATATTTGTATACATTGTGCAATGATCACCACAATCAGTCTAGTTAACATGTCACCATTGTTCCAAAAATTTTTTTCATGTGATGAACACTTTCCAGGTTTACTTTCTCAGCAATTTTCAAATATGCAATATGGTATTGTTATCTATAGTCAATATGCGGTACATTATTACATCTCTGGGACTTCTTTATCTTACAACTGGAAGTTTGTACCTTTGGATCACCTTCCCCATTTTGTCCACCACTATCTCTGTCACAATCTGTTTTCTGCATCTATGAGTTTGGTTTATTTTTAGATTGCACATATAACCAAGATCATATAGTTTTATCTTTCTCTGTCTAATTTCACTTAGCATAATGCCCTCAAGGTTCATCCATATTGTCACAAATGGCAGGATTTCCTTCCTTTTTATGGTTGAATAATATTGCATTAACTATAGCTATATCTATATCATCTAGCTATCTCACATTTTCTTTGTCTAATTATCTGTTGATGTACACTTAGGTTGTTTTCATGTCTTGGCTATTGTGAACAACACTGCAATGAACCTGAGGGTTCGGGTATCTTTTTGATATAGTGATCTTGTTTCCTTCAGATAGATACCCAGACGTATCATATGTTCATTCTACTCTAAAATTTCTGAGGAGTCTCCATATTGTTTTCTAGAGTGGTTGCTCCAATTTACATTCCCACGAATGGTGCACAAGTGTTCCCTTCACTCCAAATCCTCACAGACACTTGTTAATTTTTGACTTTTTGATAATAGCCATTCTAGCAAGTGTGAAGTGATATCTCATTATGGTTTTGATTTGCATTTCCCTGATGATTAGTGATGTTGAACACAATTTCATGTACTTGTTGGCCATTTGGATGTCTGCTTGGGAAAATATCTATTCAGATTCTCTACCCATTTTTTTTTTAAAGATTTTATTTATTTATTTGACACAGAGAGAGAGAGATTACAAGTAGGCAGAGAGGCAGGCAGAGAGACAGGGAGAGGAGGAAGCAGGCTCCCTGCTGAGCAGAGAGCCGGATGCGGGCCTCAATCCCAGGACACTGAGATCATGACCTGAGCCAAAAGCAGAGGCTTTAACCCACTGAGCCACCCAGGTGCCCTCTACCCATTTTTTAATTGGATTTTTTCTTGAGTTTTATGAGTTTTTTATATATTTGGATATCAAGCATTTACCAGAGATATGATTTGCAAATATTTTCTCCCATTCAGTAGGTTGCCTTTCCATTTCGTTGGTTTCCTTTGCTGTGCGGAAGCTTTTTGGTTTGTGTAGTCCCTCCTGTATATTTTTGCTTTTGATCTCAGGTCCAAAAAATCATTGCCAAGGCCTGTCAACGAGCTTACCCTTATGTTTGTGTCTGCTTTTATGGTTTCAGGTCTTACGTGTAAGTCTTTAATCCATTTTGAGTTGATTTTTGTGTATGATGTAAGAAAGTGATCCGGTTTCTTTTCTTTTTTTTTTTTTGCTTGTGTCAATTAAATTTTACCAGTCAAGTTTTCCCATTGATTGAGGAAACTGTCCTTGGGGCACCTGGGTGGCTCAATAGGGCATCTGCCTTCAGCTCAGGTCATGATCTTGGGGGCCTGGGATTGAGCCCTCCATCGGGCTCCCTGCTCAGTGGAGAGCCTGCTTATTTCTCTCCCTCTGGTGTTCTTGCTTGTGTGCTTGCACTCTCTTACTCCCTCTCTCTCTGTCAAATAAATAAATAAATCTTTTTAAAAAGTTTTAAAAAAATAAAAAAAAAAAAAGAAGAAGAAACTGTCCTTTCCCCAGTGTATATTCTTGGCTCCTTTGTTATAAATAACTCGACCACATAGGTGTGGGCTTCTTTCTGGGCTCTTATGCTGTTCCATTGATCTATGTATCTGTTTTTATGCCAACACCATACTGTTTGGACTCCTATAACTTTGTAATATAGTTTGAAATCACAGAGTATGATGCCTCTAGCTCTGTTCTTCATTCTCAAGGTCGCTTTCACTATTCAGGGTCTTCTGTGGTTCCATCAAATTTTAGGATTGTTTGTTCTATTTCTGTGAAAAATGCCATCGAAATTTTGATAGGGGTTGCATTCAATCTGTATATTGCTTTGAATAGTATGGATATTTTAATGGTATTAATTCTTCTAATCCACAAGTATAGAATATCTTTCCATTTATCTGTGTCTTCTTTATTTTCTTTCATTGAGCTCTTGTAGTTGTCAGTGTATAGGTGTTTTACCTCCCAGCCTAATCTATTCCTAGGTATTTTATTCTTTTGATTCTTTTATTCTTTTTGATGCAGCTATAAATAAAATTATTTTCTTGGTTTCTCTTTCTGATAGTTCCTTATTGGTGTATAGAAATGCAACTGATTTTTGCATATTGATTTTATATCTTGCAACTTTACTGAATTTATTTTTTTTATTTTTATTTTTTTATTTTTTATTTTTATTTTTATTTTTTTTTAAAGATTTTATTTATTTATTTCACAGAGGGAGAGAGATCACAAGGAGGCAGAGAGACAGGCAGAGAGAGAGAGGGGGGGGGAAGCAGGCTCCCCGCTGAGCAGGGAGCCCGATGCGGGCCTCGATCCCAGGACCCTGAGATCATGACCTGAGCCGAAAGCAGAGGCTTTAACCCACTGAGCCACCCAGGCGCCCTATTAGTTCATTCTTAATTCTCAGTAGACGCTCCAGGATCAAGATGCATCTGTAAACATTTCTAGTTCGCCCCTAAGAGGGGAGTAGTAACAGTCACCCCGCTAACTCCTGAATCATTTGGAATAAGAGATTGCATCAGCCAATTTGCCCTCTCCATAATTAACAGGAAAGAAAAACAATAAATGAATGCTTTAATACTGAGGTATATTATTCTAACAGTTTTTTTTTGTAGCATTTTAGGGGTTTTCTATATATGATATCTTGATATCTATAAATAGAAACAGTTTCATTTCTTCCTTTCTGATTTGGAAGTCTTCTATTTCTTCTTGTCAAATGCTCTGCATAGATTTCCAGTATTATGTTGAATAAAAGTGGCAAGAGTGGATGTCCTTGTCATGTTCTTGATCTTAGAGGAAAAGTTTTCAGCACTTTATTGTTGAGTATGATGTTACCTGTGGGCTTGTCATATACGGCTTAATTTTGAGGTATACTCCTTGTATACTCTGTTTGTTGAGAGTTTTTATCATGACAACAGTCTTTGATTCCTAATTTTTCCTTAAGAACAATGACTAATACTAGCTAGTCCTTACCGCATTCTAGACATACAGAGCACTTTACAAATTCATGCAATCTTCACGACCACTCCATGAGATAGGTGTCATTATTATCTGTTTTTCAGATGGAGAAACCAAGGCACAGAGAAGGAAGGTCCATTTCTAAACACATCTCTGTATCCTTATAGGTCAGGGGCATAGGGAGATTCTCAGTTTGTTAAGTTCATTTGGGCAGAAGGGTGTAATAATTCTGGAGACAGAATATCTGGGTTTGAATCCCAACTACCTCGTTTACTAGCTCTTTGAACTTGGGAGAAGTAACTTAGTCTTCCAGTACTTCAGTTTCTTGGTCTACGAAATGGACAAAATACTGCCTACCTCATAGAGTTCTTATATGTGTTAATGACTTAATATACATAGAGTTTTTACAAAGCTGTTATCATCAAGACAGTATGGTACTGGCACAAAATCAGACACATAGACCAATGGAGCAGAATAGAGAACCCAGAAATGGATCATCAATTCTTTAGTCAACTAATTTTTGACAAAGCAGAAAAGAATATCCAATGGAAAAAAGTCTCTTCAACAAATGGTGTTGGGAAAATTGGACAGCCACATGCAGAAGGATGAAACTGGACCATATTTATTTTTTAAAGATTTTATTTATTTATTTGACACAGAGAGATTACAAGTAGGCAGAGAGGCAGGCAAAGAGAGGAGGAAGCAGGCTCCCTGCTGAGCAGAGAGCCCGATGCGGGACTTGATCCCAGGACCCTGAGATCATGACCTGAGCCGAAGGCAGAGGCTTTAACCCACTGAGCCACCCAGGAGCCCTGGACCATTTTTCTTATACCATACACAAAAATAAGCTCAAAATGGTTGAAAGACCTAAATATGAGACAGAAATCCATCAAAATTCTAGAGGAGAACACATACAGCAACTTCTTCTAGACACGTCTTCAAAGGCAAGGGAAACAAAAGCAAAAATGAACTACTGGGACTTCATCAAGATTAAAAGCTTTTGTACAGCAAAGGAAACAGTCAGCAAAACCAAAAGACAACCTATTGAATGGGAGAAAATATTTGCAAATGTCTTATCAGATAAAGTGCTAGTATCCAAAATCTATAAAGAACTTACCAATCTCAATACTAAAAAAAACAAATCCAGTCAAGAAATGGGCAGAAGACATGAACAGACATTTCTCCAGAGAAGACATACAAATGGTCCTCAGACACATGAAAAAATGCTCAACATCACTCGGCATCAGGGAAATATAAGTCAAAACCACAATGAGATACCACCTCACACCAGTCAGAATGACTAAAACTAACAAGTCAGGAAATGACAGGTGTTGGCGAGGATGCAGAGAAAGGGGAACCCTCTTACATTGCTGGTGGGAATGCAAGGTGGTACAGCCACTCTGGAAAAAAGTATAGAGGCCCCTCAAGAAGTTAAAAATAAAACTATCCTGGAAAGAGCCAGATGTCCGTAGAGAGATGAATGAAGAAGATGTGGTATATATATACAATGGAATATTATTCAACTATCAAAAAAATGAAATTTTACCACTTGCAATGGCATGGACGGAACAAGAGGGTAATATGCTAAGCTAAATAAGTCAATCAGAGAAAGATAATTATTATATGATTTCACTTATATGTGGAGTTTAAGAAGCAAAATACAGGATCATAGAGGAAGAAACGGAAAATAAAATAAGACAAAATCAGAGAGGGAGACAAACCATAAGAGAGTCTTTACTATAGGGAACAAACTGAGGGTTGTTGGAAGGGAGGTCAGTGGGGAGATAGAGTAATAGGGAGATTGGCATTAAAGAGGGCACTTGATGTAATGAGCACTGCGTGTTATATGCAACTGTTGAACCACTAAACTCTACCTCTGAAACTAATAATGCACTATATGTTAATTGAATTTAAATAATAATAATAATATGGGGCACCTGGGTGGCTCAGTTGGTTAAGCATCTATCTTTGGCTCAGGTCATGATCCCAGGGTCCTGCTCCATGCTGAACAGGGAGCCTGCTTCTCCCTCTCCCTCTGCTTGATGCTCCCCCGCGCCCCCTGCTTGTGCTCTCTCTTTCTGTCAAATAAATAAATAAAATTACACACACACACACACACACACACACACACACACACACACACACAGCTTTTGGAGCAGTCCCTGCCCATTGTGAGTACTGCATTATTTCCTTTACCATGGTAGGGATTGGCTCCGTGCAGCTGTTTCCCAGCCCTAAAGATGACTTGTGTTGATGTCCTCCTTTTTGAGTCTGCTCTCTGGAATGATTGAGGGCTGGGTTGGCAAATAGCTTGATGAGGAAGAGACTATAGATAAAGCCACATTAAAAATGATTGTTATATAATTATGCAACAAATACTACATACTGATGTATACGTAATTATGTAATAAATCGATGGATGATATATACACACACAAACACACTTTTTCTTTTTTATTGTGGTGAAGTATACATAAAACTTTAAAATATGCAGTTCAGTGGTATTAAGTACATTCACATTGTTGTGTAATCAACACAACTGTCCATCTCCAGATTTTTTCCATCATCTCCATCATAAATACTACAGTATTTATATGTAATATAAATGTATTACAGTGTGTAATATAAATATACAGTATTTATATCAGTAACTCTTCATCCCTCCCTTCCCCTAGCCCCCAGTAACCACCGTTCTACTTCCTGTCTCTATGAATTTGACTGTTCTAAGTGCCTCACATAAGTGGAATCCTATAGTATTTTATATTGAGATACATAGATTGAGTACCAAGAACTGTGTGCATGAGTTAGAGGTTATCCAAATGCTACACACCCATTTTTTTTCCTTTCTTCTTTTTCTTCCTCTTCTTCATTTTAAAAATACACCATCTTTTTTTTTTCATGTGAAAAAAAAAAAAAGATTCCTCCTATCTGGAGGAGGCACATAGACTTTGGGGCAGGGAAACACTGGCAGAGGAGAAACATGAGCCTCTCAGAAGAGGAGGAACAGGAAATCATTGACATGAAAATTATCCCTCTAAAAAGAGTAGTAACTCTCTAGAGAAAAATCTTCCTGCTGATTGAAGTGACTTAGACTGTAAGTCGGCTTCTACTCCAGTTGTTGTGACAGGGCAGATGTGACTATACTGATTTGCTTTGGCTATTCTCAGCCCACCCTTAGAACAGAGACTGGGGCCACCTACCTAAGTTCCATGATGGGGAACTTGGGCATCCTTTTGGAATGACTGGGAGGTTGGTAACCATTAATAATATTCTCTATGATGGTGTATGGGTTACGAATATGAAACAATGTGTATTATACTTCATAGGGCAATTTAGGGAATATTAAGTCAGAGCTTAAAATACCCCAAGTCCAACTGGCCTTGTTTTGATTCAAATGCTGAGTTGAGATCCTTGAGATCCTTGACTGTGATGTGACTCTGATAATTGGGTGTTGCATCTGGTTTTAAAAGATCCACTTTGTGGCTCTAGCTCTTAATAACAAATCTGTTCCTAGAGCCATTCCATAGGCCCCAAGCTTTAGAGACACCATATATCTCCAACACCAAAAGGCACAGAGTATGTGGACCTCCACTGGTACTCTTGGCCTGGGTCCTGCAAATGGTAGGTGGGGCAAACCATGGATTCACTGAAACTCTCTTGACCTCCGCTCATGTGTAAGACAGGGATGATCACGGCTGTCATACCTCATCCCAGGGTGTCAGGCAGACCGACTGAGGTAGTAGCTATCTGGAGGTACATGGTGAACTATGAAAGCACTCCACACAGATATGAATTGCTAAGACATACAGTTGTTGCTATAGTCTCTGGAAGGATATAGATTGCTTTACAGATTTTGTTTTTTACAAGTGTACAAACATTTTGTTTTGATCACAGATTTTTAAAAAAAATGATTTATAGCTCACTTTTTCTGCTGGAGTAGGTTGCTTTCCTCTAGGGTGGGTGAGAGAGAAGCAATTTTTAAAACTTGTCACATTGCAGACTTCCAAATTCAAAAACTAAAAGATTATTTAAAAAAGAAATTAAAATTTAAAAGTTTAAAGTAAATTTAAAATCATTTTAAAAGCAACAAATAGTAAAGTTTGATCTTTAAAACTCTCCTTTCATGTACAGACAGTAAAAAACTCTGACATCGCTAGGCTAGAAAGTAAACTCAAAATTGACATTTAATATTGATCACATGGTAATGTGAAAATCTAACTAGTTTTTTTTATTATTGTCTTCATCAATAGAATAGAAAAGGTAAGTCTATCATTCAGATAAACTTGGATGGATGTGAGTTTTCCAGATATGGAAAAAATGTTTATGTAAAGACTTCTGTGGGCAAACATTTGGGGCATATGAAGTGTTTTGTAATGCTGGCTGGGTGTTGCCTTTCTCGTAGGCAGAAAGGAGAAGTCAATGGATTTGTGAACATGAGAGATAGAGGAAGTGTTCATAAGAGCTCAGGGCAGAAGTCAGAGATTCAAGAATTGTATGTGCTGTTCTTGATTTTGAAACTAACTGATCACGTGATTGTGGGTCAGTCTCAATTTCTATAAATGGGAAGATTAGATGATGCTACAGTCCTTACCATATATTGGATGGAGTAATTTGTAAGAATTTTTTGCCATCTTCCTACAAAAGTAAAAGGACAATGACAATCTATTTTAGCTGAGGACACAAAAATTTGTGGTTAATATAGCGTTGTTTACATTTTAGCAGAGGTTTTCTGCTCAATGCCTCAACTCAAAGAAGTGGTCCAAAATCTGTCCTAGGACAGTGTGAGGGGTTTGTAGGTGAGTAGGGCAGAGAGTCACAGGAGCTCAGGGAAGGGACTGGTCCACAGAGGTGGCAAGAGGGGACTGGAAGTCTAGGGTGTGGCAAGGAAGGTCTCTGAGCTCAGAGAGCTAGGTTGAGTTTGTTTTAGTCAGATGACTACGGTGTGTTGAGGGAAAGTCCTAGCTAAGGGAATGGCATGTGCAAAAGCTGGAACTGAACAGTAGGGTCAAGGCTGGATGGTAGGATGAGTGGAGAGTAAGTGGTGTGGCTGGGAGATGAGCAAGAGTGGGCTCGCTGTGTTGGCCTTTATGCCACAGGAAGGCATTTGAGTTTTATTATAAAGGCAGCATGAGGAAAGGTTCAGGAGTGATATTCAGGGTTTCCTCTTGGACAGAATAGCTACTAAAGAGTTTTAAGTTGGGAGAGATGATGTTTTGTTTTGATCAGATTTGGAATTTGGAAAGCTTTTCTCTGGCTGCAGAGTTAGAAGACAGAGTGATGGGAACAGCCCTGGAGCCAGAAATAACCGTTAGGAGGCCATTGTAGAAATTAATGCTAAAGATGAGGGTGGCCTGAACTAGGATATTATCTGTGAGAATCAGTAAAGATGATTCATTAATTATTTAGAAATTTGAAATTCTTGCTTATAAGCTATGAACAAAAAGTCAAAAGGTATTTGGTCAACCATGTGGCCATAGTAGCCTTCCTTGCTTGTTTACTGTGTTAGTATCTATTACCATGTGACTTATTATCCCCAAACTCAGCAGGTTTAAACAACATACATATTTACCTCATGGTTTCTGTGGGCTGGAAAGCTGAGTGTAGCTGGTTGTCTCTGATTCAAGGTGTCTCCTGAGATCACAGTTAAGCCATTAGCTAGGGCTGTGGTCTCATTGGAAAGCTCTGCTGGGGAGAGATGTGTTTCCAATCTCACTCATGTACTTGTTGGCGGGCTTCAGTGGCTTGGCACAACCGCCTCTCAACATGGCCACTGGTTTCTCTCAGGGTGAGCCAACCAAGAGTGAAAAACAGTGCCCAAATGGAAGCTAGCCTTTTTTTCAACCTAATCTTAGAAAGATATTCTTTCACTTCTGCCAAATTCTATTTGTCCCCTCACACTAAAGGAGAGGCACTTACACAAGGGTGTGAATGCCAGGCAGGGATCACTAGGAGACCACCATAGAGGCTGCTTACTAGTTAGCAATTATACTTTACATTAATGACATCACTTTAGGTGCGCCTTCATTGTGGTTCAGTTGGTTAAGCAGCTGCCTTTGGCTTAGGTCATGATCCCAGGGTCCTGGGATTGAGCCCTGTATCGGGCTCCCTGCTCAGCAGGAACCCTGCTTCTCCCTGTCCCTCTGCCTCTCTCTGTCAAATACATACATAAAATCTTAAAAAAAATTAAGACTTCAGGTTGCCCAACAGTAAACATTTTAGAAGGTACTACTGTAAAATGATGCAAAATTCCAAAGGGAGGTAATTATGAAGATGCAAGTCAGTTTTTAATTTCTCATTATTGGTGTTACTAAGAAGCACTGATGATTATCTGATGACAGTGCAAAGATCTACCTCTCATATGCTTTATAGCTTTTTATCCATCTTTTCTATGTCTTTTCCTGCAACACTGCTTGCCTAATTTATTATCATAAGCTACAGTATAAAATCTCAAAACAGGTGGTGTCTCAACTGTCATAGCTGTCTGGTAAAATGCAAATAGAAATCACTTTTCTCTAGAGAGAGCCCTGATACTAAATGGTGAGACGGTCAGTAGAATCTGATGAGCAATTTAAAAAAAATTAAAACCTTTTTTTTTGTGCAATTCGGTTCTGAGGAAGTGAGCCATAATGGCTTCAAACCGTGCTTTACATTTTCTCCAAAAGAAGGGCATGGGACTATTCTGAGGAATGCTATCTTCTCTAGACCAGGCGTTAATTTTGTGAGCATAAATCAATACATGCAGTGGGTCACAGAGATTCCGTAGGTGTGGAGCACAGAGAGAAGAACAAATGGACCAAGTGGGCTTCAGACCCAAAGGGTGGAACTTGAAAAACCTTTTACAGCCCACTCTCAGTTCTCCAGGGCTTGTCTCGAGGTTGAATCAGAACAGAGCAAGAAACATAGTTGTGCCAGCCCCTACAAGGCTAAGCAGACAGAACTCACAGGACCCACTCTGATCAGTGGAGAGCGGGTAGAAGGCCTAAGAAGGGGGCCTCAAAGTACACTATTTTTTGTTAGAGAATATGGTGTAGAGATTCTCTTGAGCTGTAAATACATCTTTGTGCTTTCACAGTCTTAAGAGTCACAGTGTCAATAACCATTCCTCTTTAGGGAATATTTGGCTTGCTCTCAAATTTTTCCTTATATGCAATGGAATCTTCACGTATATGTCTCCCCCCCACCCCCTCCCCCGCCCTCAAGTATTTATTTCTGTAGGACGATCCTCAGGAGTCAGGTAAGTGACAGAAGGAGTATATTCAGACTGAGGGATGAAGATGAAGAGGCCAGGATGTAGCAAGACCATGTCTAGACATGAAATGGAAAGGAAGAACTGTGAGGCTGATCAATGCATCAGTGTGTAAGGCCCAGGAGAAGCAGCAGAATCCAGGGATAAGCCGTTAGATCCAAGGAACACAAGACATATTTGGAACTAGAGGTACCCATGGGAACTTAAATTCTCAAGCTGTAGCCACCAGCTTGGGTTGGCAGTGAGCGCTAAAGGACTCTGACAATCTCAGATCCCATTCCATTGCTTTTGCAAAAAGCACTAATGATGAACAGCTACTGAATGAGTGAATTATTTATCCTAACAAGCTAGCATGGGATGGTACTACTTTTAAATTGCTAACTGATGAGATAAAATTTGGTATCTCAAGGTTGTTTTAGCTGGGATTGTGTGTTCCCAACATCTAGCAGTGCCTGGCATACTTACTTGTTTAACAGATGATTATTAGGGAGAAGTACATTTCTTGTGTTTGCACACAATTTGCATTTCCTCATGTACATTAATGTTTAGTTGCTTTTTTTCTATTTATTTAGTAGAAGGGTAATTTAAAGAAAATGAATTGAAAAGTGAGCATATGTCTTAGAACTTAGAGTAAAATGTTTCTTCTGTCTCTTGCTGTGGTGCAGGTTGAGAAGGGATTCCCCAGAATGGCAAATCCCCTGGAGTTGTTGTGGAGCCCAAGCTCTTCATCGGCTCCCAGAGAGAGGTTGTCAGGCCTAAAAGAATTAAACCAAATTCATCCAAGATCCACAGCTAGTCTAGGCTCAGAGGCAAGTCACTGTAGCAGTTACAACAAAAACCTTCAGCATATATGTTCATTATGTTTAATCTCAGTTATATTATTGCTAATTATTTAAAGGATTAAAATCATGATTAGACTGCATTTGGGACAATTAAACTAATATAAACTTAATGTAGGACTTGCTAAGCTCTTATTTGAAATACTGTAAAAGAATCTCCATATTTCTAGTGGGAAGGAGAAAGACCTGTGCATTATTTCATCCTATGTTATAAAATGCAAATCTGGTCATTTCCCTTTCCAGCTTCAATTACTATGTCTCCCTGTCAGCTGAGGATGAAATCTGAATTCCTAAGCATTTGAGATTTATTTATTTATTTTTATTTTTATTTATTTTTATTTTTTTATTTTTTTTAAAGATTTTATTTATTCATTTGACACAGAGAGAGAGATTACAAGTAGGCAAAGAGGCAGGCAGAGAGAGAGGAGAGAGGAGGAAGCAGGCTCCCTGCTGAGCAGAGAGCCCGATGTGGGCCTCGATCCCAGGACCCTGGGATCATGACCTGAGCCGAAGGCAGAGGCTTTAACCCACTGAGCCACCCAGGCGCCCAGCATTTGAGATTTAATTACTAGACACCAAAGCCTCAAAATGAAAGTGTTCTTTTTTATTCTCTAGAAATCTAGATCCATGCTGTTTGAACGGAAGCTACCAGCAACTGGTCCCACATAGGTACTGAGCACAAAAAGTGTAGCTGGTACCAATGAGATGTACCGTAAATTTAAAAGACACACCGGATATCCGAAACTTAGTGAGAAAGAAAAATATCTCATTAATAAGGGTTTATATAATTTACATGTTGAAATGATAATATTTTCAATATAGTTAAATATATTAAATTAATTTCACTTGTTTATTTCTACCTTTAAATATGGCCTCTAGAAAATTTAAAATTACATTTGGGGCTCATATATTTCTATTGGACAGTGCTGATCTAGATGGTTTCCTTTAATACTCTTCACTATTTCCACAGGCCATCTTGCTTAATTACAGAATGCCTTCCTCATTCAAAGCTAGAGAATGAAACCACTTTTCTTTTTCTTTTTAAAAGGTTTTTTTTTTTAAATTTATTTATATGACAGAGAGAGATTACAAGTAGGCAGAGAGGCAGGCAGGGAGAGAAGGGGAAGCAGGCTCCCTACTGAGTAGAGAGCCCAATGCGGGACTCGATTCCAGGACCCTGAGATCATGACCTGAGCCGAAGGCAGAGGCTTTTAACACACTGAGCCACCCAGGTGCCCTGAACCCACTTTTCTCTTGTAGAAAGGAGAATTCTGTCTTACAGAGTCTCCAGGAACTGAGCATCTCCTATGGAAAGTAAGGAATTCCCCACGAGGCTGACACTAACTTGCCTCTCTCTTGGGAACTCTATCTCCTAAACCTCTCTCAGATATGCCTCTGCCTTTGGTCCTCCTGGCCACATGCACGTCATTGATGTGGACGAGCCTTCTCCCTTTGGGCTAGTTCCTGAGTCAGAGAGCTCCTGGAAGGGAGTTCCTCATCCGGAGTATGTGGCCCCCACAGGGATCAGGCCGTCTGTGACCCTGCATGACAAACATAAAAACAAGCTCCTAGAAGTACCTTAGCTCTGCCACCAAGACATTTGACATGTTTTTATGTAATACTCTATTTGTTGCAGTTTTCTTGAAATAACCATTTATAAGTCTCACTACTTGGAAACTGCAGTAGCTGGTAGACCCTCCAGCTGATTTTATTTGATGTCTTTTTTTTTTTAAGATTTTATTTATTTGACAGAGAGATCACAAGCAGGCAGAGAGGCAGGCAGAGAGAGAGGAGGAAACAGGCTCCCCGCTGAGCAGAGAGCCTGATGCAGGCCTTGATTCCAGGACCCTGAGATCATGACCCGAGCCAAAGGCAGAGGCTTTAACCCACTGAGCTACCCAGGCGCCCCATTTGATGTCTTGATTTAAAAAAAGTTACAGTGTTTAGGATATAGCGGGTACTCGTTAGCACGGCATAGGGTAGCATGCTTACTCTTCAGCAACTTCACCATGGGCTTGACATTTACTGATGCCTAAATAGATTCTGCAAGCTTCTGCCTTTGTGCCTTCTAAATGCTGTTTCCATTCTTGGAGTCTCTTGTCCTGATTTGTTAACCTGTGACAACTTACCAAGCTGTTCAAAGGGCAGCCTTTCCTTGGTACACAGGGCACCATATCACACTCTCGGCTCCTTGAGGGGACTGTGGGTCTTTATCATTTTCCACTCATCCCACCGTTTCTCAAAGCATGCTATATAGCATTGCTTTCAGTAGTAAATGGGTAAACATTTTTTAAAATCTTAGTATACACATATTAAAAGGGAGAGTGAGTTTCCATTTATGGCAGTATTTGAAATTGTTTTTCATATACATTTAAGTTTAAAAAAATTAGCTGAGGTGAAAAAAACTAACCTTACACATTGACACAGACATGGTGATGTTACGATAGTAGCAGACAACTACCTTAAGTCTGGGCAGCCCTGGCCGAGCTCAAGTCTTGCTTCTGTCTGGCTAGCCTGTGAACTGGGCGGATGAGGGCTTGGGGATCATTTCATGTTTCTCTTAGACCCTCTGCTAATGTCTCCAGAATTTGCCCAGATCTACTTCTGAGTAGTAGCTTGAGATAAGACATTAACATTTGGGAAATGAGTGAACTGTACACACACACACACACACACACACACACACACACACACACACACACCATTTTTTTAAAAGATTTTGTTTAATTGAGAGAGAGAGAGCACAAGCAGGGGAGCACAGTGGAGAGAGAAGCAGACTCCCTGCTGAGAAAGGAGCCCGATGTGGGGCTTGATCCCAGAACCCTGGAATCATGAACTGAGCAGAAGGCAGACATTTAAAAAAAAAATTAACATATGTATTATTTGCTTCAGAGGTACAGGTCTGTGATTCATCGCCTTAAACACTTCAGAGCACTCACCATAGCACATACCCTCCGCAATGTCCAGCCACCCCATCCCCTCCCCCACCCCCAGCAATCCTGTTTGTTTCCTGGGATTAAGAGTCTCTTATGGTTTGTCTCCCTCCCCGGTCCCATCTTGTTTTGTTTTTTTTCTTCCCCATCCCCCATGATCCCCCGCCCTGTCTCTCGAATTCCTCATATCAGAGAGATCATATGATAATTGTCTTTCTCTGATTGACTTATTTCGCTTAGCATAATACCCTCTAGTTCCATCCATGTCATTGCAAATGGCAGGATTTCGTTTTTTTTGATAGCTGCATAGTATTCCATGGTGTATATATACATCTTCTTTATCCATTCATCTGTTGATGGACATCTAGGTTCTTTCCATAGTTTGGCTATTGTGGACATTGTTGCTATAAACATTCGGGTGCACATGCCCTGAAAGCAGACAGTTAACTGACTGAGCCACTCAGGCACCCCTCACACAAAAATTTTTTATACCAGTTTTTCAATCTTTTTATGACAGAAATTATCAAAAAAAAAGTGAAACAATGTAAGTAGATATCATAAGATAATGTACTAACTTTATATCAATAAACCAAAATCTAAGTGAATGGATATTTTCTAGGAAATTATAAATTATTAAACAAAAACTTATGGAAGAATTAAACTGAAAAGAGGATTTTAAAAAATGCTACAAAGAAAATATCTTTCTTGAAAAAGTGTCAGCCCGTTTTCCTGGAGTTCTGACCAAGGGTTCAATGAACCAATAATACTAATGTTATTTAGGATTCAGGAAAAAATGAAAGCATTTCCAAAGCATTCTGCAAGAATAGTCTAACTCTGATACCAAAACCAGGTAAAGTGCACAAAACCCAAACATAAACAGAGTAAACTTAACAAGTGAAATCTAATAGTGGACTAAAATAACACACTGTAATAAAGTAGGATTTAATGATAAATGCCCATATGGTTGAATAATTTGAAATTTTAAGAGTAATTTAGTACTTTATTAAATAAGGACAAAAAAACCCCTCTAGGATAAAGTACTCTCTAATTTTAAAGGCAAGCTCTAATATTTAATAAAAGTGCTTCTAACTTTTCACTGCAAAATAAAAAGCAAGGAATAAGTGCCATTAGCATAATATTCCCGGTAGTTCTAACCAATATAATAGGAAAAGAGTAAGAATTAAAAGGCATACATATTGGCAAAGAGAAAAAACTCTTACATGGATGTCATGACAGCTGATTTAGAAAAACAAAGTGAATCAGTTAATAACAGAACTATTAAAAAGAGTTCAGCGAGGTGACTGGATGTAAGAAAGTAGAAGCATTGTTACATGCAAACAATAGCCCCCTAGGAAATGTAACAACAAAAGAGATCTCCAAAATCAAACAGTAAGTGTGAAATACCAAGCAATAGACTTGGCAAAAATATGTAAGATTTATACAACCAAAATAATGAAGGCTTTACAGAAAGACACAGATCAGAAAGGTACATACATTTTAAGTCTTTGGATTCAATGTTGAAATGGAAGATTCAATGTTGTGATGACACCATTCTTCCTCAACTGAAAATTTAAAATTCTAAAGGGGATTTTAAAAATAGATCCGACAAATTCAAGCTCACCTGAAAAAGTAAAAAATGCTCAGGAAGAGCCAAGAAAAATCTGAGACTAATGATGGGGGTATTTGCAACTATTAACATGCACAATGAAAACTACAGTAACCAAAACATATGGCACAGGAATGGACAAGAGATTGATGGAACAAAAAATTACAGACACAGAATTACACACACACACACACACACGAGGTTAGATTTCAAATTAATGGAGAAAATTTAGTTCATTTACTAGAAAATAGTGAAAAAATTAGATGTCCACCAACACATGCACTTGAATAATATATATTAAAAACTGATCATCCCTCACTAGTAATCAGGGCATGCCAATTAAGATAACCTTATTGTTTGTAGAAGTGAAAACATGCCATATTTTTGAGAGTCTGGGGAAAAGTGGCCCCTTTCATGCATAGTTGGTGAGAATATAGTTTTCTAAGGCAACTTGACAACTTGACCAAATATAAAAATAAGCATGACTTTTTTTTTTTTTTTAAAGATTTTATTTATTTATTTCACAGAGGGAGAGAGATCACAAGGAGGCAGAGAGGCAGGCAGAGAGAGAGGGGGAAGCAGGCTCCCCGCCGAGCAGGGAGCCCGATGCGGGCCTCGATCCCAGGACCCTGAGATCATGACCTGAGCCGAAAGCAGAGGCTCTAACCCACTGAGCCACCCAGGCGCCCTAAAAATAAGCATGACTTTTAACCTAAAAATTTCACTTCTAGGATCCTACCCTACTTAGAAATACACACTGCAGTAGCCTTTGCAGTTGCAAAAACTGGGAACAATTTCAGTGTTCATAGTAGTGTAATGGTTAAAGAAATTCTCAGATCTGAGCTATGTGATCATTAAAAATGATAGTGTAAATGTGTGTTTATGTGGAAAAATTCGTAAGGCATATTAAATGATAAACAAATGCAGCTGTCAAAATAGTATAACCATCCCAACCCACTGTGTCTGTGTGTGTGTGCAAGCATTTATTAGATAGGGAAATGTCTTGAAGCACACACATCGAGGTGCTGATGATGGTTGCCTTTGGGAAGTGGAATGGAAATGTGGGAGGGGAGGTGGAGAGGAAGTGCTCCAGACAGAAGGTGAGGGTATGGGTGTCACTATCTGAGTATTTCACTTTTGTTGAAATTGACAATACATACTCATGAGGTTTTGCAATTTAACAAAAGAAAAAAGAGAGCTGGATTAGAACAAGAGTTGCTAGCTTACTAACTTGTCTGATCTGAAGCAGCTCCAGCAGCTTCACTTTTTATTCATTTTACATATTTGGATTTTTGGTAAGATTTTATTTGAACAAGTAGCTGCACAATCAAGTTCTTTTGAGCACTAATAATATATGAACAAGTCTATAAATGTTTTATCTGTATGTGATTAGTGGAGAGAAATATTTTAATCTTGGTTAGGCTTACTTTTCTACTTATATAAGGTTATATATGTTCAGAAAGATAAACTAGTTTTAATATTAGCGATATATAAATAAGAAAATTGTGGGAAAAAAGGTATGAATGAAAGGTTAACAGACACAAACTAAAAAATAAGTGGTGATTTTGGAAATCTGCTTTTATTCCTCCATCTCCCACCTCAGTGGCTAAGTTAAGTCATGTTCTAGTTCTAGAGGCCACATGTTTATGACCAATGCTGCCATCAATTTAAAAATGGTGATAAATTTATGATACATACACTAATGTTCCATGATGACAAAGTATAAGGACAAAGAACGCTGACAGATTTTGATGTTGCAAATCAAAAAAAATTAACCCTTCATGACTGGCTCTATTACTTCTATAGAGCAGGATACTCGGGCACATGTTGTAAAGTTTCAAGAGACAGAAGTTAGCATTGCTTCTCCATTCTCCAACAAAGTTGTTTTTATTTAAGTTTCAGTACTTACTGAAAATTCCATCAACTTATTTCTATTCCCACAGCTTCATCCCAGCCCGAACTATGCTTTAATGTTTAACATGCTCACATTATTAAAAGATAAAGGTCCCAGATCCCTGATAGCCAGAGTCCTTTGTCCCTGTCTTTTTACCAACTTGTAAAATTAACTGAACACACTTTTTTAGATGAATAATTAAGCAACACACATTCTTCTTTCCATTGCCATTTTAATAGAAAAAGAATATAAATCCCACATTACAAAATATATTTTATATTGTTTTTGTAATGGAAATTAAAAAACCCCACTAACTTTATAAAATAAAAGGATGTTAAAAAGCAAATTCTAGATGGAGCAAAAACACAAAAACAGTTAAATTCTAGAAAAAAGCTTGGACAAATGTATTTGTATTCTGGGAATGGAAAAGATCTTTCAAAAAAACCATAAACCCAGAAGAGACAGACAAAAAGTCTGATTGATAAGTCTGATTACATAAAAACTTATGTATGGCAAATAAAAAAAAAAAAAAAGTCACAAAACAAGCAAAAGCTAATAACAAACTGGAAAAACACATTTGCAACACCTACTGAAGACAAAAAGCTCTTTATAAAAAAAAAAAAAAAAAAAAAAAAAAGCTCTTTATGAAGAATTCATGCATATTAATAAAGATAACAATCCAAAAGAAAAATTGATAAAAGATCGAAATAGTTTAAAAGGGGATAACTATTATGAAACTAAAATATATGAAAATAAGCTCAAATCTCATTCATAATTAAGGAATATACACAAACAATAAGATACCATTTTTCTGACACATGAGATAATAAAATTAAAATGCCTGATGATGCCCATAATAGTTGATAGTTGCAAAAAACTGAAAATAGCCCAAGTGTCCATCAGCAGGGGACTGGTTAAATTAATCATAGTGTATTCCACCTAGAAGATGGGATACAAGATAGCCATGAAAAGGTATGAGGTAGATCTCTATGTACATAAGGACATGGAAAGGTCTTCAAGATATATTCGTAAAATGTACATAGTTTAAAAAAAGATTAAGTAAAAAAAAAAGGAAGGAGTATTGAACAGTGCATCAACAAGAGAGGAAAAAAGTATATTAAAATATACTGCAATTCCTTTTCTGTCTTCTAAAGGAATTATAAAATACTGTTGGCTGTAGTTATCTTTAGATAAATGAATAAAGGGTAGGGTCAGGGGGTGGGAGAGTTTTACTTTTTATTTTTTACCCTTCTGTACTGTTTCTGTTTCTACCCTTAAGGGTTTAACATTATTTCAGCAGGGATCAAATGGGCAGATAGGCTATGGCTATTCATTGTTTTCTTGTATCTCTGTTAGAAAAAAAAGTCATTTTTTTTTACATACACTTACAAAGATATTAAACCAGAACACATGCAATTATAAAAAAAAAAAAGACATACACATACATATATACACATTGTCTGACAGTAAGCACAGGGGAAAACCTACCTCTTTTCCATTTCAGATACTTACTATCCTAATGTATAATGTACAGAGTTAAAATTATCTAAAGATGTCAAAGTACTTCATTAATATTCCTTAATCTATTGTAAAGTTTCCATTTCATATGGTGATATAAGATCATGGGTACAAAATACTAGTGAATACAGAAAGAAATCCCAAGTTCTGACCACACATGAACTTTCTGTCCTTGTACCACCTCACAGTTACGATTCAGAGACTGATCTTCGAATCAGGTCCCCAAAATAAGCAGTGATTGTCTTCAATTTATTATTAAGAAAGTTTTGTTCTATTTCCACTTGCCCTCCAGGCCCGGCTAAAGATGCCACCTAAAAAAAGGAATGGAGGAAAGTCACAAGTAACATAACCATGATTGCAAAGTTAAGCATTTTATTTATATGCTTTATCAAATAATAAGACCCTGGCTTTTCATTTAAGTTTTTCAAGTAATGAGGAATCTCAAATGTTCACTGTTACTTTTCCAGGTAAGCATTAATGCAGTATTTGGTGGCAGAAATACTTGTTTCAAACATGTTCGATACTATGGGTAAGACCATCGTGCTGTTATTTGTGCAGAACCTAATCTCTCCAATGCCAGAAACTAAAGAACTCAGAGGGAGAGAAAATGAATATATTCTTTACAAATATCAGTTTTATTTATTAAGATAGAAAAAGAATAACTTTCTTCCCTGAAAACTTTTGTCCTTTTCATCTTACCGGTTTACTCATTCAACAATATTATTTACTGAGCACCTGCTATACAGTACAGGTACATCAAAGAGCAAGACAGACAGGATCCCACGATCCTGTGAGAGTTCTAGTCTCTACTATGCACTTTTTCCTTCTCTAATTGGTATCTTGTGCTGTTGTCCCAACCAGAACTACTTCTTCCATCTGCTGCTCTCGTGTATTTTTAAGTCCCCTACTTTTTGAGGTCTACTAGAATACAGTGACCAACCTTTTCTTTTTCTTTTTTTTTAAAGATTTATTTATTTATTTTGGAGAAAGGGAGAGCAGAGGGAAGGGGCAGAGGGAGAGTCTTAAGCAGACTCTGCACTGAGCGGAGAGCCCAATGCGGGGCTAGATCACTTGACCTTGAGATCATGACCTGAGCTGAAACCAAGAGTCAGAAGCTTAACCAACTGAACCACCCAGGGACCCCAACCAACCTTTTTATTAGGAAGCTAAAAGCATCACCCCCTTTCCACCTCCACAGAGTTAACATCAAAAGGATGCTTCAAGGGGCACCTGGGTGGCTTAGTCAGTCAGGCATCTGCCTTCGGCTCAGGTCATGATCCCAGGGTCTTGGGATCTAGCCCCACAACAGGCTCCTTGCTCAACAGGGAGCCTGCTTCTCCCTCTCCCTCTGCCTGCTGCCCCCTTCCCCCTGCTTATGTGCTCTGTCAAATAAATAAATAAAACCTTAAAAAAAATTGCTTCAAACTAGCAATGCTTTACCCTAAATTCTTATGCAAATAAAGTTTTGTTTTCCTCCGACAGCTTTTCATGCCACCTCTCAGGTCTATTAACTAGCAAATAATGTTACCTTCTAAACCCATGATTATATTACCAAAGATAAGCTTCATCATTGGGAGCAGTGAGAACAATTATGGAGAAGGGCATTGCATCAGGAAAGCCCTGGGAGTCTAATAACCGAAGACACGCAGTGATGGAAAAAGGGATACCCAAAATGTCAGAGGTAGGTTCCAACAACAGAGGCATGTAATTTCTTATTTGTTTTTGAGTGAGAGCGAGCGAGTGGGAGTTGTGGGGAGAGGGAAAAAAAATCTTAAACGGGCTCCACAGGGCTCGATCTCACGCCCCTGAGATCATGACTTGAGATGAAATCAAGAGTAGGATGCTTTACCAACTGAGCCACCCAGGAGCACCAAGACATGTAGTTTCTGTAATTCATTCTGTGATCATAATTGGCAAAACTGTGTATTTTGCAAAGAGAGGTGCTGTTGGTTTAATTTAGTCTGGAGGTTGAGCGATCTAATCTCAGTGGTATTACACAAGCTACACCAGCATCTGGCTAAAGGGAAGATTTATTGTGCATCACCAATTAATATGTATTTTAAAGCATTTCAACTTCCTCTTAGAAGAAAGTCACAGATACAGAAATAGGGAAGAAACCACAGGTCATTCTAAAAGAAGCTGTCCCACTAAACCAGTAGCAATGTCAATATCAACCTCCACCTGCAAAAGGGACACAAAGAGATGGCTGAGTTTTTAGCAACAGGAATAGCTGACAACTGGAGTCAAACACAGTATCTGTCATAATGATAAAAAGTATACGTTGTATCCGCTATTCACTAATAAGGAATATGTTAAAGTAAAACTTTAGAAATTAAAAGTATCCAACTAGTCTCAGAGTGGCAATTATAGGAATAGTTTCATTTTCTATTTTGGTATCTTCATGCCAGTCTGATTTTTTTTTTCCTTTTCTAAGTAGTCTCCACACCCAACGTGGGGCTTGAACTCATGACCCCGAGACCAAGAATCACATGCTCTACTGCCTGAGCCAGCCAGGCACCCTGGCACTTTTTTTGAAAAGCAAATGGATTTGAAGTAAAAATGTATGGCAGCTGAACAAATGAGAGACAATAACTACCAAATTGGGTCCTAATGGAAAAACATAATCAATATCAAGAACAGGAACACTTTAAGATACTGAAAAATTAGAGCACTGAAAAATAGTACTATTACTACACTGGAGAAGCTTGATTTCCTTTGCCCCTTTGCGTAAATTTTTTTAATAAATGATGTAGATAAATAGAAGGATACCACACAGTGCTATGAACAAGTCCTGTGCTAACAGCTGGGGACTTCCTGCTTCTCTGGTCTGTTGTGCTTCATGTAACTAGTTAAATCTAAGAACAGTCATTATGTTTCCAGTTTCTAGGTCTGAGAACAGGTAAGAAGTAAAGCTTAGTGAACTGATTTTTGGTAGACTTCTCCTAAGAGACTAATGCAGGTAAACTTTTAATGCCCAGGATAATTTTATTGATGTATCTCCACTGCCTTCCTGTTGATAATGGTGGCTTTCAAAAATCATATTTTTTTAAATCAACAAGTAAACACTTGAAAAAAGGAACAGGAAATGATATTTGAGAGCCCAAAGTAGCATGCAAGTGATCTGAAAAACTATTAGCAAAAAATTAAGATTCATTCACTTAAGCATAAAAATCTCATTTCTGTTTACCATGTGCAGATAAATACAACTAATCTTATAGAAATGTCTAGAAAAACAGTTAATTTACCATCCAGGGAGATTTATACTCTGGACAGTATTTATATTTAGGGTAAGTAAACTATATTTAGGGCCCATTGAGTTGGGCCCAATACAGATACAGCTGTTACCATGCTGTCTCTCTGCGGGAAGTCATGGAAGGGTGGAGCATGTCTACTACACAAATGCCAGGAGTTACATGATATAGGGCCACCTCCCAGTTCACTTTTCAACTCAATTCTTAGGGATGCTGCTCAGTGTGGCCCTGCTTTCTATACTGGTTTAAACAAATGATAAAGGAACGAGCTTTAAATTTGACCTGAAAAGCATAAATGCTATCACTTTTCTGAGTCCAGACGTTTTAAGAGGGAAGGATAAGGAGGTGCTATACCAGACCAACCAGCAGTCACTCTCCCCACATTCCAGTGTTTGCCTAGGAGACAGAGCTCCTCCTGGTTTGAGCTTCCGCTCACAGGGACTTCATACAAACTGCTCAGAGACCTCTACCCATATCACGTATGTTTACTTTTTAAAACAGAAGTTTTCCATATTTGGAACACCTGGTGGATCAAACACTAGTACTGGCTGCAACTGTATGACTGTCAAAGCAAAGAAATAAAAGAAAACGCAGCAAGAAACAGGCATCCAGTAGTTAAATACATATACCTTGGGCCCTCTGAACTGAAGCTAATCAGTTCCAAAGTTTCACTTGTGATTTCCTTCCAAAGAGCCTAGCACAAAAAGACTTTCTAAGTTAGTTAGCTCTTGAGCTGGACAGTGAGAGTTTGGGTAACAAGGGAATATGTGTCCTGGAGTAACCCCCACACAGAAAAAAGGGAATAAAAGACTGAGATAATAGGGGATCTAGAAAAATATTTTACTAGATACGGAAAACTACTGGCCTCATCTCCCATGCGAAGGGACGACAGGACAGGCTTTATCTGTATTGGGCCCATACTGTCCTCGATTAAGTATAAATCTCCCTTGATGGGAAATTAACTGTTCTTTATAGACATTTCTATGGGAAAAATGCAGCCTGAGTTTCAAACAGCCAACTCATAAACGTGGGGAACCCAGCCCATTTATAAGTTCAGGTCGCTGTGACATTCTAAACATTCCTTAACAAAAAAGCTGACTTCTCTGGAACGCTGTTTTCTCTCATTCTCGCAGTATTGCATCTTCTCTCATTTAAAAAATTCTACATATGGACAGCTTTTCTTCATTTTAAAAAAGAAAGTTGACTTCCTTCTGTAATGTGACCCAAATTTAATACCAAACAATATAATGTACTTGAAATCTCATTTCCTTTTTGACTTTTATTATTCTTCAGTGTCATTACTCCCTCTACAGGTAGAAAATGTAAAATCACTAACTATGATTGTAGCAGGTTTTTTAGTAAGCCAAAAACACAAGTTAAAAGAAAAAAATTTAACTTTCTTCTTGGGCAAGTGTTAATTTAACTAGAAAAAACATACTCATTGTAACTTTTACAATAAGTAGTAAATTTCCTGTTGTCATTCAGGTATCCAAGTAAGCACATCTAATTTTTAATATTAGGATCCTATAACCTCTCTGAGACTAGTAGGAGAGCATAATATTTATATGGGCAAATAAGAATTATGTAATCAACAGGTTCAACCTTTATTGGGAAGTCTAGGATGCAGATAGTCACATGAGTAGCACGTATGGTTTAATATCAAATTTGATATAAAAATGCAGGGAGCAAAGGGACAGCGCTTTTTCTTGTAACTGGTACAGCATATAGTGTTTGGGAGGTCTAATGTTTAGACACAGTGGCTCACAAATAGAGGACAGGCGACAAGATCTAATTTCATCTCCTAACACACAGAGTAAGAGCTCAGGCTTGTTCATTTTACTTACCCTTCTCTTAACCCAGAGAATCTCAACTCTGGCAGCACAATACAATCATTTGGGGAGTTGTAAAAAATTTATGCATGGGCCTCATCCAGAAAATAAATCAGAGAGTATCTTTCCCAGTGGACCAGGGTACTGGTAGTTTTAAAAAGCTACTCAGCTAAAATGATAAAACTCTCAGAAGAAAACACAAGGAAGGATTTCATGACATTGGATTTGGCAACAATTTCTTGAATATGACACCCAAAACACAGGGAATACCAAGAAAAAACAGCTAAGTTGAACTTCATCAAAATTAAAAACTTCGTGCAGCAAAGAACACTATCAAGAGAGTAAAAAGGCAACCCACGGAATGCAGAAAAATATGGGCAAAGCATATACTGATAAGGGATTAATAGCCAGAATATGCGTATGTGAATAGATGGTCAACATCACTAGTCATGAGGGAAATGCAAATCAAAACTACAATGAGATACCATTTCATACCCATTAGGAATGGCTATTATTGCAAAACAACAACAAACAGAAAAAACAAATGTTAGCGAGAATGTGGAGAAACTGCAACTTTTAAAGAACTGCTGGTAGGAATGTAAAATGGTTCAGCTGCCATGGAGAACTGTATGGTGGATCCTCAAGAAACTGAGCAGAAATACTCTATGATTCAGCAGTTTCACTTCTGGCTATATACTCGAAAGAACTGAAAGCAGGAATAGATACTGTGTGCCCATAGGAGCATTAGTCAGGTAAAAAATAACCCAAAATGTCCACAGATGAATGAATAAACAAAATGCAGCATATATATACAAAGGAATATTAATCAAATAGTTTTTTTTTAAAGATTTTATTTATTTATTTGACACAGAGAGAGATCACAAGTAGGCAGAGAGGCAGGCAGAGAGAGAGGAGAGAGGAGGAAGCAGGCTCCCCGCTGAGCAGAGAGCCCGACGCGGGCCTCGATCCCAGGACCCTGGGATCATGACCTGAGCCGAAGGCAGAGGCTTTAACCCACTGAGCCACCCAGGCGCCCTTAATCAAATAGTTTTAAAAAGGAAGGAAATTCTGACACATTTTGAAACATGGATGAACTTTTAGGACATTATGCTCAGTGAAAAGAGCTAGATACAAAAGGACAAATACTGTATGATTCTACTTATTTGAGGCTCCGAGAATCGCCAAATTCACGAAGAGTAGAATGGCAGTTGCCAGGTAATGGGCAGTCAGTGTTTAAAAGTATAGAGTTTCAGTTTGGGAAGATGAAGTTCTGAGATGGATGGTGGGGATGGCTGCACAACAATGTGAATGTATATAATGCCACTAAACTGTATGTTTACAAATAGTTTATGGTAAGTTTTGTTATGTGCATCTTACTACAATTAAAAAAAAAAAAAAGCCACTCAGGCAATTCCAATTAGCAGCCAGAGCTGAGAGCCCGTGTTCCATAGACCAGGAATAAGTCAAGATTGGGAGAGGGTGACAAACTGACATAAGAATATGTCCTTTCAGGGGCGCCTGGGTGGCTCAGTGGGTTAAACTGGGATCAAGCCCTGCATCAGGTTCCCTGCTAGGCAGGGAGCCTCCTTCCTCCTCTCTCTCTGCCTGCCTATCTGCCTACTTGTGATCTCTCTCTGAGATCAAAAAAAAAAAAAAACAGAATATATCCTTTCAAGTGAGTATATGTTTCTGATAAGAGAAAAATATATGATCAGGGAGGTGTGTTTATAAATAAATTCTATCATTTCACAAATATAAAACCTTCTACTCTATCCTCTAGAGAAAAATGTCATCATTCCATACTGGCCCTCTTCAAAGTATTAGTAACATTTACATTCTTCTCACAAAAACTTTGTAACAGGATCTTCAAAGTCACATACACAGGACTTTATTGAGCGTTTATAGCCCAGAGGTACTGTGATAAGTGCTATACCCACATACTCATTTATGCCTCAGAACCATCACCAGATAGCTAGTAAGTGACAGGGCTGAGACTAAACTAGGTCTGTTTGACTCTTAATCTCTCTTTTATTTTGAGCCCATTAACTGAACATTATCCACACATGCTCACTTCCATGTCACTGGTACTCTTGCGACCTTCTCCTCAACTCCTACAATCGAAGCTTATTTATTTTTTTATTATTTATTTGACAGAGAGAGAGAGATCACAAGTAGGCAGAGAGGCAGGCAGAGGGAGAGGGGGAAACAGGGAGCCTGATGTGGGGCTCAATCCCAGGACCCTGAGACCATGACCTGAGCCGAAGGCAGAGGCTTAATCCACTGAGCCACTCAGGCACCCCTCAAAGCTTCTTTAAAGTCCAGTTTATAACCTAGGTCATCAGAGCCTTTCTTGAAGTCATCCAATGAAAGAGCCAGAGCATTTAATCTCCACCTTTTTAAAGAGAAGTTTGCATTATTTATGTCCCCATGACCAAAGCCCTAGTAAGATGCTGAACTAGCATGAATGCTGGCTATTTCAAGACAGCCCTGGAGACCCAACAGAAGGAAACCGCCAAACAAAAGAAACCTCTGGAGACCCAAGATGGTCTGAATGTACATGTGTAGGATGGAGAGGAGTGCCTCTGGCCTGGGGCAGGAGGGAAGTGTTGTGTTTGTGTTTGTAAGAAGATAAGATGGGAAGAAAGAAAACAAGAACTTAGAAATTCTGCTCTCAGGACGCCTCAGTGGCTCAGCTGGCTAAGCGGCCAACTCTTGATTTCAGCTCCGGGTCGTGAGATTGAGCCTGGCATTGGGCTCTGCACTGAGAAAGGAGTCTGCTTGAGACTGTCTCCCCCTCCCACTTGTGTTTTCTCTCTCTCTCTCTAAAATAAATTAAAAAAAAAAATTAAAAGAAATTCTGCTCTTGCTGCTCCCTCCCAATCATCCTGCATTTGGTATATGCTGCCTCACTTAAAGAAACTGGTCTATGTTCAGGAGAAAAGTCAGGGAAGTCTGAAAAGAAATCCTGCTGTGAAGAGTTGAGAGGAACAGGTGGGAACTAATCCCTGATATCCACTGTCGCACTTTTCCCTCTCCACACCAGTGAGCTGATGAATGACACTAGAAGATTAAAGAGTACAGCCTTTAAATCTGCTTTTGTCCAGATCCTTCTCAAAGGTGAGGAGTTGTGTCCTGAGATGGTGTTTGGTGATAACTGCAGTCTTGTGCTGCCTGAGTTGGCAACCCCATAGCTTACCCAATTCATCCCTTGAGGTTATCACTGGGGGTAACACAAACTTCAGCAGTGGTTCTCAACTCAGACTACACATTAAAATGATCTGGCACTTAGATAGTTACAATTTTTACAAAGGTCCCCAAGGACCCTAAAACACAGCCTTTCTCCTGCATTACTTAAGAATAGCCAATACATAGTACGACAAGATATTTGAGGACCACAAGTATTTCATGGAAGAAAAACAAAATGGTTTCTAAATTATATGAAAATACACAAAAGACAGACCAGATTAGGAATTTAAACTTCTCAAAATAACAGTAAGAGATATTATTATTAGAGCATAAAAGAAGACAAAAAACAGTGCAGAAATATTAAGTATAAAAAATGTAACAGTTGAACTAAAAAACACAATAGGTGAGATAGATAATAGAACACATATACCTGAGGAATGAGCTAGTTGGAAGACCAGATCTCCCAGAAGAAAAAGGAAGAGAAAAAACACCAGGAAATATAGTTATGAAAGACTAATGTCCATAAAAGTGATGCTCCAGAAAAAGGAGCAAAGGTGGTGAGAAATTTAGTTGAATAAATAATGGGAGATAATTTCTTCAGAACAAGATGAAAGAGGTCAGAACGACAGGGTCAGCTCTCAGTATCAAATAGGAAAGGAAAACCTCAGAGCTAGAACACTACAGTAAAATTTAAAATATAAAAAGACAAATGATTTTCAACAGAATGCTTAGTATACATATGATAGTGTGTGTTATCACACATATGATAGTAGTTAAGTGTTTAGAGAAAGCAAATCAACAAAAACATGAAGACATCATTGAATCTTTTTGAGGCAGTTATATCAAGTCCAATTCTATAAGAGAAAAAAATAACATTATTAAGTAAGTGTTTATGGGAAGAATGGAATAAGGACATTAAACACATTTAACTACTAGTCAAGTGTCCTACATTCCAAGACTATAGTTAAAATTGCTTCTGGACAAATTAAGGTTTCATCTGTTTATATTTCTATTTAGGCTCCTCTTTTTTTTTTTTTTTAAGATTTTATTTATTTATTTGACAGAGAGAGACACAGTGAGAGAGGAAACACAAGCAAGGGGAGTGGGAGAGGGAGAAGCAGGCTTCCTGCCAAGCAGAGAGCTGATGTGGGGCTGGAACCCAGGACTCTGGGATCATGCCCTGAGGCGAAGGCAGACACTTAATGACTGAGCCACCTAGATGCCTCCTAGGCTCCTCTTTTGAGGAATACCTAAAACCTCTACTCTTAAGGTAGGTCTCAATAAAGACAGATCTTGGCTAGTTTAGGTATGTGCATTTGAAACACAATACATTCAGCTATCCTTTCAGAACATATAATTAAAAGCCCAGAGGGTTCTATTTATGTATATGTCCTCCAGGAGCTGTGGAGATGAAGTGGATGAAACAGGCATGGATTTAACTGCCAAACACCTCCAGTTTTCTAATTAATAGTCAAAAAGCCAGAGACTGTATCTTTTTTCTGCCCATTTTTTGTAAGTTATGCCAGAGGTTCAGAGAAATTCCTTAGTAGTGGCTTACCTGGTCAATATCAGCATTTCTTGGAAGAAAATAAACAACATTTTTAGTGATCTTCTGGGAAAGTCTGAAGATTTCAAAGGTGGATAATAGTTAAGGAATAGTAACAAAACAGCAGTTAACTTCTGATCAGGGATATGTTCTTATGTCATAACCCAAATGTATTTTGTAACCTGAATGTATTTTGATATGTAACTATGAGACACACATTTAGATCCTCTATGGAACCTAAAAGAGAATCAAGTAGCAGATTTTGTAATTCAGATGGGTCAGAGATTAGAAGTTAAGCCTATTCATTCGATTATCTGTGTAGAAAGCAGCCAAGAGTCAGAAATATACGTTCTCTTTCTGCCATTTCCTAATTACTATGAAAATAGAACAGAAAAGCATAATACCACCTCTTTCCAGTAAAAAATAAAGACAAGTAAATCTGGTCATTGCGGCTTACACTCTAAATTTTAATTAGCATTTTAGAAACATGCTTCCTGTTAGAGTATGATTCCTCTGGGGAGGAGAGATAAAGAAAGGGACAAATAATAAGTGCTATTCTTTATGAAAGAAGGGTTTCCTTCGGTATCTTGGAAGACTGACAGGGAACATCTGAAGATGCAGAGAATAAGCACAAGCGAGTGTAAGTTGAAGAAAAGTTAAGAGATGGTCACCCGGAGTCTACAGACAGGTCTTGAGGAAACTCCCAATTTCCAAGACAATAATGTCAAGCAATTAGTATTTCCTAGTTGTTTTATAATGATAAAATTGGATAGTGCCCAAAGGAAATATGACTTCACATCTGCCATTCCTCTTGGGAGTCAACCACCACTTAATTTTTACATACTGGCTTTTTATGCAAAGTAAACTGGAATCTATTGAGTGCCGTTAGTATTTCCCCACTTCACTAATCTCTCTTTCTGAAACACACACAACACACACTCACTCAAATGCACACCTTTCTCTGCACAATCATTGTTTGAGTAAACTCTCAGCCTTCCAAAGGATATCCATCAGGAGACATCATGGTCCTGATGTCAAAGGTCTCTGCAGTAGCGTAGTCTGGTCCTCCCCAAGGGGGGCTAAGAAACACAACATCAGCCTTTAAATGTGAAGCCAGCAGGAGGAAATCTCCACAGATGAACTCTATCTTGTCTGCTATTCCATAAACTTCTGCATTATTGCGAGCAAGATCAATCTTCACAGGATCTATATCAATGGCAATCACTAAAAGTGGGAAAAGAAGAGTCAAATGATACTGATCTATAGAACAGTTCATCTTCTGAGAAGCCTGATTTTTTTCTCAGTATAAGAACATTTTTTTAAAGACTAAGGGAAATAAACATCAAAAAAAAAAAAAAGATTAAGGGAGTTTGGCACATATACCAAAGATAAAGAACTTAATTAAAAATTTTAATCTAATCAGAGAAATACAAATCAAAACCACAGCGAGATACCACCTTACACCAGTCAGAATGGCTAAAATCAACAAGTCAGGAAACGACAGATGTTGGCGAGGTTGCGGAGAAAGGGGAACCCTCCTACACTGTTGGTGGGAATGCAAGCTGGTGCAGCCACTCTGGAAAACAGTATGGAGATTCCTCAAAAAGTTGAAAATGGAGCTACCCTACGACCCAGCAATCGCACTACTGGGTATTTATCCTAAAGACACAAAGGTAGTG